>NW_010582033.1:359770-446651 GCF_000705375.1 Tinamus guttatus
AAAGAGTGTATGAGAAGAACCTCTGTAATAAGTACTCTAGAAAAAGTGAACCCAAGAAACTAAATGAAAGCTATATTTTACCTCAAATTTACTAAGTAGTGACTAGAATAGCTGCAAGCAATAGCATACTCATTGTCTGTATGAACATCAGGAAAAGGAAAAAAAAAGGTGTTGTAGCTATGAATTAGAAAGTAGAAAAATATGATCATGCATGTGGAAGGTGTGCGTGGGTTAAATAGCTTGTTGTCTTAAAGGTGAAAGTAGAATCACTTCTAGCAAACATGCTAAGCCTGGGCACTGGCAACTCCCACTCGTAAATGTGAATGTTTTGATGCAATTTTATACATTCTTTGACAAAGAAAGGTTTCTCCATACTGTGCATTGTGAATATTTGACTATGCATTCTTGCTCAACACCACAGAGAGCTAGAACTACCTGGTCAATTTGGCATTCATTCTGTAGTGGTTCTTGCTTATTCGTGGATACTTCAATATCTAGAGATGGGGAAAACAAGAAGAAATGATGTAGTGATTTTTTTCCTGTTTGTTTTGGACAGTTTTAGTCATTTAGTTCTAAAGGTCAGTCTAAATGTCATGTTTTTTCCAGACTACAGAAGCAGACTTGGATTGCAGTTAATTCAGGCACAGCAGGTCATGTCTAATTTAGAATCCTCTGAACTATAGTAAAAAATTCTCATTTATTGGGACGTGCTGACTTTTGATCAGATTGATTGTAATAATTCATTAGATCATATTATTGCCTGAAAACACTAGAATTAGATAGTTATATGAGAAGTGAAACTAGAATGAACATGGAATAAAATTTTTGTAGCTGCATACCCACATACTGGAGAAATTTCTAGTCCAAATTTGTTGTGTGAGTGTTTTTATTTTTTCACTGTAAAGTACATCAGTGGAAATTCGAAACATAAACCACACCCTATAAATATTTGACACCTTGTCTGTATGAGATAGACTATGAGAAAATGTGTCTAGTATATGAGACCTGTCTTGTCTGGCAAGGACACCATTTTTATAACTAACTGATTTCCACATTTTCCTACTATAAAAAAGTCATACATTTATTCTCACAAATAGTTTCTCATTGCAGAGAGCAGATTATTCTTGTTATTGTGACTAGACATTTACTTGATAAAGTATAGAAATATAGCTTTGTAAGCTATTGTTGAAAAAAAAGTCATTTCATTAGATAAGATTAGACTGTCAGTACCCATTCTTGGATGGAGTGTCTGGGGATTATGAAGATAAACATAGTAAATCATTACATGTATAGATAATTGCTATGTCTTTTAGTATGAATGGTTTATGAAGATTCTCTTAACAAAATTGTTGTATTTAAAATTCTATGTTTTAGTGTACTCAAACGTGTGGAGATGGAATAAAGACAAGACTGGTCATCTGTCAGCTTCCTACTGGCCAAATGTTGGGTGATCAAAACTGTGAAATTCTAGACAAGCCACCTAATATGGCACAATGTAATGTGCATTCTTGCCCTGGTGATGTTTCATGGCATCGGGGACCTTGGAAATCGGTACGATAGCATTCACTAATATTTTTCACTTTCTTACTCTTTGCTCTCTCCTCTTGCCTTTAAAAAAATATTCTGGTACTTTACTTGATAACAGTGAAAAAAATAATGCATGTGGAATGTAGTCTATGTAGTTTTATTAAGCAATTGCTCCTGCCTGCATAGAATTAAGTGGGAAACTGCCATTTACTTCAGTGGAAACAGTATAATGCTCAGTAAAATATCATAGGGAAAATACTGAAATTTATCAGAAATCATCTTAGCGGGTAGCAATAACAAATAGTTTATTCTATTTTGAAGGCTTATGAATTGATCTGTATTATAAGTTAAAGCTATATACTGTAATTTATACCGTAGTATTATCTACCTATTTATATTTGTAAAAATCTTTCTAGTACATAACATTTTTTAATTAATACTATATTTAAGTACAAAATATATCTCACATGTATATTACACTCTGTCGTCAAACAATATTTTACTCCATATTACATGTACATTTGTGTATAAAAGTTTATATTTGTGGGTTTTAAACAGTGGCTAATTAAAGTTGTCTATGTATAAGTATGTATGTAATTATAATATGTTATTGTCTATATGTCACTGTCTATTAATGTGTACAAATTATTACAATAATCACCATTAATCTTTAAAATTGCCACTAGCAGATAATTAACATCCTGAAGTAATCTTAACATACTCTACAGTAGAGTACATTATATTTCTCAAGCTATGAATTTGACAACAATATTTGTTAGTAATTGTGTTCAATTTTAAAGCGATTAATGGCTATTGGAGGAGGTGGGATCCAGCTCTGGTTTCAAAGAAATCAGTGCAAAAACTGTCATTGACATCCCTGGGAGATGGACAAGGACCACAATTCTATACAATCTTTTGTATTAATAAAATTGTATAATTTGGTGATTTGAATTAATCTGGAAAAAAATTAAAAATGAGTGTCATATTTAAATGTGAAATAATTTCTTAGTGTTTGCATAATTTCTTTCAATTTGATGCAAATATAATTTAAAATGCAAATCTGCATTAAGAATTTATCAGAGTATCTTTTTCTTCCACTGTGCAAAACAGAGTTTTCAATTTTGTGCCTAACAGATGCTAGAGAATCATACGTAGTGATTAGGCAAATAATGAGCGGTGACTTGCTAATACTTATCTTCCTTAGTGTATGTACTTCATGTGCTGACAGAGAAACATTCCGACAGAATTGCCTTTGAGCTCAACATTTGTTTTCCTTCTAGATCTAAAATTTTCCCACAACCTGTTCCTGAGTGATGCAGCATGAGCTGCATTAATAGTTTACCTGTTCTAAGAATAGGATCCCAAGAGGTGCTTTTTGAAAAATGCATTGGTGGTTTAGTTGTGCAAAGATTTCTCACTGTTTTATATCTTAGTTGACATAAAAGCCATTTTAATCATTTAAAATTAAGTTCAGAATCAAATCTAATGATGAAGAGTGTTTGTGGCCTCTTTTTTATTCTAATTCAAATTACTAGTAGTGGTTTTCTAGTGCTTTGATAGTTTGGCATTAGATTAAAGCTCTGCCTATCCTGTGCCCTTCTAGAGTACAGTATGCTCTCAGATAGGGTACTGTTATTGTACTCATAAATGGTATTGTTAGTAACTGGTCGTTGTTTGGGGTCAAGTGTGTCCCATCTGTACTTTTTGCCTTCTCTGTAAGGACTGCAAGAACTATATAAAACACAATACATATTTTTGACAATAACAGTCAGTAATATGCAAATGTCTAGACAATGATATCAAACATTGGGAGAAACTGAAGTGTGAAGCTTCTCACATTTAGTAAAAGTAGCCATAATTGATTATGTTCTGCCTTTTCATTCTAGCATGCATGGCATGTTTAAAATATATGGAGAAGGTGAGTGCAAGAAAGGGAAATTTTGAACAGCTATTTCATATGGAACAACTCCTTGATCTTTTCTGTACTTGCCCTGCCACCAGACCAGCCAGCTGAGCAATGGGTATAATGATTGCTAAAAGAAGTTTCTTCTCATTCCAGCTCTGTCTAAACCATGTGAGAACTAGAAGCTTTAACTCATTTATTAGTCCAATTTTTGTACAGCCAGATAGTTTCCTCTGATTTTGGTCTCAAGACGAAATAGATTCAGAAAAAGTGTAATTAACTAAGACTCAGACAGAATAAGTAGAGTTAAGAATCTGATCCAAGGTGTTGAAGGAGTGGGCTATTTTATCCGTTGACAGTATCTTTGATTTGGAAATGAAGATCTCTATTGGGTAACTCTCCTCTATTGAGAACATAATCCTCTATTGAGAACATAATTATAATCAAACTAATCATTTTAATAATGAATTTTGCTTAAAGTTTTTAGAGACACATTGGAAATCAGTAGAAGTCAGTTACATTTTTTAAAGCAGCCAGTGTTAAACCAGTGTTCTTTCTGGAAGTCTAATCAACTACACACAGAAATACCCGGTCTTTGACCTTCGAAAGCCTTTGGATTTCTCCCTTTAGGCCATTCTTGGCTGGAATGCAGAGGTACATAATGCGTGGCCACTTGAGCCAGTCCAACTGCGTGCAGAAAAAAAGGAAGGGAAGCTGACTAAAGAGACTCAAATATAAGTTATTCAATATAATGTTTAATGTGTCTTTGAAAGAAAAAAAAAAAGGCTCTTTAATTTCTATTTCCTTGTATGAGGTTAAATTCAAAGGTCTAGGGGGATATTTCCAAGGTGTTTTGGGGGAAGAAAGGCTATTGCTGCAGGTATCTTAAATCCTTTGAAGCTGTGAATCTGTGGCTAACTTCTCTCTTACGTGATTACCCTTCCAGCTTGCTGCTCTAGCAGCTTTAACCTTTAGGAGTTTTCCTTTTTACAGCCCCCTTTGATTTAACTCTCTGCATTCTGCCAAGCAGCATTACCACATCAGAAAGAGATAAAATATTTATTAAAATGTTTATGTACAGACAATATTCCCTGTCATTACACTGAGCACCTAAGTACCAGCTAAAACCTGCCATTCCTTTCCATATGAAATGTTAAGGTGAAGGTGATATGTTATCTCTTTATCTGTATGCCAGTGTGTAAAGCTTTCTCAAAATGAAAAGGCTTTATTGAATCACTATGATAAACTTCAGACAGGCTGAAGGCATGGGGTTAAGGTGGTAGGAATTAGATAAGTTAAGCTTTTTCACTGCAAACAGTGTATGTTTTCCTCATGGATCCTGATTGTTTCAAAAGATTGCTTTTCTGATTGCCATTCTATTACTTTTCTTTAAAAATACACACAAAGGGATATTCAGCTCTTCTTCTAGCTCATTTTTCCTATTATTTAATACGATTTTTCAATATTTCTCTTTGGAAATCAGTATGTATTCGTTACGAATGCAAAATGAAATATCTTTTGAGCTCTTTAGTGCCTGGGAATTAGAGCCTTATTAAAACAGTGCTTTTGAAAAAAGAAAAATTATCCAGGGAAAACTCTCATTCCTTGCTGCTCTAGTTACAGTGAGTTGTCACTCCTGGGGCATGGCTGGGAAACACATCCTTTCAATTGTAAGTTGAATTAATTTGATTGGGAGGTTATTGCAGACTCCGGCAATGATCTTTTCAGAGTGTAGCTCACTTCTTTTCCCCTCTTAGTTAGAGACAAGTTTCCAAGTCAGTTTTCTTCTGCTGAGAACTGAATCACGCTCTCGTCTTGTCCAGCCCAAAAGAAATGGAATGGGCTTACACACAGCCCATGCATCTGGAGGGCTCTTAATGATGTCCTTATTTCTAAATTGACATAAACCATTCCTAAATAATACTGGTGTCATATTCTTAATATAAATGAGTTTGATAAGTATTATCAACTTCAACACTCCCAAATAAACACTTCAATAAAAATGCTCCAAAAATCAAATATTCTAAGTCACTTTTCAGTCTAACATTTATCTAAGCATACTACCTCATTCTTGAAATATCCATTGCTTATATTTATAGCATATATTTATAAATTAAATGATGCTTGTGGTAAATTCATTCTTTGTATAGCTACTTACTTTAATGAAATTGCATCACCAGTAAATTTGGATATCATGGATATTTTTCTTTTAGACAGCCCTTGTTTCATTTGTGAAGGGACTTAGGCAGTGGCCCAAATCTTCTTGAAAGAATGCATAAATTACAAGCTAATAAAGGATGGAAAACATGTGTCACACTTTATAATGTCAGGAAAAAAAATCTGCAGGATTCTGACAGCTGGCTAAGAGCACTTTGTTCAAATGCAGATATTTATTTTATCCCTTCCTTCTTTCCTTTCTTTCTTTTTAGACTCATGGTTTGTTATATTAGTTTTCATCATACTGTCTTAGGTTGCTTTTACTCAAAGCATGTAAAGGGAGACCGCACATTTTAAAAGATGTCAGAAGATTTTAAAACTGAGTTCCAATGAGGAGATTTAACATTTTTTAAAGAATAATCGGTCTTTACTGAGTTCCAGGAAAGTTGCTTTGTTATTTTTCCTATTTAGTTATTTTTCATTGAACAGCATTCCTGTATCTGGATGCTTTTGTATTCTTAGCCAAACAATTGTCTGCTAAGTGATAAAAAGTTAAGTGAGAATATAGTCAATCAACAGTACTTCTGGATAAAACCAATTTTCAGTTATATTGTGCATATACAGTGTAGCAAGTTTTCATAAATAGAACCAATGTAAAATAGCTATATAATAGAATAAATAATACTTTAGCATAAAAATAGTAGAGAATTTTGAGTATCATTTTACTTACAAATCCCTTATTCCTGACATGTCTATCTATCACATTTGTTTAGTTTTCAGGCAACAAAGGAGTGCTAAGTGCATCCCCAAATTACCTGACTATGAGAGCTTCATCTAAACCACTAAACAGCTTAACTCTAAGAGCAAATGTAAGGACTTTCGAGCTGTTAGCTGCTACCTTCCAGGTGAAATGCAGTATTTTACTGGAAAATAATTTGACACACAGCAGCAAGTCAGGAGACTTCTGGCACCAAAGCCCTGGGGGTGAACCTAGGCAAAACATATAATGTGAATTTAAGTTTCATTTTCTTTTTCCTTCTACTATTTAGCATGCCATAGCTGTTTATGGCTCATACTTAATATGTTTTTCTTAATAGATGTTTTTTATCAAGTCTTCCTTTCAAGGATTGTATTTGACTATTAACTGAAGTTTCACCCTTAGTTTCTTTTAAGATTTTAGTATTTACATTTTGGTTAAACGGTCATATCCAATTATCTCTTTTTTTGGTGTGTATTTCTCTGCATCTAAGTTTTGCTGCACTGTAGAAAAGAAATGCATGCACTCTTTTACTCTGTTATATACCTTTCATTTTATATCTTGTCTTCAAGGTTTTATAGGGTGTGAGGAATTACAGTGGGGAAATAAAATAGGCTATTCATATATGAGAAGAAAATGCCTTACAGCCTACACCTACACTTGCACAGTGAAGAAAGTTAGTTTGTTCACAATTTTAGATGATAAGATTTTGATACTGAATTGACATTGATCTCTCAGCAATCAACCCCAACACATTTTGCAATGCTTAACAAACCCTTGGAGTTTCAAGATTCTTGTTTGTGCAAGTGAGAATACCTTGCAGCCTTGTGTTTTATTAGGGTTATCATTCTTGTATCAGTATGGATATAAGGCCAAATTTATTAGAAAGTTTTTAACCAAGTATATGACAATTTGAAATACCTGTTTGCTTTCCATCCTTTCTAGTTTCTTTAGAAAGCACAGATAGCTGGGACATAACTGAAATCTAAACTGTAGACAACTATTTTCTTAAAACAGTTACAGTAATCATCAACATATGTTCATAGCATTCATGAAACTAAATATCTTACAGTGTATGTGTCTAACCAGGGCAGACATATCACAGGAGACTGCTTTAAGTTGAAGGTAACAATCTGGCCAGGTAGCTAGTTCCCTAACCTGACCAGCTTTGCAAACATTCATTGTATGGCTTTATTGTTGAGCCCTGACAGTTGGAACATAGTTATGAACAGTTATGAACAATTAAGATCCATCTTGAGGTTCTTTCTTTCCATTAGATTTGTTGAGAACATCTACACTTGGAGTTCTACTGTGTAGAGTATTAGTCAAGAAGTTAAGGACCACAGACAGAAGTTTCACTAACTGCCAAAATTATGTTAAAAAAAGAAGTCCCACAGAATGTTCAGTTAAAAAATACTAGTCTTTCTGAGTTCTTTGGGAACTGTCTGAGCCTGTTTTTGTCGATGTGTCTTTGTGTTCAGTCATATTATAGCCAAGATTTGACCCATGTAGAAGTTAACTATATTTCATTTACCTGAAATGTTGATAAAATAAAGATTCTTCCTGACTTGTAGGATTTTCATCTGACCTCCTAAGTATTATTCATGATTTCAAGTTATATTTGTTAAATTTAGGCATAAAATGAGAGGATCCGCTGCTCTTTTAAGTTATTTCTAGCTGTGGGAGAGTCTTACCAATACTGCCCGTTTCCCTTTGGCCACATGATGCAAATCCCAGAGTAGCTTAATTTTTCTAGATTTTGAGATTTCTTTTTGTATTTTTTCCAGAAGAACTTTTGCATAATTCTGTCTTTGCACTAGTGGAAGAAATCTTCTTTTACTTGTAATGAATAGAAGGATATTTTTTAAGAAAGGATATGTCAGTCCCCTTTCAGCGATGTTACTGCCATTGACTTCTGCAGAAGCAGCCCAAACTTGCATAAGTAAAATATTTATTTGTTGTCATTTTAATGCAAAAATCTGTATATGAAAAAAGTGCCTTCCTTCATTTTTTGTAGTGTGTAAAAGGTATTTATATCTTTAAAGATAATCTTTTATATTAAAAGGGAATTCAGGATCAGTGAACTTGGTTTTCAAAACCATCTTCAGTCTTATACCTCTACTTCTGCTGCTGCCTAATATTGAATTTCAGAATACCTCATTACCAATACAACATGCTTATTCAATATCCCATTGGCTTAAATATGAATATTAGCATATGCTACTCATTTTTAAAAACTTTGGAAGTAGGGAGTGCTTTTACAGAGATAATCAGTAACATATGCCACTACCTGAATAATGTCATAAAACTGAAATAGTGGACATTATTCAGAGTAATTCTGACAAAATGAAAGAAAGTACCTGTTTCCAAAATATTTTTTAAAATATTCTTTTTACTATTCAGCAAGTTTAGAGCAAATTTCTCCATTTTGGTGCTCTGTTGCCTGTATAGCTTGAAATAATAAATAATTTATAATGTTATGTCTGTAATTTAATTTAATGACTGTGACCTGTGTCTGTGAAATACAGTTGTATTTTAACCCCTTTTTTGATGCATGTTGTGTGGCTTTGTGTTTATATTTAACGTGTGCATTATTAATGAATCCTAATGTTTGACATCCTTTTAAAAAAAGGAACTAACCAGTTTTGCAGAAAGTGTTTTATCACCATTGTGCGACCTTTATCTTGTGGTGAATCTCATAGGATATTTTAGTGACATTATTTTCACAGGAAAACATTTTAAAACTCCTTCTGTAAAACATGTTTCTGTGTTACAGAATTTGTAATGGTTTTTATACTTGAACAAAGAACATCATATAAACTTTGTTACTGATAAAGCAGCAATTGATTTGAACAGCTGGCTGTAATTGGAGCATGATCTTTGATGATAAACCTTAAGGATATTACATATTGAACACCTTTTGCTGAAGCTATAATTTTATGGCCCATACCTGTTCCCACTAAAGTTAGCATCAAAAGTCATAGTAAACTGAGGATCATAATATAATGCTCATTTCTTGTCCTCTCAGTGAGATGGTTTTTCACATTCCTCAAAGCACTAGTTTGTAGAACATTCAGAACCTGCATTTGGAAAGAGGACAAGTCAGAGGGGAATATAGTCAAAGTCAAAAAAATAATGAATGTCATGGATAGGGGGAAAAAAGCAAGTACTTCATTCTTAAATATACACAACCATCCCTTGAAAATGAAAAAAATATTAAGCTACTGATGTGTTTATTTCCAATTTTTGGGCCAAACTCTTCCTGGTGGTGGCCAGTGACAGGACAAGGGGTAATGGGTGTAAGTTGAAACACAGGAAGTTCCATCTCCATGTAAGGAAGAACTTCTTTCCTGTGAGGGTGACAGAGCCCTGGAACAGGCTGCCCAGAGAGGCTGTGGAGTCTCCTTCTCTGGAGATCTTCCAAACCTGCCTGGATGCCACCCTGTGCCACGTGCTCTGGGTGTCCCTGCTGGAGCACGGGGGTTGGACTAGATGCTCTCCAGAGGTCTCTTCCAACCTCAGCCATTCTGTGATACTGTGATTCTCTTTGCAGAGTTGGAACTTTCAAAAGAGCTGAACTCAGCTGGTAGGTCACATCCATGTAAAACTCATTTGGAGCTGACTGTATACATGTGGCAGTTCTGAAAATCCTCATCACAACTCATAAATATTGTCCCCAAATGGTTTTGAGCTCCAAATCTAAAAGTTGTTATACATACATTGAAGTATTGGCTTTAAAGTTAAGGTTGTTATACGTACATTAAAGTATTGGCTTTGTCTAAAGTTATGGAGGTTATATAAAAAAATACTTTGGTTACCTGGCATGAGTTAGGAAAAAAAACAAGCTTTTCCATAGCTCTCCACTGTGAGAGTTCCTAGTCCTTTCCATGAAAACTAGTAATTATGGCAGACAGGCCACTCCCCTCAGCTGTTTTACTTCAGTGAGAGCAGGATCAGGCATGTGGATTTCCCACTGAAGTAGCGCTTCAGCAGCTTGCATGCATATTCACACTTGTGCACGTGACTGTATGTAATGTTGCAAAGGCTGGTATGTTACTAAATTAAAAAATGTACAGAAGAATGAGTGCAGTTGAAAGCAAAGCTTGAGGACAGCATGCACAGGTGGGTAAAATATCATATTTCTTACCTAAAATACACAAGTGAATAATACTTTTTTTTCATTAGTTGATCTTCAATTAAGTACCTTAGAAAAATAAAGTTGTATTTTTGCATGCTTCTATAAAGTATGAAGATTTTTGGTAAATTCCATGTTGTTCCAATATATATATATATTATTTTTATTTGCAATTTTCTTTAAAGTCCAAATACAAAAGCTTAATTTTTCATTAGATGAAAAAAATATGAAGTGATATTTTTTGTGGAGTGGGTGGTGAGACACACCTAACTCATTTATGTTTGATATTACTTTAATTTAATTACTACTGTTATATTGTTGCTAAGATGATTGAAAATGACAAACCGCAGAGTTCAGTTACTGGGATCCAGTGTCTCCTTGTGCTCATGTGTAGCTTTTGGTAAACTTTGGTAAACTCATTTACAGTCAGTTGGTCTGTTATTCTGAGAGTGGATTACTTCTAATTGTTTTTGTGTTTGGATAGTTGAAAGGATCTCTTCAGATAAACAAGGCAGATTTGTAAAATTAATTTTACATGCTTTTGTTTGTGCAACCTTCTTGTCCAAAAGTAGACCCTGCATCAGAGGGCTTTCATCTTGTTACAGGTATGGTCTATCTTCTGTTACGAAGATCCGCCACTCCCAAAGGGTGGCCAGACTGTAGGTTATGTCATTCCCAAACCTCCATTCTGCTCTCCCAAGCTTCACAGAGGCAGGAGATTTTATTCCCTGTGATGCAATCCTTTAGCCTGTCCTACTGTTGGAAGCAATAATGGATTCACTTTGGGTTGCTCTTTTGCTTTTTTTCACAGCAGTTTGTGAAGAAAACTGCTGGATGGATCCATTATTTTGGATCCCTTTAGAAAAAAAATCTGGAAATGTATCTGTTTATGGGAAACAATAAGAGAAAAAAAATGTGTTTATTTTGCTCTCACCTTTTCTCCATGAAGACTCCTATTTCCATTTCTGCCTCCAGTCATTTTTTATACTTGTACTTTCCATATCACTTCTCTCTAATGCTGCTGCTTTCACACAATTGCCTAAAGGTTTGTTACATGTGTTACATGATTCTGGAGAAAAGAAAAATGAGCCTTGCAGAAGTTTAGTCAAAGCAGAAATCTGCAATAGTGGAATGGGAAAAGTGTCTGTAACAAATACTTCCCAGGAGGAGTGCTGAAGAAGGCAAGCAGCAGCACAGCCAGCCAGATTTGTCTATTTCCTGCAAGTTTATATTTGTAGATTAAGATTTTCAGAAAGGTTCCGTGAGGTTCCAGCTCTGCTTCTGTTTGCAACTGATTTCAAAAGGATAGGTATGAAGACAGAAGTGCTTCTTTATTGAATATAGAATCATAGAATGTTTAAGGTTGGAAGGGACCTCTAGAGGTCATCTAGTCCAACCCCCCTGACCACAGGGTCACCTAGAGCACATGGCACAGGACTGTGTCCAAGCAGGTTTTGAAGATCTCCAGAGAAGGAGACTCCACAACCTCTCTGGGCAGCCTGTTCCAGTGCTCTGTCACCCTCACTGTTAAGAAATTTTTCCTTAAGTTCCTGTGGATCTTTTGATGCTTCAGTTTCTGGCCGTTTCCTCTGGTTCTGTTAGGGACCACCAGTGAAAAGAAGCCAGCACCATCCTCCTCACTGACTCCCTTGAGGTACTTATAGACACTGATTAGATCCCCTCTCAGCCTTCTCTTCTCCAGGCTGAACAGGCACAGCTCCCTCAGTCTTTCCTCATAGGGCAGATGTTCCAGGACCTTGCACTTGGTCCTGTTGAATTTCATGATGTTTCTCACCGGACCTGCTGGAGACGCTCTTAATGCACCCCAGGATCCCATTGGCTTTTTGGCCACGAGGGCACACTGCTGCCTCGTGGTCAACTTTTCATCAACCATGACGCCCAGGTCTTTCTTTGCAGAGCTGCTCTCCAGAAGGTCAGTCCCCAGCCTGTACTGGTGTCTGGTGTCTGGTATCCCACTGTTCATATATTTTGAATGGCTAATTTGCCTCAGCTACCTGCTTTCACTTGTAGGTATCATTCAGCTGAAAGTTGGTAAACATTAGGTACATGTACCAGATCTGTTGTAGCAGGAATTCTCACTGAACAGTGTCATTTTTTTTTTCTGTTTTCCCCAGCAAATTAATAAGATAATCACACTTCTCATTGTTTTAGTAGATATTCCCATTAATTACAGTAGCAGTGGTCCTTGAATGAGGGCTGGTGGTGAAGTTCTTAGCAGAGGTACATGCAGACCCTTCAACGATGCTTAGATCATGTCTTAAGACCAGCACATGAGGTAGTAGAGCCTGCCTGCTAAATGACTGCAACAGGGAGGCAGAAATACTGCTTTTTTGATACTCAGGTGGTAACCAGATGCCATGGATTCATATGAAGAGCAAATAAGGCAGGAGGAGTAACTACAATTCAGTTTTTGTGTGATAGATGAAATAGCATCTATAAAGGAAATGCTAAATGATATACCAAAAGTGACATGTCATTACTGTTGAAGGAGAACTCATTAATCATCTTGTGAAGTAGGAACTGCTATTTTAAAATATATATTTTTAATAAATGCATATAAAATATTTATTGCAACACAAAAGTATTTTCAGATACATGAAGGGTTTTTTTTGCCTCAGGTATTTAATATCTGTTTTCTGTGTTAGCATGTCTGCCTCTGGTAAGTGCTTCTCCTGGAAGTTACTGTTGGGTCTAATAGTGAGCTTTTCTCTGAAAGCTGAAACCTGGAAGAAAATCGTATCAGGGGGACAGGGCATGACATATGAGTATGAGTTAGCACTGTGACTCAATGATTCATGTTTGAATCCAGCAAAGCAAAGTGGGTTATGACCCTGAGAGGAAGTGCTTATTTTCACAGTTTCTTTCGTAAAGCTAAACTATTCTCATTATTTTCTCTGAAGAATTTATTCTTTTTTTCTAGACTTTCTTTTTGCCACTGTTTTATTCATCTGCCTTTCCTTTTTCACCTTTTTCACTGTGCCACAAAGTCCTTTACCAGGAATGCTCACAGTAAGAACTCCATGATCTTTGTGAATGGCTTTGCCACAACACGAAATACAACATAATTGTTATCTGGCACTTTGGATTATATTCTTGAAGAAAATGGGAAAATGGTATCTGCCTCCCTGTTTGTTGACCTATATTTATCCAAAATTGGAATCAAATTTGGGACCTTGTTATGAAACTTAGTTAACAATATTGCATGTACCTTGTTTTTCATGTTTGAACTCTGTGATAGAGATTTTTAGGCTTTACAATGAACTTCTATAAAGGCCACTGTTTCTATTGTCAGTACTCAGTTCCCCACAATCTCATTTTTACCAGGCATCAGCAGTTTTTACACTATGTATAGCAGCAGAGTACTGTGGTCATCTCAAAGAAGGTTGGACACATCTTTTTCCTTTTGAAAGATCACTTGATTGGAACTTACAGAATAACAAAGTCACCTAAAAGCTTTCTGAGAATGAGCATTGATATCTGACATTATACACTGACTTTGGAGTCCACTTACTTCACATCACTTATTAAATCTCTGCAATAGTATTGTTTTTTACAAGTTGTAAAATGATATATTTCTTGAAAATTGTTAATATATTTCAAAAGTTAAGAGAAGAAAAGAATGTAATTAAAAATTCAGGGAGAGTAAAAATATGTAAAGTATTTGATAAATTATTTACAGAAAAATGTTTTTGTGTAGCGAGGATAACTGAAGTAGCATCCATGAAACGTATCACTTTGGACACTTAATGGTTGAATGTGGCTTTAAAAAAGACTTGGATATGGCTAAATATCCAACAGAAATTGAAGATACAGGTAGTGTAAAACTAAGCATACAACTGTTAAAAAAAATACAGCTATTATCGCGGTTGCTCTTATGTTGTTGTAACAGCTGCTGTTGTAAAGCCACTTCAAGGATTCATTTATATCAGGTGCTTTGTGGTGTACGGGCATAGTGAAGACTCCCTGAGCTTTGTGGTGGGTGGTGAACTGAATGTAGTAACAGCCTGTTTTTCAAATGCTATATAGTTCTTATGGCATAGGAATGTACAGAATGGTGGAGTGGTTTTGGAGATTAGTACAGGAAGGCCCAAGGGGGAAGTATGAGAGAATACGAAGGGTGTTTCTCTGAACAGGCAGCACACAGACTTTGCACACGGATATCGCAAGCTGAAGGTGGATGCACGTATCTCAGTAGCGGTAGGCAGAGCAGGGAGTGACCAATATATTCCTTAAAGACCAGCAGCTTCTGTTCACACGATAGAAAAAAGTAACTGATGAAAGGACATCAACAGGTGGAAGAAATGGGCAAAGTGATAGTGACGGGTACTGACATGGATATTGCAGAATGGCAATGAAAAATGTAAGGTTGCAACTGACAGAGAAGGGCCTGGGGTAATCAGGACGTAAAATGTTCTGAGTTTGGTCACATTTGGAGACTATATGGGAAAGATCTTGAAGTATTTTTTTTCCAAACTGTTCAGGACTTTAAATGTTTTGAATGTAAAGCCAGGGAAGAGAGGCCTGAGTCAAAAAGTAATGCCAGGTTTTAGGCTGTGTTGGGCAGAATGGTGGTGTTCTTAGTGAAAAGCCATAGCAAGGCTTACAAAGAGCAGGCCTTCTGTTTGGCCTGTGCTGAGCTTGAGGTAATGGGAATGCTTCAGTGAGACATCAGAGGGATAAGTAAAATTAAAAGACTTCCTCACAGATCTAATTAGAATTAATACATGAAAGTCTCTAATGATGGTTAACTGGAATTTCAAGAGAGTCCTTGTTCTGATTTTTCTGACAGCTGCAGAGTATATTGTTGTTCATCTGTTCTCGAAGCAGATTGTTGTTCTGCTTAAAAATTATCCCCACTAAGGCAGCTTCACAGGAGTAAGAGATTCAGGCCACATGGTGGAAGTTTTAAATATTGTCTAAAATTCCTTTGTAGCATCATCAGCAGAGTTTGACTTGTGCAGACAAGGAATCAATTTCGTTTCATGTTGTGCCCTGACAATTCTTACTTTATTATTTTGGAAGCTGTTTTTGGTTTGTTTGTTTGTTTATGTGGGGTTTGTTTGTTTGTTTTGTTTTTTATATGGATGCCTTTAAGAGGATACATTAAGTCACATTCCTAGTGGATGACATATCGATCCTTTCATCTCAGTTTTACCTTCTTGCTATCTATACCAACTCTAAAATGACTCTCTTTAATCTTTCTTACTGACTCTTCATTGTTACTCTTTGTATGGATACAAATGTGCATATTTTCTCATTTATGTCCAAACACTAGACAGATTGGATGCACCATACTTGGGAAATAATTATTCAAAACTTGGTCATTTTTCTGTTGCTCTTCGGATGAAGCTTGAAAAAAAAATGTATGTCAAATTCAAACGGAAAAAGGCTGCATTTCTGTGAAGTGCACTATTCTCAATGCTGTCAGTAAAACCATAACTACCTACTGTGGACAGATTAGATGACTTCAGAGGACTCACTTTTGTTTTTTCACTCTTCCCAGCTGTTGCAGCTAGACCTACCTGCTAGGTTCTATTGCAGTGCACCTCGAAGTCTCACATACCCACACTGGGGTTGATCTGGAGCACACTGGGGTTGCTATCCATGAGGTGCCCTGGGAAGCTGTGGATACCAATGTCTGGAGTGAGGAAAACTGTTGCGTGCCTGGTTCTCACACTGTTACACATCCAGAGTTCATAGGCAGGCCAAAAATATGGAAGTGCTGCTTGGGGTAGCTTTAGAATGATTACAGCCTCCTTTTCTTGCTGAGCAGAGTGAAGTTAAAATATTCTGAGGTCAGATGATGCTACTCAGAGCGAATTATTATTCTCTGGTTTTCATTCCACTAAGAAGAACAGGCAAGAGCAGTTATTTTGCATGAGGGCTCTCTGTGAGCTCCTGTCTTAATGAGCACAGCTGCTGAAAATGAAATTTACAGTCGTGAAGTATGATAACTAACCATTAACTCTAATTTTCTTTTTAAAAATCTATTATGTATTCTAATTTACCAATTTGTGTATTAATTAGAAAAGATTGAGATGAATTCAAGTAGTACTGTAATTCTAAACAAATATGTTTTACATTTGAAAAATTATAAAATTGCTGCTTTTTGTACTGTACATTCAACTGAACAGATTTGCTTTGGTTTGAAATACCGTAGCGTACATGATACTTCATATCAAATAGTTTCCTTTTGCTGTGTTGCTGCAGAATACCCAGATACCTGGTACTGATAAAAGAATGTTTCCTGCTTGAAAGATCTTAGTTGAGGTATAACCCAATATTTGGATATAGATAGATGGAAGGAAAACAAGATTAGCTGCTAATCAGCAGAAGGAACGTTCCTACTAATCTGCTATTGTGTGTTTTATTGATATCACAGTAAAATACTGCTAATATTGTGAGTAACTGCTACACTTTAGATGAAGGACCAAATCCAAGTGTTGTGTCTGGTTTGTTTTTTTTTCCTTCTGTGTTTTTTTAACATAGATGCCTTTAAGGGCATATATTAACACACATGCCTAGATCCTCTCATCCTCTCATCTCAGTTTTACCTTCTTTTTTATCTACATCGATACTAAAATGTCTGTAGCATCTAGGCCAGTCACTAACCATACATACAGAAGCCTTTCTTCATTCCTCTTTTGAAAGAATTTCAGGTAAATTTGTTTGAGTAAAAAGGGTTTTATAGGTTCATATACATTGCATACACATGCATATCTGTATATATGTATACATACACACACTTAAAAATATATGCACATGCATACATACCTATAGATCTCCTTTTATAGCATTCATGCATGTATATGTGTTTGGGCATGCATAAACACATGTTTATGTAT
Source organism: Tinamus guttatus (assembly GCF_000705375.1). Next base: position 377,116 of record NW_010582033.1, read on the forward strand.
ATACCCTGACATGACTAGGGAGAGACAGGCTTCTGTTTAGCCACTGCTGAGGAGTGACAGCAGCCACCAACACGGTGACATGACAAAGAGGGACCCTTGCTTATTACTACAGTAGTTGTTTGTTGTTGGCAAACAAATCAATATGTACATACATATGCTTAAACATAGTACAGATGATGGTGATTTTTTTTAGAAAATCAAATCCTCTAGTTCTGGCATAGTCATGTCCTGTTCCTTTCTATCCCTTACATACTAATTTTGGGTAGACCATGTTATCACTAGTAGGTCTATGTAGTAATGCACAGAGTCAGCATAATTTCTTTTCAAAATCTAATAATTTTAATCCAAGTCACAGAGGAAGAAGGATAAATGTCTTCTTATATTCTAATCTTGAGGCTTCCTGTGTATCTTTTTAGATTAATATTTCTATAAGTCACAGAAGTATTGTTCCTTAGAATAGGATTTGGTGAGAATAGTTCATTTTGGAGACAGTAAAATTTTTTCTCAACAACTTGGGTGTGAGAGTAGATGTCGGTAGAACTGTAAGCTATCTAGGCTTGGCAGAGTCAGAAATGACTTCAGGCAGCTCCAACAAATTCAAGGAGAGGTCAATCTTAGACAGTTAATGTCTTCATTTTTATATATGGTAGTAGTTGCAAAAGCTAAAAACTGACTTTTTCCATCAGCGCAGGCTGATGAAGCAGGCTGTGAAGCCTTGTAGAGCTTGAAGAGAAAAATATCCATATTTTAGATCTCTCTTTTTTGGGAAAAAACAATAGTTCAATATCATGATTATCTGTTTGGCTTAGAGATATGATTAGAGCATGTGTTCCTAGGCTGTCTATGTTGGTTTGAGATTTTAGCTTTATTATGGAACCAAGTACCTCATGCAACACTTTGCAAATGGTCTTGAAAAGTTCAAACTTGTCTAGACTTAAAAAGAATGTCAATGGAAGTGCTATGGACAGAAACAGTTTGCAAAGTGTTTTGTCTTGTTTGTCTTGTATCTTAGTGAAGCAGGGTGAACATTCTCACCTTTCACATTTCGATCACAGAAAAGGGTCTAAACAGAGATTTAATAGGGGCTATATTTTCTCATCCAATTGCATAAGCAAGCAGACAGAGGGGAATTTACAGTGGTTGCTGAGATTATTTAGGAACTCAGAGAGATTGTGATTAAATGTTAAGATACTTTTTTGACTATTAATGTGTTTAAACATTGTAGAAAGGACATGTAAGGACAGCTAGGGTATCCCTCTTATTGAAGAAGAGATTGACAAACCACTGTCAGGAATAGTCTGGATATAGTTGATCCAACCTTAGAGCCAAATGGTGGATGAGATGAACTCTTCGAGTTCTCCCTAGCCTAGACTCCCTCTCTTTCATCGCTACGGTTGCAAAAGCAACCAGCTTCCTTAAAAATGAGGCGATGCAGATTTAGATACTGCAGCTGCAACAAGTAGGTCGGTTTAATTATATCAGGACATTTTCTGAACACCACAGCAGTATGGTATTACTCAGAACTTTTCAAATGAAGCTAAGTGCAATGAGTGGTAATGTCAAAAATGCTTTCAGCATAATGTCTATAGTTAGCATGGGTGTAACTTGCATGTAAAAGTTACAAATAGTATACCTTATACCTAACTTTTGGAATTCTAGCCGCTCTTTCTCAGGATTGCGGGATTCTTTGGTGTTTTGTAACCTTTCTGATTTCCTGAGCTAATGGCACAAGTCTTTGTACTAGTTTTAGAGAAGAGTTCCTGACTTGAAAACCAGGAAAACAGTAAGACCTATTTTCCAAGTCTATGTTGCTCCTTTACAGTTTTCTCTCTATAAAAAGGGAAGGACAAGTCTGTATATCATTTTAGCTGCTGCACAAGCATTACAAGGAGCCCTGGAAAATGCACATGGAAGGAGGCAGGAACAAGAAGACATGTCTCTAATAGGACAAATCAGAAGTTGGAATAACTCTCAATTGAGCAGTGCTCAAAGGCCTATCTTGTGCTTTAGTTGTCCTAATTTGTTTCTAGAATAGCCAAAACTTTTGGGCGAACCAGAGATCAAGGTGCAGTTTATCAGACAACTCAAACAGCAAAGGTTTTGAATTCTACAGGTTTATAATGATTCTGACCCAATATACATATTTCTCATTTTTTGATCTTTCTGGCCTGTCACACAAGCACCCATCAAGAAGATAGAAAACGACGAAAATAACTTTTAACATTTTGAATCTTAGATTTTTTTCGGTATCACAGCACTGCTTTTGGTCACAGCTACTAGTATTTTATGTCCCTTATAACTAATATGGATACAAAAAGGATCTGTTATATGGTTTCCATTTACTAGTCTTTTTTTTTTCCTAAAATCCTTTGAGCTAGAAGCTAATCTACTCAAAATGCTGCCTTGCAAGAAAAGGTTAAGAAAATCCAGAATAAAATCCCCCAAATAATACAAAGTCTTCAACCTTTAAATGGAATAACAGTAACAAAAAGAATCAGAAAGCTTTTCTTAAACCTTTCTGTGAAACTGCCTGTGTCAGCTGTTCAGAAAGAGCCTTAATTTGGTACTGATGATGGCATGCCTGTCTGGGAGACAGTCTGCAGACAGAAAGCACCAGGAGTTCTATCAGGCTGATCCTCATTGAATTTTATTACTATGAAAAGAAAAGAACAGATGAATCCTAGTTACCAGGGTTATGGAATGACTTTGAACAATAGTAATCAGCTCCAGCTTTTCACTGTAGTTTTATGTTTTTAAAAGAACTTGACATATGGGAAGGATTACTTCACCCTATGTTGAGACAAGTGCTAGAATTTCTGTGTAAAATGCTTACAGGATGTTTTTTCAACTTTTTTTTTCTTTTCTTTTGAGATTTAAAGGTTTTAGAGATTTTTTTTTGTACACACGCTCTCCTCAGAAAATATATGGAAAATGTACTCTCCAAAAGCCAGCAGTTATGTGGAATGCTGTGCAAAAGAAGCCGTGTTATAGATGTGTTGAGTTGCAGGGACTAAATTTTTCTGGGCCTTGTGCAGGGTTATCAAGCGAAGGAAGTCCAGCAGTGACAGTTAGGTGCAGCTATACCTTTTCCAGTCAGGAGAGTGAAGCCTTAGGAGATTTCCTCCACAGCATCTTGCAGAATAGAGCGGGCACCAAGTAGAAAGACTTCCAACTAGTGTGTAATATCTGCTGTGCTTCACTAAAACATTAAGGCTCTTGGAAGGAACATGGGCTTGTGAATGACAAAACTGAGCCTTATAGGAAATATGCTATAGGCTAGATGCACTAAAGCTGATTCCAGAACACAGAGCGAGACCTCTGTCCTGTACAGGGGAGAAATTGATGCTTCTGAACCTAAAGCTGACAGGGGCAGAGCCACTGCCTTGGGTCAGTATTCAAATCTCTATGGCAAAGAAAACACCAAAAATGGGAATGTATCTCCAGTGCAAGATGCCTGAGTGTAAGGTGCATTTAGATGCCTCTACCACTTGGGATTCCCAATCTGGGATCATTTCTGCCAGCTTGGAGCCTCTACTTTTATATCAAAGATCCGAACAGGTGCTATGTTCAATCCTTACTTAAAACAGAAGAGGCATCCCCACTTCCTTTTGATTAGAGCTTTTGCTTCTGTATTGGAGGGATCTGGCTTCCTTTTTATGGTACACATTATCTGTGCTGGAGGACAGTCAACCTTCATCTCCTGCTTGCCAGGAGTCACCAGTGAGAAGCTGTTGGGCATTCTTGATGTGAGCATTCTTCATTTCTGCTCCTAAAGGTGGGCCACTGTGCAACAACAAACACAGCTGAGCCACCCCGCATCTATGCAAGACATTCTGGGAGTAAATAGTCCCTTGAAGAATGATTTTTTATATATTATCACAGAACAGTTATCTAAGGAATTAAGCCAGGATGTTTCCTGGTTTAGAAAAGTACTTCACCTACAGAGCAATGTGCCTTCTTGAAGTTCCCACTGATGATTCTGGACCATCTGTATCTAGGACAGATGTCTAGACTAAGAAAAAAACAACAACAGAAAAGTATTTATCTTTCTTCGGTTGTATTAAGTAATACCTATCACAGTGATTTGTAGGGTGCCTTGTTCACCTGGCAAAAGTACAGCGTACTTGTACTTTTAGAGTGATTGCAATTGCTTTTTAGCCCCCTCCTGGTGGAAATAGAGAAAAACCTGTCCTCAGGATCATATACGTGTCCTCATGATCCCCATGTACGTGTTAGGCGCCATGTGCAATGCTAAGCACTGAGCTGTTCAGTCTGTTTGTTAAAAGACTTTACCGTGTTTGTATAAATAGACTATTCAGCCACCAAATGAGCATTTTAAGGTGTCAGACTGTGCCTTAGTGAGGTGTAAACGCTTCCAGAAGAAACTGACATGTTTGCAAGACTAAAAAGCGTAACTCTAAATTTTATCTAGGTGCCATTGAAGATGCAAAGGGATATCTAGGTTTCTCTTCCTACAGGGAGGTACTTCTTAGTTTGATGGTTGAGTTATTATTATTTTTTAGACAATTGTGTTTTAAGCAAGGGTTTGCAAATAGTTCATATCTATCATGAGTATGCTTTCCTAATTTTTAAAATATCAGGTTTTTTTTCCCTTCATTGAAACAACAAACATGCATTAACCTAGTGAATTAAATTTCAGTGTTCTTCTGTTTTTAAGTCAAATAAAAACTTTTAAAAAGCTAATGAATTAAAATACATTATATTAGAAGAGCAGAATATCTGTGTAACTTGCACAGTGAAGTTTCTTTTTTAGAGTATGATGTTCAGCAGTAGGATTGGGTACAAGAAAGTAGAGGATCATATCCTTAATCCTATGAATACACAAAAGAAAAGTATACCAAATTTATATGCAGAAATGCTCTGTCTGTATTTCTGGAAACTTAATGCTTTGTATTTGGAAACTTACTGTATTTTGAATATATTTTCCAGCATAATCCCAAACTGTCGAAACTGCCTTTTTGATTTTTTACAGATAGCGTTAAAATAACATAGAGTAAAACATAATCTCCCTGAAAACAAAACAAAACAAAAATTTAAATGAGGATAGTCTCCTGGTATGAGTTGGTAAAATTCAGTAATTTATTAACTCTTATAGGAAAAAATAAAATTTCGATTTATTTGTCAAAAGTTATGTTGCTGGGACATTAAGTTATATTTCTCATAATTAAATGACAAGTTTTAAAATACTTTAAAACTAATGAAAAAGTACTTCTGTCAGAAAACCTTTAGGCATTTTTCATGTGCTTTCACATTTTATGTTAAGATAGCACTAGTCTTTAGGAAGCTTTGGCTGTATTTGGCTAAACAAAATTTAGTTAAGACAAGTTTAAAAGTTTAAAAGCTATTTGAAATATCTGTTCCTAATGCCTCTGTTCTTCACACACAAATCTGTCTTTTCTTTCTGAACTCTCTTCAGCTTCCCCTCCGATATGGAAAAAGTAAATATATATTCTCTTAACTCCTGTGTAACTGTACTCAGGTTACAAAATTCAGAGAAATATCCTTATGAATAAGCTTTTCATGTAGGAAAATCTTACAAATTTATCTTACATAATATAGTAATACAGATCTTCAAAAAAGAGCAGCACAGATTATAAATGTTAAATCGACTGATATGAGAGATGTAATTCAGTTGAATGTGGGCCACTGACTTAAACAAAAAATGAACAAAACCAGACCCAGTTCTACCTTGTGTAGAAATAAACATAAAATGTTGTATTCAGTAAGTAGGAAACTCATTGGGAAACTAAGATGCAGGGTAAATTATTTCTTTGCCTATTCTATTGACATCAGCAACTCCTCACCCTCTAAACTAATTACAATTTTTACTCAATAAAACATGTCTGCGGAGTCTATATATACAAATATTGGAATATGTAATGAATCATAAATAAAGTGTTGTCTTGATATTTAATCTTGAGGGCAACAAGAAATTAAAAAGTAGGATTACCTCTGTATTCTATGCTATGGTAACCTCACCTCTAGAAGCGGAGACTTCTTGGGACAATTTCTTAAGTTGCAATTCTGTGTCTTGAATGAAGTCCCAAGAAGGACTAGAATGGATCTGGCTAATAGCCTTTAGGACTTAATTTATGCTTTGCAGATGAAAGCAATTGAGGAAGGAGGGTCATATGATATTTTCCTAACACATCATAGGAGGAAGTTAAATAAGCTTGTGCTGTACTTAACTTACATTCTACTAAAAAATAAAAAGGAAAAAATCTTCAGATTTAGGGTGTTCTTTTGTACAAATATTTTATGATTCATTTTGAAATTCTTGAAAAAGCTTTAAGGGAGGGTAGAAACATTTATCAAGATCATTTTGCTATTTTAGTTTTTATGTGTGCATGTTATCTATACCTGCTTTGATGTTTAAATCCTCTGAAATCAGAGCTGGTTTTTGAAATGGCTTTGTAATTATATGGTTTGAAGAGTTGTAGGTTTTCTGACCTACCTTATTCATAGATAAAAAGAAAGAAAGTTTAGTTGCAGGCAGTTGTTTTCTATGAAACATTTCCCTGTCTTTAAGTAGTATCTAAGCTATTGAAACATAAGTTCTAAAACTACATAAGTGGTATAAATTGAAAAGTTTTGCTGGGAGCAAAACTATTTAATGTAGAAACAATCTCATTTTCTGGAATTGCATAGCAGGTACATAAAAGACAAGTTGTGGGCAAATCAGTCCTCTTTTTGAAAATACAGTTACACTTCCGTAAGAGAAAAATTATATCTATTGTGTTGTAGGATAAATGCAACTTATTACTTTATCTCACAAAGATTTAATTTTAAACACATTGGCAATTTCAATTAAATACATAAGATTGTTTCTACGTATAAAAGTTTAAGCACACAAACAACTCCCTATAGTGTTGAGGGTGAAGCACCTGAGATTCTATTTAATGAAGTCTAGGTACTGTTATTGTAAAATATTCCTTTTTTTTCAGATTAATTTGATATAGTTGTTGGTTCTGTATTTTAAAGATTATTTTCAGCTGTTGTTTCCAGGCAAATATTTCCTAGTTTTTATACAAGGATGGTCTGTCAGGCTAGCACATACTCTCAGGATTATCCAACAAAATATATTTGCCTTCCAGGACTGCACTATAACCTGGTGGCTACTTTCCACCCCTTCTCTTGCTCTGTGCCACATACAGCAAGAAATCCAATCCAAAGTTCATGGAAGGGAGATGCCTGAGAAAACAGGACTTCACAGCTTAATGCTGGACACATGCATAGGCATACATTGCTTTTTTTTTCTTTAACACTTATACTGTTACACAAAAATAGCAATTACCAGCAACTTAGTGAAAACAGAAGGCAGCGAGGGTGTGTTGTTGTGAGATCATGATGTTCAGCTATCTCCTGCACGGCCAACTGAACTCGGTTATTCATGAGTGATTGCAAGAATGAATGAAACTGATAGATAGTTGGCAGCTGATCAGTAATATTCAGCATAAGAGAATTTATGCAGAAATTTCAGATATATGTAGTAAAAATTATGGCATAATACAAAAACTTACTCATATAATTTAGAGTCCATTCTGAGCTAGGCCACAGCTTTTTCTGGTTTTCTTATTACTTAGAGATTTTTCATAAAGTAGTGAAATACATTTCTGTCTTTTTTCAGTGCTCTGTTTCCTGTGGAAAAGGTTTGAAGTATCGTGATGTGCATTGTTTTAATAGCTTCCAAGCTCAAGTAGAGGAAGGACACTGCAGCCACTTAAAAAAACCACGGACACACAAAATCTGTAGAGCTGGAAGATGTCCTGCTTGGAAAACCAACAAGTGGAAAGAGGTATTTAAAATCTGCTATAATTATGTTTGTCTCCTCTATAAGACTAGAAGACAAGAGTACATATTTATGACTTCAATGAAAACAATTGTTAGTTTTTTAATACAAAATTCAAAATTAAATCTATAAATTAGCAAATATTTTTTATATTTTTCTTTTTAAATTAGTTTACAAAAATTCCTGAGAAAACTGAAAGTAGTTATCCATCTAAACATGTACAGAGTAGTTTATTAGGACCTTCTGCAAGGGAGGAAGATTGACTTATGTCATAAATTTAAGATAAGAGTAAATTTTAAAAGGTTATTTCTCACCTATAGTGTTAAATGTGGTAGTACCATTGCTGTCGATGTCATAGTCTGAATATTAAAGTGAAGGCATGTTTGTAGAGAGAGGGCAAGGAAAAGAGCTTGTACACAAATGCTGGCCTTGTTTCCTAGTAATGCCACTTGGTCTAGTAAAGGATGTCTACCTTGTGATGAAATTCTGTGTAACCCAGCACATGGCAATGTTTAGCATTTCACTCATTCTTGCAGAATATAATTCCCCACACCTGGGAACCCAAATAGGGAAGTAAGAAAAGCAAATTCGATCCAAATCTCAGATAGATAGCACAAGTATGTGCCAGTTATTGCATGATCACAATATCTTCTCTTCCCCATTGTGTAATGACTGCTGAGAGCAGCGGTGTGAAGTACCTACTTCCCTTCCTTTTGGCAAGTTCCCTTTACAGAAACCAACCTTTTTCTCATCAAAATCCTGAGGGCATTTCTTTTGCTGTTGGTGTGATGAGATAAATTCTGCTCCCAGTGTGCTCCTAAATATTGGAATATGACTTAGGTTGGCTATAAAGCTAGATCTTTCTGATTTTAAGTAAGTGGAAATGAGCAGTATAGAGAGATGTGAGAGAGGGGTTCACAAAGAGGACTATTAAGTGCTGCAGCTCTTACAGGCACTGTGCCACTTGCTGCAATTCCCAGGTCCACATAGGCATCCAGGCACAAGATTAGGAAGAATGTGACGGAGGTAACCAAGATGAAATATTTTATTCCCTTCTCAGATAATAAAAGGCCAATTTCCACTGAGAAAGCTCTTCAAAGGGGGATCCTATCTGGTGCCTTTTCTTTTTTACCTTCTTTTTTTTTCTAGAAAGTGCTAAAATATTTTATGGTGCAAGAACTAGCATCTAGGATTTTGTCTTTTCAACTGAATACCATAACCATTGGCCTATCATAGAATCATTATGCTTGGAAAAGACCTTCAAGATCATCGAGTCCAACCATAACTATGTTCTCTTGCTTCTCACATCAGTGAATATTCACTGCAGGAAAAGTAAAATAGCTGTATTTATTTTCACTTTCCCTTAAAGTGAGATCAATGGGTAAAATTAATTGTTTAAATTAATCGTTACAGAATTGGAAGAAAGTGTTCCCTAGAATAAAGGGCAGGCAGATTTGATGGTTTGAGGATTTTATTCTTTTGCACTCCTGTATAAGCCTATCACTGTGAAGAGTGGATTACAATTAATAGACCTTGGTCACCTTAGAGGAAGGGAATAAAAACAATCACCAGCAGACCAGTTGGTTTACAAAAGAAATAAACGCAGTAAGGGGTAGGTTGCAGCCTAGAACATGGACTAGAAATAGGGATTGTACAAAAGTCAGGAATGTTCTTCAGAATTCATCTGCCAAACTTGCTTCTAAGTTTACAGCAAGCTTTACAACTCAAATTTGTCTGTGTTATCTTTGGCAAGTCCACTCTGTCTATGTGTTCGAGTGGAATACTCTCAGACTGAATAAATAATTGCAGCAGTAAAATCATCCACTATAAATAGTTTCATACTAGTTCTTTTTCATTTTAGATTGTAATTAAAAGCATCTTCATGGCTGTCCTCAAAGATGTGGTCTGAGGAAATTTAAAGGAACTTTCTCTATTCCAGCATCTTGTCTTTTTACTTTTGTTTGCATATTCTCTGATAAGCTACACATTTGTGTAGCTCATAAAAACAAAAGCGTGTATACAGACTCAATTCTACCATTTATACCTGTATTTAGACCATTAGAAAGTTATCAGTTAAGTTACAATTGTATCTGGAGAATAGAATCTCACTCTAGCATCTGGCATTGAGCCTTTTCCGTTCAAACTATGTAAGAACATTTGTTCTGTTTCTTAAAAAAGGGGCATGTTTCATAATCACGGCCAGATACTGTAATTTGTGGGTATGTAAATTATATGAATTAAATATATAAAAATAAATATATGATATTATAGGTATTATAGCTATTATATTAAAATATATTAGGGAAAGTGGAAGAACTGTTTCATATCACATAGTGGTTGCTCAAACCTTGAAATCCTGGTAAGATAATGCTGCACTAAGGAGTACCAGTGCATGATTCTGTGTGTGCAAAGGAGCAAATATGAGAGAGAAGTATTAGTATGACTGTCATATGAATGAACTAAAGTGATTCCATCTTACACATTTTCAAGAACCGTCTTAATTGCCTTCTGCTTCCTTTTGTGTCAGTAAGAATTTCCAGGATGATCTCTAGTACAGATGTTCAATTTCACCGACTGTCCAGGCTAAGTCAGAGACCCAGAGTATATCCCATTAATAAAAGTAATTTAACTTTTGTGCCAGGCTGCTGTCTATCCTTGGGACACATGCTAACACTCATTCCTTTGCCCTTGACATTTGCAAAGAATTTGATCTCCTGTCTCTGTTCCAAGCATGAAAATGGACACCAGGACATGGGCACCATTCCTTAATGCCCTCTAGCTGGTGCTTTAGTATTAAACTTTCCCGATGTGATGGCCTAGGATGTTCACAGGAGCTGTAATCGCTTGTTTTGCCCTGCACAGATCAGGGTCAGGGCTTTTCTTTCTCATTCGACACAAGTTTCAAGATTCCTACTCATATTCCAACTCTGAGAAGCTAAACTGATCCTGGGGGGGCTTATACATCTACATTCAGACAAATAGCAGATAAATTTGGTAGGACATTGCACTGAGATGAAAAATTAAGTAGAAAAAGCACTGACTTTCAAAAGAGGCACTCTGCTACTGTCCCGAGCATTAAAGACAATTTCTGATTGATAAAGAGTGTTAAAGTACACATAAAGATACAGAAACGGATGCCGAGCAGAGTTAGGTCATCAAAAAAGCATAGACTTAACTTTTAGAGACAAAACATGTAACCCTTGCATATCACAACATGAGGTGATGCCAACTCTGTATAAAATCAGTGGTGATGAAATGCAGAATGACGTTTATCATCAGTCTAGGCATTTTGCCACACTGACAGAGAAATATGTACTTTATGATTAGGTTGAGTCTTCTGGTAGATGTTAGGACCTAATCATCCTTCCAACTGGGATAGCTGCAGGGTGTCTATTTTCCTGTGAGCAAATCTCACCATGATAACAAACTATGTTTTGAGCAGGAAAGACGCATATGGCAGGAGGGATTTAAACCTTTTTAAGCTCATCACAATTCAAGATGCTGCACCTTTTGTGAGATTTTTCTAGCCTGAGATGCCAAGAACACTTTCTTTCATTTTCACATTTACTTTTAAAAACAACAGCCTACTATAATTTAATAAAGGAATGATATAAGCATCAGATTTGAGATTGTTTGGTCTTGCAAAAGTTTACAGTTTTGCTTTGCATATGCTTATAGTGAATGTCCCTACTGTGAAGTAAGATAAGCAAGCAGATCAATCTGAGCACTTTGGATGCACTTCCCATATTCCCTAAAGGTACTTAGGTGGCAATTTTATGTTTTCATCATAAATTTATTCAGACTTCTATGTTAGGCACTGTGAAGTATGTGTGTCAAGTATTTAAATAATATTCTAAGAACATGTAACAATGGAAACCATATCGTGCTGATTGTCTCATTTCACACTGACATAACTCATTTTGCTCAATTTTAGTGTTCTGCATCCTGTGGAGTGGGGATTCAGCAACGGGACATCTACTGTCAGCTGAAGGGCCTGGGTCAAGTGGATGAAGCAATGTGTAGTCCTGATACACGGCCCCCTAGCAAGAAGCATTGCTGGCTGCCAGCGTGTGTGCAGTACAAGTGGTTGACAGATGAATGGGAAGATGTAAGTACGGCCTTTCAACCTGGATGGAGTAACAATGTGTGATGTAATGGGTTTTCTTGCCTTTTTCACCTTTGGATACATTTCTGATAGCTTTTAGATTGCAAACAAACAAGCGAATACTGGATATTTTCAAGGTGAAGCCTGAAAAGCAAAAATAACAAATTTTCTCCCTGTTACTAAACTTGCTCATCTACCATTGTAGACACAAGCTTTAGTGAAGTTATGAGTAAGTTTCTATTCATAGAACTGTGTAATTCTAATGAAAAGTTCTTTTTAAATGGCATAAAATGTTTAATAACTTCATGATGAGCTATCATGCAAAAATCACATTTTAAAAATAGAAAGACATAAGAAATATTGGCTAGAATATTTGGTTAAAGAAAGAGTTGTGAAATATGAATAAATGCGTACAGACATGCAGAGAGAAAAAGAGAGAAGGAACCCAGAATTGTGGCTAATGTAAAATGATGTACAGAAGAGCCTCTCTTTTTCTGTAGCATTAAATAAAAATCCAGTTTGTGCAATTGTGGCATCTACATTTTTAAATTTTCTAGGGGAATTTAACCTCAAATATGAAACTCAAAACTCCAAAAGGCACAAGATTTATGCTGTAGAAGTGAATGCTGTGTGCTGCAGTGGTGTTGTACAAAGGTTTAGTCAATACTCACATGACTGGCATGTTTTCCTCTGTTAAATCATACGGAGAGAAAGCTGACAATGTATAAGCTGCTTCTAAGAGTTAACTCATTAACATGTGAACTCATTAAAATCAGGAGGTAAGAGTGAAAGTAGCTCAGAATGTACTTTTAATCAGAAATAAACATTTTCAGAGAATGAATGTGAATTTTCCTTACCCATTAAAACTTGTATTCTCCAGCTAGGTATTCAAAGCTCTCAACTGCAAATACATTGTGTTTCACTATATCTTCTGGCTAGTTCATAACTTCTTCCACATGTTTGTTGCTTTTTTTCTTGAAATTCCTGTATCCAATTCCCTTCTCTGATCAGATTCATATACAGCCCTGTACATCTAGCATTAATAGTGTTTCTTCAAGCGTTTATTCATCTGTATTCCACTCCTGGTGTGGGTTGTGCTCAATACCAGAACAGTTTGCCCAGCTGTCTCCGCTCTTAGTGCTCGTGTGTCATTTCCTCGCCTCATCAATCACAGCATATCAGAACATTTTGCAGGTCTGGCATCCTTACAGCCTGCAGAAGGCTGGAAGGCTGGCTGGCAGCTGCCAATTGCAGACCAAATATGTATTCTCATACCGTATGGAAGAACTGCTGAAGGAATAAGGTGTATAATTGAATAATCATAGCATAATCAAAGGTATTGTCCTGCATCTCCCTATTTCCAAATGATTGATTTATTCCCTGTGTCACTTGTATTCTCAGCTACTCCATGTCGTTAAAAGATCAGATGCTACAAAAGTTTGATCTGTCAATTATATCAATGCTCCAACCCCTGCTAAAAGTAAATGTCCACACAACTTTTAAAGCTAAAACTCCATACAACATTTTCATTCTCTGAGTGACTAGATTTCTTAAAGGATTAACACATTTTTGGCTTCTGTAGTCCAAACCTCCATAGCTGGGGATGTGCTGTTGACATGTGTTGCTTACCCTTTGCTCTCCGCTCTTTGCATCCTGCTAACACCAGGGTTTTCACTGTGTTGACAGACCTGTTGATCATGTACCACCTCATATGGCTCCCATGAGGGAAGGTGTGAACACACTCATGGCAGAGGCTCAGCAAATACAACTGCCCAAAGCTGCCACTTTTTATTAGTAGGCAGTTTTGTTTTCATTTGTTTTATCAACATAATTTCATGTGGATGCCTCCAGGAATTTTCTTTTTTTTTTCAAGACCAAATTATTCTTCTCCTTCTTTCACTAAAATTCATTTTCCCTCTTTTCACCCAGAAGAACTTTTTCACTCAATCTATCATCTTGGTCTGACATTTTCAATTTCTCCTCCATCTCAGTTCGCATGTTCTCATGTCATTATACACTTTTTTCCCCTCCCCAGCCTTTTGTGGGTACCTGAAGTTTGAGAACAATGTAAAAGGTTTTGATTCAGTCCAACCTAGATAACAGATATCATAAAAGTCGTCTGGATTTTACTGGCATGTGGCAATTGGCAAATCACTTTGTTCTGTTAATGATTAGTTTAAGTGCAAAAACTGTGATTGTTTTTCTCCTACACAGTGCTCAACATCACACAGAAGAAAAGAAATACACCGGGAAGTTAAGTGTGTGGATGAAAAACAGATTCAGGTGGATGAAAGCTTCTGTGATCCTGCCATAAAGCCACCATCAACCAAAAATTGCAGGATGGCTCCTTCTAAATATGTTGTACTTACAGGAGACTTGTCACAGGTAAAGTAATTATATTGCTCACACATCTTTTATATAGCTTTACACTTGAGAGTATTTTATTGCTGTAAAATATGCATTATGTGTGGGAAACAAAAATACATATTTTTTAATCTGAACATGAGTGCCCAGGTTTTTTCCACCTTGAACCTTCCAATCAGCCACGATTAATTTTATTGACTCTATCAGTCTTTTGTCTCCATATTGCATAGTTCTTGGCAGCTACTAACTCTTATGGGAAACAAAGTTATTAAAAAGAAATTGCGTTTGGTCTTAGAGAAGACGGTGCTATAGTGAGAGATGCTAAATGATGCTAAAATGAGTTGTAGTAGGAACATGAACAAGAAAGGGCAGTGATAGGACTCATGTACTCTAAATTATGATTAAGGATGAGTAAAATAAATATATATATAATAAAATAAAATGATAAAGAAATTAAAGAAATAAAGAAAATACTTAAACACTAGTAAGTTACGTGGTGAAAGCATTGCATACTAGCTGGAAGATCAGTGTGACAGGTTCCCTTTTCCTTCCCTTGGTCTCCCTTTGTTGCAGCTGCCGTTATGTTTTAGACACTTTTGCCATTTTACACAAATTTGCCATTCTCCGCTAGCCTGTCTGGGACCTGTGAATACCAGCTCGGGGACAGCTGCCCTTACCACAGAATTCCTTTGCTAATTCCCAGGAAAATTCTCTTGCAATCTGATCTTAGTGAAGCAAACAGAAATATTTTCTAGAATTTCAGTAGAGGGAAGAGAGCCGTGCTCTGGAGACACTCTAAGATCTGAGAGTTGGGGCTTTCTGCCTCTTTGTGTGCAAACTCCTGGTAGACCTTTACTTCTGCATAGGTTTAACCAACACTGAGATAGCACACGTTCCATCATAAGCTTTTGTGGAAGGAAGATCGGGGCTGACTTGCTTGTGATTAAAATGCTGCAGAAAGGTTCAGTTTCACAGAAATAATGTCTTTGCATGGGGATTTTATTTTAGTGCTCGAGCAGCTGTGGGTTTGGTTACCAGCAGAGGATCACATACTGTGTTGGAATCTATTCTATTCCAAAGAAACTTGACTATGGCCTCCTACCTGTAGCCTACCGAGAGTGCCCAGTGACGCCCTCCCCGTACATTTATAAATGCAATATCAAAGGATGTTCCCAAGCAGCTACTTGGAAAGTGGGGAAGTGGACCAAGGTGAGTACAGAGGTGCAAGTTGGTTTTTGATTGCTGCCTCAAACATAAATGCACACCAAGGCTAATTTGCTGGCATACTTATGTAAAACTATGTGTTACTTTCTAAACTAACCCTGGATTGCTATGCATTTCTAGTGCTCAGCGCCTTGTGGAGTGGGGGTAAAGGAAAGGATAGTAGAATGTATGAGTGAAAATGGCTCATCCAGTGACTTATGCCTGACACGTTTAAAACCAGCTGCCAGAAAAATCTGTCAAGCAGGAGAATGTAAGTGACAGCTGTAATTTACAGCTGAACTAAATGTTTTACCAGATCGTTTATATGAAAGCTCCAAATATCTGGAGCACAATTATGCAGAAGTTACTCTTAAAATTAACTTCTATTCATGAAATATTTATATCGTTTAATCATTCATTTTGAAGGTGAAATTCTCACCACCTGCAAAGATGTCCAGATTAAAAAAGGAATTAGAAATGATGGTGAATACTTACTTAACATTAAAGGGAAGATGATAAAGGTACTTCTAATATACATAGCGTATATTTTTATATTAATATTTTTTTAATTTAAAAAATGCTAATTGGCTGTATTTTCCCTTTCAGATTTATTGTGCAAACATGCACTTAGAGAATCCCAAAGAATATTTGACATTGGTAAAAGGTGAAGCAGACAACTTTTCTGAAGTTTATGGATTCAGGTACAAAAGTGCTTTTGCATCTTCAAGAATTGCATTTGTTTTGTCTAAAATAAAAGAACAAAATAACTTTTCTCTTTTGGGAGAACAGAAGAGTAGAAATTTTTTCTTAGATTTCTGTTTTAAATTTTCAGCCGTATGAACACACTTAGCAAAATTTAGATACTTTCAGGCCAAGTGTTTTAACTGAGCTGATTGATTACATGCATTTTCTGTCTTGACTTTAGTAGAAATGATTTCAGTCCCCGATAGTGTTTCACCTGAGCCAAGATTAATATCTGAACTTCTTGTTCAGTAACTGTTTTTTAGTATTCTTCATGCAGCACAGTACAATGTAATTATTTTTCACTACAATGCTATATTATAGAAAAATAGAAAAGTATTTCAAAAATAAAAGAAAACTATGTCTTTGCCCTTCTGTAGGTTACAGAATCCATATGAATGTCCCTTCAATGGAAGCAGACGGCAGGACTGCGCCTGTCGAAATGACTACCTTGCAGCTGGCTTCACTGTTTTTAGCAAAATAAGAATCGATGTCACCTCCATGCAAATTAGAAGTAAGCATTTCAGAAATTTTATCCAATTTGAGATTTCTATTTAAAAATGGTCATGACCAAACTGTTGTTTCAACGCATTTATAGATCCAATTATGCCAGCTAGGGGAAAACAAAATTTTGCTTTCAGTTCAATTCAATTTTTCTTGAATTCCTTATTTTTAACCACTTCCTTTGTTAACTCGTTGCAAGTCATCAAGTTGTCAATCTTACAGATTCATATTTTATTCAAAGTATGGATTAGGTAACTAGTTTCATTTATTTATTTATTTTTAGGATTTTCTTACTGTTGTGCCATTTCCTGCTAGATTAAAGACCCTTTTAGTCCCTGGCATATTTTTCTTGGGAAAATCTTCATATGCTGTAGTTAAGTAAGTTCTCAGTCCTTGGAGGATGTATGAAAAGAACAGGAAACTTGCAGCACTTCCAAGTTCCATTTCGAAGATAGCAGTCTGGCCAGCATCCACTCACAACAGAGCTCAGTCCGAGTGTACATCAGTCCTGCTATTCCCATCGTAGCTCAGAAAAGAAACCAGGCGTGTAGGTTGGATTGACCTTGAAGATGACGTCTCTAATGTTTATTTATGAATACTTTATGGAGACTTCAAAAGACATCCATGAATAAAGTATCCGTGTCTCAATGAGGTAAATTAACTCAGAAAGTATAAAAATGACAGTGTCAGGAGCAGCATCCAGCATTTTGCTAATTTACCTTGTTGTTATTAGGAGGCACTGGACACTCTAGGAACATGGTAATATGCTTTGCACCAGGTAATAATTTCAGACTTGGGGCCTCTTGAAGGTGACCTATGGCATTTCTAGTACATACACAATGTATTCTCAGTGAATTAACAAAACAAGAAAAGTGGACTTAATATATCCCACAAACAGAGAGAAAGAAGGATATTAAAAGTTATCACATTATTCAGATTAGTTCCCATATGTCAATATACAAATTTGTAAATAATAAGGCAGAAAAATCCATGCCTAGCTTTTCATGCAGCTATTACTGAGGAAATGTCTAGTCTGCTTTCCCATATTTGGCATCTGGAAATCTACGTTGAATATTGTTATTATTAGTCAAATGGACTACCTAAATCATAGTTTGGGAAAATTATACATTCATGCTTTTTCACTCTGTTTTCACTTTAACTTCTAATACAGCACTTTCAGCGTTGAATAATTTTCTGTTTCTTAGCCACAGATTTTCTTTTTGCTCAGACTGTACTTGGGAGAGCAGTTCCATTTGCTACAGCTGGAGATTGCTACAGTGCTGCCAGATGTCCACAGGTATTTATGATTTCTTATGCCCTCAAAGCGTGCACTTCACAGAAAAGAATCTGTATGACTAGTGGAAAGCTGTAAGGTGCTAAAACAAATTCCTGTTCAGTCTCATCATACTTTAATAAGCAATTATTTCTTGGTCCTTTTTCTCCTTTCCCCTATCCATGTTTTTTCAATTTCTTCCGCAAATTGTTTACCCCCCACTTTCCCCCTAGGTTTCATGTGTTACTATCCTTCTTTCTGCTGATTTCATTATTTTTCTCCCTCGTCCTTGAATTCATACCTAGATATGGAGTATACCTTGTTTCCCTAAATTCCTTCTCAATATTTTTTTTTCTCTTCCAATGACTTTTCTTTGCTATGATCCTACCAAAAATTACTTTTTGTTGCTCTTTTCCCCTGACTTCATATCTTTGAAAGGTAATAAAGTTGATCCTGTTACAGAGTCTGATTCGTAGATGTATCTATCAATGTACCTAAATTGGTATTTTAGTTTGGACAAGGTAGTGCTTTTTGAGTAAATTGCCGTATGTCCTTGCTTATTGTGCTTTGCTTCACATCATGGAACGGTCTTGGAACACGTGAACTGGATTTCTTCAGGAGACAACTAAATCTGGATGAGCTCTGGAAGGGTCTTAATGCACTTCAGCTACTCATGTGGACTAGAGGAGAGTTAGTCCAAAGTAACACTCCTGATCTGTGTAATGCATACTGACACTGGACCCTTTGATCCAATGGTTTAACTCTATAGATTTGCTCATACAGCATCAGACCACTTGCTAATTCTGACATAACTCTGGTCTGAGCTCATCAACCTAAACTACCTTGATTACCCATTGACAATTGGGATGCTTTAGGAAACAACTAATCTAATCTTATCCTTCTATAAGGTAAGTTGGAAGTGTGCATTTCTTCTTACTGAAAGAGAAATAAGACCAGCAATCTCAGAATAGCATGGGGGTGAACTCGCACTCTCTGTCTAACCCAGCTGCTTAAGCTTAGCCAGGCAGGCTGTGTGGGGAGAGGCGCTCAAGGACAGCTCAATACGCACAGTTTAGGTACAAATGAAGTGTCTAAGCTAGACAAACTGGACCTCTGACAAGAAAACGATCATTCAGAGTTTGTTACCATACTGGATACCTTCAGCCTGCAAACTCTTTGGACTTAGCACAGTTCTGTATTGTATGTGGCCACAGCCCCTGGCAACTGCATGTGAGCTGTTGCAGGAAGTCCCTCTGCTTATGTGTTTTTGCACTATGCATTGCCCCCTGTAAGATATTCACTGGAACTGATTAATGCTTTTTGTCTCTGCGCAGTCAACACGCAGCAGTTCCTTCACTCTCAGTCTTTGAAATCTGTTCCTGGCCTTGAGTGTAAGGCATGACAGACAGCTGCTATGCCATAATTATAATTGTACATATGCGCGCTGCACATTTCATTTATTTTCACAAAATACTATTAACCACGGATAAAGTTACTGCAGGCCTGTTAATTGTGGACAGTGGTTCACACCGTTCATATGAGTTTTGTCCAGATGGTTTATGTCATTAAATGAATATCTTCTGCTTTTTGGCTGTTGAAGAGCAGCTTCCCCCTTCCATATGCGCTTATGGTAGTTCATCCTGCTATGAACACCACAAATCCACATAGAAATGCAGGCAAAACAAACAAAAACAAACCTACCATACTGAACAATGTAAGGAATTTTTATGAAAGAATGAAGACTGCATGCTTTAGCTTTAGTTTTTAAATACACACACATATATATGTATATATATAAATGTAACTCACTGTGATGATATTAAACAATGAATATAGTAGCTACAGTACATAATGGAAATTTTATCTCTGCTAGCACTTTGATCCTAGGATTTAGGCATTTTTAACTGGGTATGACTATAGAAATTCAGGCCTTTTATGAATTGCATGGCAGGGACTTTCTAGTTCTGCCTAAACTGGCAGTTAGACACCTACATCTCTTCGTGGAGCTAGTATTAGCTTTCCAACATTTTGAGCTCTTGTGTGAATGTAATTCAATCATTTTCTGTCTCTGAGCTTGTTTTCTAAGTTAGTGAAGTTTGCAGCTTTTAATATAGCTCCTATTCTCTTATGAACTGCCTGTTTTACAGCCAGTTTTCTAAGAATGCATTTGCATAAGCAAAGAATTTAGAATCAATAGAATGATTAGAATCAACAGAATCAATTCATTCAGTATTTTGTATAGCAAAGCATTTTGTTTAGCGGTAAATTTACTTGTTTTAAACTCCACTTTCATTGAACACTTTCATATTCCATTATGTTAACAGGTAAACTGAGGTAGAAATGGGAGGTGATAAGAAGATGATGTTGAGATAGTGTGCGTGCAAAAAAATTGAGAATTAGACAGCCAAGAAATGATTTGCCTATAATTTACAAGTAGCAGTAGGTCCTGACAATGTAGTCTCCAAAAAGTTCTAAAGCTGCTTTAGAAAATGTGCCTTTAAAAAAACAAAGCCTCTTCTTGTAGGAGTGGCATGTCTGTGCTTTCTGCAAAAGAAAATTGAATATATAGAAAGGAGGCTAAGCTTATTTAAGTTTTCTGCTGCTAGTCCTATATTCAGACTGGGCAAACAGATGCTGCAGATCAGCTGATCCACAGGTACTACTTGCTGCAGAATAACTTGTTCCTGAGCATTTGAAAAAGGATGTAATGCATTCTAACTAACCTAGCTTAAGTACCCACTTTTGGTTGATGTCTGGATGTAGCCTAAGTAGTAGGTGCAGATGTCCCAGTACAAAACAATTTAGAGTTTATCAGCTCTGTATTTTACCTTTTGTTTTTGTTTCTGTTTTGTTAGGGACAGTTCAGCATCAATTTGGCTGGTACAGGTCTGAGATTATCCAGTACAGTGAGGTGGATTGCTCAGGGCAACTACGCAACTGCTGACGTACACAAATCCCACGTGAGTAGATGTTCCTTTTCTTCACCTGATGTTATGGCTTGGAATATTGCATCTTCAGAGGTGCCAGTGATGACTGTCTGGTGAAAGTTGGTTCTGATCCAGGGTGTCTGACCCATATAAGTCTTCTTTCAGATGGAATATGAGAGCTAGGCCTGATAATTTATGGTTAAGGGTCTCATGGCATATTTAATCATGCTACCTAGAAACTTATGCGAAATGACACTACCTACCTAGCCTTCTCTTACTGGTTTTAAAGGGACTATTGCCATATGAACCAGATTTATTAAATATTTAGAAGTTACTTAACAATGCATTAAAATACTTAAGGATTGCAAGTACAGAGGGTTTTCGCAAATTTCGTATCTCCAACTTGATTTGTGTGGTAAACCAAAAGACTGGTTGAACAAGAATAGTAACAAGAGTATTTGCAAGAATAGTAAGCATGCACAATTTAAAAACACCATGGATAATAAGGAATGAAGGCATAGAATGGATAATGATAAAGGATCTCAGTGTATATTTGTTAATTCAGTGCTGTCTCTTGATTTGGTATTTGTAGGTGTGTTTTATTAAAAGGTCTGTTGAGGCAAACCTCAAGGAGGTTTTCGTGCAGCTGTAACTTCAGTCACTTCTTTTGACTGATCTCTTTGTCTGCTTTCCAGGATGGCACTAAAATATATGGAAGGTGTGGAGGATTTTGTGGGAAATGTATTCCTAACACAATTATTGGTCTCCAGCTTCAAGTACAGTGAAAACTCTGATGTGGTAAGGACATCAAAGCAGGAACTATGTCTTTTAGGTGCAAATTACAGGTGCTGTATATGTATATTTTAATTCTTTCATCTCTGAAATGCTCATTACTGTAAAGCTCACTACTAAGAATTCCTTGCTGTTTTCCTCAGTGCTTATTCAGGGATGTAATATCTATTTGTGAGCTAACAAGTTCATAAACTGTCATATTTTAATGGAGAGACATTCATTCAATGTACAATGTATACGAGCAAGTAAATTGCACTGAGGTTACTACTGTGGGTAACGCCTTAAACTGTACCAAAATTGTAGAACTTTACCTGCAATTAGCCAGTGCAACTCTTTATGCAGTATTCAGTAAGACTCATACTGTCCTATTTTCCTCGATCAACTATATTAAAATGTAGAAAGGAAAGTAAATTACTGTTATGTAGAGAAGACAGCTAATATTTTCAAATGCTTCCAGTTTTCTGAAGCTTCTAAGGATTTACATTCTATCAATACTTTACTGCAGAAAACCGTGTAACCAGTATACTGAGACAGTTTCTATAGATGTGTCATTCTTTTTTTTTTTTTTTTTTTTTTTAACCTCCGATCTTTTATTTTTCTCTTTGTGGTGCTCAGATACTAGCTGTAGTCCTGAAACGTGTGGTCAAACCTCTGTAGTCCCTATAGCATATACTAAACATCCAGGTTTAGTTTTGTAGTGGGTACAAGAAAAGAAAATAGGGAAACAAATTGCTTGGAAATCTAATTTTAAATCCCTGCCTCTTATCTGACTATACTGTAAAAGCAGTGTATTCTGTTTACTGTACCATCTTGTATGTGATTGTCTGAATATACATTTACTTAACCTCTTTCATATACATTTTAATTCTTTATATTAGCCAATGGCATATTAGTAAAGTTTGTAGCTTGTCTTCCTTTTGTAATGTAACATTTTAGCAAGGGTAGTAAAAAAGCTGGGCAGAAGCATCGTCAGCCCACCATGTGTTTAGCATCCATTTTTGACTCAGAGTAATTTTTGAATGGACGTAAATACACTTCAAGCATCTGCTACTTAAAATTATTTCTTCCAGAAAAGTAAATGTATGAAAGTGATACATTTTAAAAAGTGACCTTTTGATTTGTTTTGAATCACTTTAGAGTCCAGTATATATGCAGTATATAATCCAATATGTTCAGGGCCAACTCTCAGGTATTTAAAATAAGATTTTCTATGTGCTTGACAACATATATTATGTGCCAGATAATTATACATGTTTTTTTGATGGTATGCATTCTGTACACCAAATGCCAGTAAAATTTGTAGATCAAATGGCAGCTATTTTCTCTTTACCCACAAGGAGTTAGCCATGAGTTAGCAATACGTATTAATTAAAAACAATACTGTACCACATAAATCTAAGCAGCTACTTTTTAGATAACAAGTGTAGGTAATTATTTTGTGATCTCTGCATCAGAAATGTATTTTTGCACTATGTGCCTTATATTAGTTGTAAACATTAATACGAATATAAAACATTATTTTCCTAGAAATGTTTACATATGTAATTAAAATCCTGTAATTTATAAAGTATTTATATAATAAATATGCTTGTGTGGATGGCACTTGAGTACTTGTGCATTTTTTCATACTGAAGGCTTACAACGTAAAATGTTGCAAATACACATCAACTGCCATACAACCAGGTTACATCCATGCAGATATTTTCCCTGGAAGCAATTCCTGTCTAAAAGATACAAACTCTTATGTCTGTGTGCTCTTCCCAGCTCTCGCCATACGATGTTCACCTACACATTTTTGGGGGGTTGGCCAGTAAATCATCCCCTGAAATGATCGAGATTAGTCCTTCCTCTCCTGTCTGTTAACTCGGTTCAGTTCTCTTATGGCTTGGCTCCTCAGCAGCTGCTTTGGCAGAAGGTGAAACACAACCCACCTGCACAAGGACCATTTTCATGTGGGCCCTGAAACATTGGTGGAGGACTATTCAGGTCTTCAGCTATAGAATAATTTTGTAAAGACACCAGTAAGCTAAGTGATTTTTAACATAAAACTTAACATAGTGTACTTTTATTGGGCAATGGAAAGGATTTTTGAATAAAAATGCATTTTATATAATTGAAGTAGACCCTGCGGACCAAGTTTGACTTCTGCATGAAATAGCTTATGTTGCCTTTTTTGCATCCCTTTCTTTTTATTTTTCCCTTGCTTTGGTGTTTCAGCCCTACTTTAGGGTGAGTGATTTGCATGTTCTGGCATTTTATGAATTCCTTATGTCAGGAGCCTGATTTTATTGAGAAACAGGGCTTAATCAATCACTCTATTTAGACTCACTAACTTTTCATCTCAAAGCAGTTTAAAGAAACGTACAGCTGTTGATGGGCTCTGATGAATTCGGAGCCTAGATAATGCTGACATGCTCAAAGGTTCATGGAATAAAGCAAGAATCATGGATTATGCGTGCAGTATTATGTTTTCATTTCCTTTAATTGACACCACTGCAGATTTAAGTCACACTCAGCGGCCAAGATGTTTGCCAGAGTAGCAGGGACCTTCTTGAAAGTGCCGAGAGCTCCATCTCGTGGCTCTGGATTTGTGCCGAGAAACCCACGACTAAGAAGCCAGGCAGTTCTTGAGCTTTGGTTGGTGTTTAGGAAGTGAGATCTTGCACAGTCCAGTCACTGTTCCACACAGAATAAACTACTTTGGGAATAATAAGTGAGAAAGGTGATTTTAGCCATACTTTTCCTACATATTGTAGGTCTTGATGTACGTTTTTGATGGATAATCATATGTTTTTCTTTACGTAACAGAAAGGCTGTAATGTCCAAAATGTACTTGAAAATATGGGGGATTCTTTTTCAATTCAATAACTTTGAATATGTTTAGCATAATTTATCAGCTTTGTTTACTGTTTGAAATGGAAGTGATATAGAAGTAGGAAGGTTTTCATGTCTTTTGTGGTTTTATTGTGGTTACACGAGATCTCTGAGGAATTAAAATCTGAATAAAAAGTTGCTTTCTTGTCAGTGCTTTCTATATCTTACAGAGACTTTTTTGGTTTCCGTAAATAAATAGATTCTCACAATAAATTTATTTGACAATAAGTGGCTGCCAAAACTGAACTTAAATTAAAACTGAAACAGAAGTATGCTATAATATTTCATCCTTAACTTAAAAAGAGAAAACAGGAAAGCCATGTACAAAAATAATTTTAAAGCAAAATAACTGAACTTTTAAATGGGAATTAAATGTAAGAAAGAAAAAAAAATGAACATAAGGCATTAACATTGCAGTAGAGATTTCATTGTAAACTTTGTTGGCAGTGAATCCATGATGGCCTTATTTATAAATTAAAACACTTTCCCATTACTTTCCCTCAAAAAAAATGCCACCAGACCCTTTCTCTCAAATTAACTTTTGTGATAGAATAGACTTGCATATTTCCACTTTATAGATGTGGTACTTGAGCCATGAAATACCCAAGGCTACACTCATGCTTACTTTATACTTACCGATACACTGAATAACTGTAGTATCTTAAAGCATCTCAAAGCAATACTGGCCATCAGCTTGGTAGAACTACTACTAGATAATGTCCTTAAGGCTACCCAGTGGCAATTCTAAGCAAGAATTCAAATCCTATGGGCTGGCTCATGGTCTCTCTCTTGTAATGCCTGCTTTGCTCTTCTGTACTTCTTGGCCATCTTATGATGAGCTTTTATGATTTTTCAGGATGGTCTCATGTTTATGTATTAAGAAGACAACTTTGAGAGGCCATGTCAGTTTCTCTCTCTGTTTGCCTTTATAAATAATTTTAATAGATCATAGGAAAAGCAAACTATTGCTTTTAAAGTGCCTTGTTTCTTAGTGATACTGGCTTTCCTTCAAACAGAAGTACTCTGATAATAGCAGGGGAAAATTCCCTTCTGCATTTTATTTAGACAGAAGAACAAGCTATCTGTCTGGCTTGGACTCATATCTGGCACTTAATCATCTCATCCACAGAAGGTGGTTTTCTTTTACACAATTAAGTTTATTTTGCAATTCCATAGCTTGAGAGACTTTTCTTGGCCTTGTTTATCCTGGCTTTACAGGAAGTAATCTGTGCGCTGTTTCTGATAATTTTTCCCTTGTGTTCAGTTTGACAGATATCCCTTTGAATTGACTGTATAAAAATACTGTAGCAGCAGAGCAGAGCGAAGATCTAACTGTATTTATGTCTCTATTCTGTCTTTAAACATGAACAGCTGTACATACATTCATCTGTCAGATGTCTGACTCGGTGCTGCCATCCAGAACCTTTTCCTTTTTAATAAACAAATGTTTCCTTCTTTATTTTGTGTGTTTTATCTCTGTTCCTGCTACAAAATTTTCTTGTCCACCTTTTTCAAATTACATTTGTATAATTAAACAAAGCAAGCAATAAGCAGCCACGCTGTAAATGGTAGTGCTTTAAGATACTACAGAGTAGCTGAACTAAAATAAGCTATTCCTGTCTTGCATGCCTTGCATTACTGTTTTGTTTTGGAAATAAAAATCCTGCATTTATGAATACTGAAAGACTCTCTTCAAAATCGGTCTGTGGTCTTATTTTACAGTCTTATTTTCAGAAGCAAGGGACTTTTAAAGAGAGTTCATGAATTTTCTATATGCAAAAGCCTGAAGTGATTGATAGCAGAACCATGTATTTGTGCCTGGTGGAATGAAATCCCTTTTTGCACTCAGTTCTCTCTGGCAACTGTTCACTGATTGTGATAATGATATTCATGGTCAGTTCATTATTCTCTGCATTTTTTGATGTTCCTCTGGAAGCCGGAATAATTAAAAATATGATTATACAGGACATATGGAAATTTATGATTGTAAATCAGGAGGCAGAAAGTCTCTTTGTATTGCTTTGTATTTAAAATGCCTTGCAGAATAGGCTTATTGTAGAAATATTTATTTAACACTATAGTAAAGAAAACAGAAGCCCTGCTAGTATCTTTGTTCCTTAAAGGTCTCCACCTCAGGAAATTCAAAGACAGACTACCCCAGAAACACTATTCTTCAGGGTTTACAAGGTTTTCGTCTAAGAGAAGTCTCTTATCCTTCCATTACTATTACTGAAACTTAAAAAAAAAAAAAAACCCACCATCTCTCCAATTCCTCAAATAAATTTGCCCATGGTTTCTGAGAGAAGGGTCAAAATTTTCTATGGAGCTAACTTAAAAACAGTCCTAGGAAATGCAGAGTAAAAAAGACATTTTTTAATGTCTCATCTTCCACGCCCAGGTGAGAGACTCGTAGCTATTCTTTCTTACACAATCAATCAGCTGGATTTTTGATATTAAGATGCAAATTAATTACTAAGAGGGAATATTTTGAGACAGATTTTTGGAGAATGCTGAGAGAGAGAGATTTTCTTTGGATTTGGTGAAGGACGCCCCTTGTCTGCAATGTGTTTGCCTGGCCAGTTGTCGCCAGTATTGCTTCATATGAAAACCAAAGTTTGGAATATTTTCAAAGCAGTAAAAGAAGCAAACTCTGGAGCAGCTGTTTTCAGCAGTAACTTAGCCCCTATTTAAACAGAGGTACAGATAGGGCTTTATTTTCAAAAGGGAAACAAGCTTCCAGGTATCCGAAAAGCTTACCTAGCCCAGGATCAAAGAAAAAAACCACCATTGTTATCAGAGCTGTGTTGCTACTGCCATAATAAATTATATATAAGCTATAAGAACCATGCAATTTTAATAAAAGTATATCTACAGGCAATTCTGTGCTATGCAGTGTCTTTTTCTCTCAGCGCGCTTTGTTTCCTGTACCACAAATATGTTAATATTGCTTCATACTTCTTTGATGAATTGACTTTCTAACTGAAACTCTTTTCTTTTGGAGGAATGAGGTCTTCAAAATGGTTCTGTTTTACTTTCTGGAAAAATGATCTAGCATATTGTGGCCGCAGAAGTACATTTTCAAACATACATATTCAAATATTTTTACCCAAGTTACATATAAACACTCTTTATAATGTCTATTTTTAAGGCAGAAGTCAGAATTTGGCACGATCATAGAAAGCATCTTAAGAAAGCCGTCCTTTCAGTGATGTGCTGCAAGATTTTATGTGAATTGGTGTGGTGAGCATTCAGTATGATACAAGACTTTTAAGCTATGATCCCACATGTCACCTAGCTCTTCATAGATATGCACATAACCAGCACAGTTACCCTACATCTAGTAGGGGAATTCAGTTTCCCATGTTCAATAAATGAGGCTGTATTTTTCTTCCTGTGTGTGCCTGTGTGTCTGTATTTAAATGCATATTTTAGTATCTACATTTGCATTGACATTTGTACCTGGCAATGCATCTTCTTTAGCTTTTCATTGAACACAAAGCATGTATTTATTTTGCAAAATATACTATTATTAATAAGAAAACTGGAAAAATGATGTAGCAAAGATTAAGTCTTTTGGTTTTCAATCTAGCGTTCATGTTTAAAATTTGTCTTATTCAGAAATATTTCCAGATAAATTCTCCATAGCTATGCAAGAAAAACTCATTTGAAAGCAGAAATTTCTTGCAAATTTGAGGGTATATTTGGCTTTAAAGGTATCCCTAATTTTATGCTGTGCTGCTAAGTCACACTGTCTTTACCAGCTGAGCTAAAGCTGAATGATGTGATCGGTGGCATGCTAAGTCTGAGCTAATAATATCAGGATATTAAAAAGGTTTCCTGGCATGTAAAAAATTTAGGTTGCCATCTCTGCAAAGGTGAATTTGACAGAAGATCTTAACCCAGATCTTCTGCATAAGCACCTCTAATTGCTGAATTACAAGGCATGTCAAAGACTCTCCCTTGCATCTATCACCTCCACATCCTCCACGTTTGCTTATTAGGCTGGAGAGTGATTTAGTTTTTTGCACCTGGTTGACCTCATCCATGCTGTAGTGATACTGCACAGCTTATCATCAGGAAAGGGCTCATTTCTGGACTCCTAAAGGAGAGAGCTGCCTCCCTCAGTTTCAACAGTCAACTTAGAGTTTGTATCTCCACATTTCCTCATGGCAAGGGAGGTAGTTTGTGCCCCAGGAGCAGAAAGCCTTTCTGTGAACCTTATAACTGCTTTCTTCCCAGGCACTACGAAGGGGCCTTGATGTCTTATCTGTGTCTCTGCCAGGATGGAGAGAGTGATGAAGCATTGGAACAGGCTGCCCAGGGAAGTGGTGGAGTCACCCTCCCTGGCAGTGTTCAAGAAACATGTAGATGAGGCCCTTGTGGACATGGTTTATCAGACTTGGTGTTGTAGCACTTACGGTTAGACTCAGTGATCTTGAAGGTCTTTTGCAACCATAATGATTCTATGAGTCTATGAGGTGCTTCACTCAGCTCATGCTGTTAGCCAGGCAGAGGGCTCCTGGCATAGATCTTGCTGGCCATCGTAGTCCACAGCCAAGGGCCGGCTGTGGAGACACCTTGGCCTCTCTGTCCCTGAGGAGCTGAGAGTGCAGCCCCATTTCCCTTCTCTTTCATGAAGCTTGTGGTCCTTAAAAGCAAGATTGCTGTTCGTATCTTCAATTCCTTTTGCAGCGGAGGAAATATTTAACACCAGGCAGGAAAGGATCAGGGATACTTCTCCTGCATTTGCCCGCCACTTCCTTTCACTATCTATCTCCTCTCTTCTCATTAAGAGCACTGCTAAAGTGCACTGCTAATTTTCCCCGGTGCGTTTTGAAGCAGGAGGATGCTCATTTGATGAAAACATATTGAATTTTTAAGAAGCTACAAAAGAGGCTGTAATTCTGGCAGATTGCAAGGGAGAGGAAATTTGTGGTTTTGAATAATATAAAGCGGCGCCAGCTTCCCTCTACATTTATTCCAAGGGAAATTTTATTAACCGTTGGGAAATACAATCCAACTCCGGTTTCTCTATCACAGTCCTCTCAGATTGTGACTTCTTTGAGCAACTGCAGCGCAGGGGCTTTCTGCAAGGCATTTGCAGCAGAGCCTGTGCAGGCTTGGCATGCTTGTTCATGGCCAGTCTGCTTTACTATGCTACGCTCTTTACAGCGATACTGAAAAGAGAAGGCTCTGTGTTTTGAGGCCGCTCTGCTCTTTCCAGATGGCAGCAGTGATGGGTCCAGGCCTGACAGTGAAGCTGGCACGGGACAAAGAGAGATCGGGGAGAAGGGTCTCACCACCATGCTAGCTAACTCATGGCTTGGACACGGGCATAGCCGGGGGGAAGAGCTGAAACCCTCGCACAGGCTGGAAGGGGGAGCCTGGTGCTTGGAGAGACCAGCCCCAGCAGCCTCGCAGCCGCCCGACCGGCCAGCCCTGACTCAGGGTAGGAATAGGGGATACGAGTTCACGAGTGAGAATTCGGCAACATCTGGTTCACATTTACCCAGAAAAGGTTTGCATCAGACACCAGCCTTGGACTGATACAGAGAGGGAGTGTAATTCTCAGGCATCTTCAAACTCGAATGGAGCCATTCTGTGAGAAGCTGTAACTCTTCATGTTAGAAAGCTGATTTCTCTTCCCCTTTGTTGTCCCTGGTTTCAGGAGGATCCACACACAGGCTTTAGGGGAAGGATTTGGCTTGCAAATGGACAAGTTTGCTCAGCAGCACAGTAAAAACTGTAGGAAATCTAAAATACTCATTTTACAGTATCACGTGCACTGATACCAGTGTAATATTTAGAGCAATCGCTTCTTCACCATTTCCTTAAGCACAACGCGACCCACCACTGGAAGTCAGAAGTGTGCCAGGTGTTACCCTAATTTCCCACAAGATGGTAACAAAATAATTATAATTGTTTAACACTTTGGTATGTAGTACATACAGATTTAGCAACTCCAAATATTTTCTTACCACACAGTTGCATTAAACTCTGCTGGTATTACATAGTTTGTGCATATTTTAATGGTTTGCTCATTTGGCAGAGGTTCAGGTTTTTAAGCACTTTCTTCATGGTATTTTAAATTAACATTAGGACTACATACTGAGTTTCAGTCCTCCCACGTCAGGAGTCACCAGTTCCCTAGATGCTGGAACAGGAAAAGTGTTTTTATTGCTCCTGATCATCCCTTTGCCGGATTGCTCCCCTTCCTCTGCCTCAGTATACATGTGTGTGTGTGTGTGTGTGAGGTCTGATCTTTCATAAACTCTTTCCTTTCCGAATGACACATTAAAAAAAATGCTTGATAAACTGGCTTGAGAAAAGTGACATGACTACACAACAGCCACATGGTCACCAGAGCAAGTCCAGGCACACAGTGGGGAAGAGCTGAGGCTCCTGAGCAACAGGAAATCAGCTGGAAATCATCTCCTCCACCTCTAACCCGCAGCTGGTGCAATACTCTTTATTTATTTATTTTTAACTATGATTAGTTTGGGCCATTTGGTCTTATGGGTACCCAAGTGGAAAAACCTAAAGGGGCCTAAACTGCAGAATTGGCTTCTTGAAAATCTGGCCCTCAAAATGGAGGCATCCCTCTTTATGAATTGCTTCTCTAGTCAGTATAAACGTATCGGACACTGTCCAGAAAATGTTGCTTCCTTGAGCACTAAAAGGTGTTTTAGAAACTGCGAAGACGAGAAAGCGTTTTTTCAGCCTGTCAAGGGGAGCTCTGCAAATAACTTGATTTCAGTGAAGGCAGGAGCAGATTTTTGCAGACTGAATGACTCTGGCCTTATAGGTGCCTAAGAAAGACTGCAAAGAAAATACATTCCCAGCTGGATTTCTATCAATAGATGGCAAGATCAGACTAGTCCTTCAGCTAAGGCTCACAGATGCATTTTAAGGACTTGAAAGCCATATGAGCAGATTTCCCAAGGTGTTCAGACAGCTAATTCTCAGTGATCTCAATTGGAATTTCGTAGCTAAATCTCTTCAATTTCTGGTCAAAAGTACTACTTAAAAATAACCCAGGCATTCAGGAGCCAGTGTTAAATGCAAATCTCGCGTAAGAGATCTGGGCTTGCAACGACATCCATCTCACTGTGAACAAGCTTGCCTGGCTGTCAGAGGTAGCGTGGCCTTGTGAGCATGGCACCTGCCCCCAGATTAGTCCTACAGGATACATGCGCTTGGATTATTTTGCGAATCTTTCTTCCTGCCTTCCACACTGCAAAGACATTCACTTCTCTACAGATATCAGTCAGAACTAATGTGAGATGATTGTGATGCACTTGTAATTTTAATGCTACATATGAGATCCAGTTGGATTTACAGAAACATAAGTTTGCTGCTACGCTGGGAGACTGGAATCTAGCCAAATGAAAAAACACATTTTTATAGCAGTATAAGCAGAAGCAGAAAGATAGTTTGGACTCAGGGACCTCAGCAGCAGCAACTTATAGCTCTAGCAGGACTTGTTTTCCCATTTTAATTTTAATTTTAAGGGTTGTGTTTCTCTTTCTTTTCAAATACCATGTAACCTCCACCCAGGATCTGCTCAATGACAAAATCCAACACAGATATACATGTCACAAGTTGCTCCAGACCTCTGCTATACCTCCCCTAACTACCCCTGTCTGGCCCCTGGATATGCCCTACCCCATAGCCAGGGCAGGGATATGGGGGTGAGTTACAGCTGTGTGCACCTCTTCATTAGCAGTTTTTAACATAAAAGCAAAATAAATGATCACAAACACAATTACATTTTGTCTTAAACTGGTCTATTCACACTAACTGCATAAATTCCTAGTACGAACCGAGGTGCCTGCACCTATGCTCAAACAAACATGACTTCACTGCGAGCATCTGCCATTCCCATGGCCATCGCAGACACTATTTAAATGTGCAGTCTTTTGTGCCCAGCTGTGCAAGTTTTGGTTTGTGTTTCTAGAGGCCTATAAGAAAGCTCATTTTTGTGCAAATATTTTAAAGGCAAAATCAAAGCGAACTGGAAGAAAGCCCCTGGGCTTACCGTGAATTCTAGGCAAAAGGAAGGAATGCTGATAAAGACTGCTCCTTTACAGGAGAGTACAGACGCAGTGCCAATCAACATGGCTTTATAGAAAACAGCTCTTGTCAAACTCACCTGGTATCATTTTTCAAGCTATTTTAACATGGATGTTATAACAAAATGAAGTTGGTTGATCAAGGCTATATGACAGATACTGGCTTTTGCAGGGCATTTAATGTGGTTCCTCATGCTTTTTTCATTAGCAAAAGCAACAAAAATGTAACTGCAGAAGAGAAAACATCCTCAGATGACTACATTTTGAGTCCTTCCAGGATTGGTTGTTAGCTCTATGCTGTTTAATGCTTTTACTAGCAAGAAGGGAAAAAAATAATTAAACTGTGACTGCAAAACTCTGCACAAAACAGAAAGAAGGAAAGAACACATATTGCAAAGGACTGATCACAGACACTGGCAAATCTGAAAACTTTGCACAGGTAAATGATGCATTTTGACACAGCCAACTTCAAGGCTCGAAGAGTGAGGGCTCAGTCCCATGGGCACTGGCTGTCTGGGAAGCAGATGTTCAAAATGCAGAGACTATCCTGGCAGAAGTAAGAATGAAATGATTGCTAAGTAATCTCAAATATGAGATTAACTTTCTACTTTATCTGAGCCTGAAGGGAGATTGTGAAGAGCTCAGGTTTTATTCCACTAGCTTTTAGCCATCTTTTTAGGAAGGGATCAATTTGGATGATTTGCTCTGATGATGCATCCAGTTTTCAGATGTTTTGAAAGTAGTTAATTGTTGAAGAAATTTATCAAGGACCGTTAGGAATCTACAAGCATCTTGTGAGTATCATTGAACCTTCTGCTAAACAAACAAACAAAAAAACCTAATTTAATTAAAGCTAGAATTTGAAATAATTTTAAAAAATCTTTTGGAAATGAGGCTAAATCACAGGAGAATTTAGATAGGGAAACTTTGACTACCCTCATAGTGAAAAAAAAAGTCCTCCTAATATTCATTTGGAGTTTCCCGTGTTGTGATTTTTGTCTGCTGTTTTGACCTATAACTCAGCACTTCCAAAGAAGGTCTGTTTTCATCCTCTCTAATCCCCATTAAGTAGTTGTGAACAGCAGTAAGAGCCCCCCAAGGCCATTTCTTCTCCAGACTGAACAAGCCCTGTTCCCCCAGTCTCTCCTCACACCCCTTGCACTCCAGCTCCCAACCAGCTCAGGGATCTTTGTTGGACTCACTCCAGTTCATCCACGTCTTTCTTGCACAGAAAGGGCCCGGAATTGTACAAAGCACATCAAGCCCAGTTTCGCAAGTGCTGAATACAAGGGACTTCATTTGCTGCCCACACTGTTGCTAACATAGCCCAATGTGTGGTGGGCCAACAAGGGTCCACTGCCAACACATCTCCTACTTGTTGTAAACCAGGATCCCAAATCATTTTCTGCAAAGCTTCTCCTTAGTCAGCCTGTGCTGGTGCATGCCATTATTCAGTGCCAGATCCAGGACTTCATAGTTGACTTTGCTGATCTTAATGAGACTCCTGGCAGCCCACTCCTCCAGCATGTATGGGTCTCTCTAAGAAGCAGCCTTGTCCTCCAACATAGCAGCTGCTTTCCCAAATTTGGTATCATCTGCAAAACTGGTATCATGATTTGGTAACATCTGCATGCATTCCATCTCTTTACCAGGTCTTTAATAAGGACATTAAACAGTGTGGGCCTCACTGCTACATCCTCAAGGGCTGCAACTACCAACAAGACATCTGTTGGACCTTGTACTGCTGATTACCATCCATCTAGCTAATTTTGCATGTATCCTGTAGTCCATGTCCCACCACATTGGCTATAAGGATACTGTAGGAGACCTAGCTAAACCAAAGTAAATATTATCCCCCTCTCTCCCCTTGACCCTACTTCTAGCTATTTCATCATAGAAAGTTATCAGATTGGTCTGATGGCTGCTTGTTGGTGACTCTCTCTGACAGCCCACACAAGCTGCTCCCAATACCTTTTCTGTCCTTCACATGCTCTGAGATGGATCTGCTCCAAGATCTTCCTGGGACTGAAAATAAAGCAGCTCCATAGCTTTAGAATAAAATGAAAGTCTAAATACTTCTCTACCTCGGGAATAGTTACTCCCAGTTCACGGGCACTGACTATTCATGGTCTGTAATTACTCAATTTATGAGATTTTAGGACAGTTATATGGAAAACTGGACTACAAACAGGAAACAACCCAAATGTCCTAAGTTCTGTGTCACTGCTTTATCCACATGTATGGCCAAGTATTTTAAAACACTTTTGTGTTCCTTCTCTACAGACAGTGAAATGCATAGTCTGTCTACTTGAATTGCTCTTGCTCTTGCTAACAGCCTTTATCAATCACCACAGGTGTGCTGGAGCTGGAAATATGGCTAATAAGAGAAGAAGCAGAGGGCAATGACAGTCTGCGGAGCGGGGAGGAGCGGGGAAAGCTTCGCGTGAGCTTCGCAGCCACCCCAACCCCAGGGAGCAATGCAGACAGCAGCAGTTATGGGCGCCAGGATGGCAGATTTCTGGAGACTTCCCAGATACAGGGGCAAAAGAGGCAGCACAGAAAGTAGCTTCATCTGCCTGGTGAGACATATAGCCCATCTAGTTGTGCCCCAGCATGGGATGGAGACCTCTGGCAGGGACAGAGAGCCCAGGGTTGAGCAGCAGTGCCATCCTCTCCACATCCTAAAAAGCCAGCCCTGTCATCACTTCTTGCCTTTCTTGCTTTCTTTCTTGAGCAAAAGGTCTGCTTTCTGAAATTTCTGGAGCAAGATATTCTCTGAAAGCTGCCTTTTGTTACACGTCTTCTGAAAACATGAAGTGTTGTGGCATTTGGGAACATGCAGGAGAAGAAAAGCTCAGTGCTGGATTAAAGACATTTTTGGCACAAGATGAAAGAGTCTCTCTCTCTCTAACACACACACATACACACACAAACAGGAAGGAAAGCTCTCAAGGGCACAATCAATTACAGTTCATCTCTCTTCTTGGCTGTCAGCGATAGTCGCTGGCACAGGCTCTGCTGGAGAAGAAACCCAAAGGGATTTACAGAAACAAATCCTCAGCTGGTGTATACCTTGCATACCAGCATAGCCCACAGCGCTCTGTGGAGCAGGCAGTAGTAGACTAGTGTATGATGATACACAAGCACAATTAATATTTTTCTCTTAATTTGATTTGCTTCAGCTTCCTGTAAAGCATGGAATGAAACCAAGGTTTGGTTGTTTTATGATGTTCATGAGAAGTTCAAGATTTTCAGTTTTCAAGTTTTGCTTCAGCCACAGTGAGGACAGACATTTTTTATACATAACTATGAGTAATAAATTCTAAAAATATCTAATTTAGGAAACCAAGCACTCAACATGAAAAGCAGACTTGCCAATTGTATGTGGGCTGGTCCATTTTTGCTGCTGCTAGAAATGACTCAAAAACTGGTCAGACTACAGACAACAAATTCATAGAAAAAATAGCTGGAAGGTAACCTGAAAAAAGTCACCAGGCCTTCCCTGACAGAAATGACAATACACCTTGTATCAGTTACAAATGGGAAACGCAGCTTTGAATTCCGGTATTTGCAACCAGCCCCAAATTAAGCTGTGGTTTATTTTGCAATTGTTGCTAGGCCTTTGTGCCAGCCATGTAACTCCAGGCGAACATGGAGAATGGGAACTGAGCAATGGGAACTGAGCAATGGAGAACCCAGCGTTCATGTGTGAATATGCTACATTGACTTGTTTTGGATGAAACATTGGGACCAAAGGTGGGAAATTTTCATTCAGTGATGGAGGAGGATTAAAACCAAGCTGGGCTGGCAAGTAGTGACTGGAGAGCTGTAATTGCCCAGCACTTGCTTCAGACACTCTCTGTCTCCAGTGTGGCCATCACTAAAGGGACATTTGTCTTGGCTGCAGCTTCCAACATGGATGCATGATACTGCTGCCCATCTCCAACCAGCAACCTGCTCTCCTTCAGGCCAGGTCAGGTGGATACCTGTTGCTTATTAATTCTGATGCTACATTTTGCTTATCTTACCCCCTGCTCAAGCTTTTTGCCGTATCCCGGTTGCCCGATTGTTTTTGCAATCTGAGCACGTATGGGCCACGTCGAGGTGCTGGGGTAACGCCGGGGAATGCGACAGCCCGGCTCAGGGGGTGCGGGGGTTTTTCTCACCCGAGGGAGGCTGTCAAGCTGCTCCACACTTTGGGAACCCAGGAGGCCCTATCGCGGGTGGTA
Organism: Tinamus guttatus; assembly: GCF_000705375.1. Next base: position 414,010 of record NW_010582033.1, read on the forward strand.
GGATCACTCCAATAAACAAAAAATACTGCTTAAAGCTGCAACGTGGACAAGTTACGAGTGTAAATTAAAAGCCTAAATCCTCCTCTGCAGCTCTGAAGATCTGCAGCAATAATTTGAGCCACATGTCCGACTAAATTAATGACACATTTTAACACGGCTTGTAACTGAGCTTAATCTTTACCTTATTTAGCACGTTGGTGTCTGTAAGTGGCAGTGACTACAATAAATGTCTCTGAAGCTGGTGGGGATAGAGGAGGAGCCCAACTGGAGCATCCGCCTGGGGAATGAGAGCAGCAGTGGCCCTTGAGTCCCAAGCAGAGGCCGAATATTTCTCTGATTACAGAGGGAAGAGAAAGGGAGCAGTTAACAAGCTTGGTTTCTGTTCATGGGCATTTCTTATGGCTGGGGACACCACGGGCCTGGGCTGCCACTTTAGCGACACTAAGTGCTCAGCTGGTCCCAGCATCCGCCTGAGACAAACTCCACGGGTGCCCTTCCAAGGAAGAGCCTGCCAAGCTCCAGTCATGTGAATTTGGTTAATTATATGGTTAATTATAACCGATATGAGCATGTTCCAGGCTCTCCTGGATATAACACCATTGTGCACATCTTTACATGTGAGCACCACAGAGTGTATTCTGAATTATTTATTCACAGGAATGATTAAATAATAATAATAATAAAGGACTAGGAAGCATAAAGAAGAAGAACTGGGGGGAGGGGAGAGGGGATGCTAAGAATTTTTTTTGCTTTGCTTTTTTGTAAATATTGTGGAGCATGTTATGGAAAAATTTTAGCCATCTGTCTAATGGATATTAGCAAAGTGGAGACTGTGTTAAAAATAAAGTGCCAGGTTGTCCTCTGCAGAAAGTTAATAAAAAGAAGGAAGTGAAAGACTGCTCATTATTTTTAATGACTTTGCTTTCCAGCAGAGTGCCTGTATCTCCCTGCCTTTACATTCTGCCTTATTTCAGTTCATTATGGCACATTAAACTGCTGGGGAGAATGATGGCTTTGTTCTCAAGCACTGAATTTATCAAGAGGCCCCTCGGCTTGGCCTGACCGGGCTGTTAATCACAGCGCCGGTGCCAGGCGGAGGATGCCGAGAAGAGCCCGGCAGACCTCCTAGCGCCCGGTGAGCAGAGCCCGCAGCCCAGGGAGCTCCGCAGGCACGAGCCCTGGCTCACATGCCCACATCTGTCTTGCTGGCCGGCGCGGCATGAGCGTCCTCTTTCCTGCCAAATGTTGGTTTTATTAGCTTTTGAATCATGGGACACTTTCTGCTCTTGGGGACATGGAAGGTTCAATCACAGCACGCGGCTGTGTGCTCCTTGCAGGGTGGCAGGAAGCAGGTAGGAGAGGTAGAAGCAGAAGCTGCATTTCCAGATTTGAGAACTAACATCTTCTCTCAGTAGCCTTGTGTGCAAAAACATATCTTGCAATTCTCTTAGTCTAAAACTGTTCTGATGTTCTGTTCTCTGCCTCGATCAGGGCGCGTGTTGCAGCCAAGTCCATAGAGTGCTACGTTCTCAGTGATTTGTTAGGAAATGCAAGACAATGCATTTTTTAGGGCTCAGAGAAATCAGAAAGATTTGAAAGAGACCTACATGCAGCCCTGGGCTGCCTCGAGGGGATTTCTTTCAGGTCCACACAAACCCGTTTGCCAGTGGCTTTGGCCATCATCTTCTGCCTCCTCTTCTTGCCTATTGAAACCTTTACTTATCGCAGGCCATGGCCCTGAAGTGACTGAGCTCAGCCAAACGACATTCTGGATTAGTATATAATCTCACTACACAAGCCCTGAATGCTGCGGAGAGTCCTGGGGCAGCATCACGGGTAACGGGAAACTTGATCCATGTGTGGCCACAGCTGGAGGGCCGCCCCACCACTGGCTCTTTCTGTGTGTTTCCTGTAGCTGCTGGTCCCTGGCTTCAGTGTCCTCTCTAAGGGGCTAAGGAGGTGCTGGGGAAGCCCAGAGCTGGCAGTTCCTAATGTGCGAGGGATGCTGTCTTGGGACAGTGGCCTTCAAGGCCAGCCTGGCCAACAAGGAGACTGAGATTCCTCAGGCTGCGCCAAGGGTCAGATGAGATGGGAGGAAGCTGGTGTTTATCCTTTGAAGTCTTGATACAGCAGGCTGGCTGATATTTTAAATTCACATCTTTTTACATTATCTTTTAACACAATAGAACACCAAAGGTGATTTATACTGACGCACTGCATTTTTCTGCGCGTCTTAATCTGAGAAATGGCAGCCATGACCAGAAGTGTATTTCCCTTGCCTAAACCCTGGCATGCTGGTGCTAGGGAAAAGGATTCCACCATGATTCATCCAATCATCTGATGACAGAACAAGATGAAAGCTTCAGCCAGGAAGCAAAATGGTCATGACCTTACATGAAAACTCAACACAGGCCAGTCAGAGATCCTCTTCCTTCATTTGTTGGTTTATTTTCCAGGTCCACTAGACATGAAACTTGGCTATGCCCTGACAAGACTCCGCAAAACATTATTCTGGCTGATATAGTTCGTTAATAAGGGGAACATTTTGTAGATGCTTGCTGACAAACTAATTGGAAAACAGGGGATTTGCTGGATTGCAGGAAAAACGAAGGAAAGCAAAACGTTCAGGCAGATCACTGAAGATGCTCCTCCTGGGAGGCAGCTAGCAACTGATTTCATTTCCCAAAGGCTAATCCTGCTCTAATTGACTTATTATTAGACTCCAAAGGAAAACAATCCATTGTGGCCATGACAACATATCACAGGAATGGGTGATTGGGACTCTACTGCTTAAAACACAGGGAGACAAGAGGTTGAAGTGGAAGCTGAAGTGACACAGTGTAACATTTAGCATGTGCAGATCTGGGCTGCATCCCACCCCTAACTGAGTATGCAGATTGGCAATACACTATGGAAGGGAAGTGAGAGGAGCATTGGTTCATTTTGATCATGATTCATTTTCACTCAGAAGTTTCAAATTCCTTGGTCGTCTGGGAGAAAGCACTACATCTTTCTAGGCAAGGGCCAACCAAGTATCACACGTTCCACAAAAGAAATCCTTGCATCTATGGCTTCCTTGTGAACTATGAAGAACAAGCTATATGTGCACAAATCAAACACAAGACAGCAAGATCCCAAAACTGTGAGAGGTCATACTATGCACTTGGTACTACAGAAGAAGCTTTAAGAATAAAAGTGCATCAAGATACAGTAAGTCTGAGAGCTGAGCAAAGGTTGAGGAGATTTGCATTTTACAGCATTGGGAACATCTATTGCGCCACCTCTGATTAACAATTTGAAAATTGTTTTGAGTACCTAGTTTACATAATTAAAATACATAGCTAGAAAGGAATTCAAATTTGGTCTAAATTACACAGAGGGAACAATGTTTGCTTTATATCATTTTTCTTGACAAAGACTTTTTGGTATTAAAAGTACAGAAATATTATTACTAAAATAAGAACTATTATGAAATGCCTAAGGGATACAATTCATTATCCAGACAAACTTTCAAACAAGCAGGCATAAATGCATGCTAAATTACAATAAAATTCCTGTGGACTGATGTATTTCTTCCATAGCAGACCAGATGATCTCAGATTCATGAATGTTAATATTCAGAAAACCAACATTAGCCAAAGAAGTTCAGAGTCACAGTGGGGATCAGGTATGGTTAGATAGGATGACTTTATTTTAAACCAAATAAACCAAATGCAAAAAAAGAAAAATCCAGAAAAAAATACACTTGAGCAGAAAAGAAGAGGTATTTCCACCACTTCTACCAAGGAATTTGTGGAAATGGCTCTTCTTCATCATGACTTGAAAGAAATGAGTAGGAATGGAGAGAGGGGACTATATGAAGATGACAACATATCGCGAATAGCTGTAGCCTTGCAAAGAAGATGTAAAAACCTGGTACCTTCTACTGAGAGAGGTTTTTCAAGTAGGGCTTTCTTTGTTTATGTGGGAAAATGGATAAAAAAAAGGATAGCCTATGATCAGCTGGCTAAAATTGTCTTACTTTGCTGGAGTATACGTATGTGCAGGTGATGGGCATTACCTAGTACTTGGAAAGGGAAAGGCTGATCCACACTCACGGGCTGTCCTGGAAAGGTTGCAGTTCACCCAGGATACACATAAGAGGAGACAGAAAATTAGAAATGCTCCTCTCTGAAGTCACCATGTTGTAGATGGAAAAAGAGATGTGGCATCTAGCTGAGAGGAGGGACTCATTTCACCCTGGAAATTCAATGTGAGAACATGCTGGCAAACACCTGGGTATGTGCTTAGAGACTGGGTCAAACATCCAATGCGTAGATTGTCAAGGACAGTATGGATTTCCAATACTTTCTCCAAAAACACATTTTCTTCTCCTACAGACACAGAGATACACTGATATATTTTATTAAAATACTTAAGTTAGAAAGCTTAAAAAATGTTAAAAATCCTTTAAAACTTTGGTCTTACTACAGACTTTTTCATATGGGAGAACCAGCTGCTAAACAACACAAGAAGGTAAAATACAAACACAGGTGGTAGAGACAGTGAAAAAAGCTCTAGGCGAAATTGTTGCATTTCTTACTTATTAGGACATTTCCTTGATTTTAAACATAATTTATTCAGCTTCAGCCGTATGGTTTCTGCACATTTGCTTTGAAACATCTGTAATTCTTTCTGACACAGATCTAAGGCAATGCAGTGTAGCCTCATCTGGGAACAGTATACAAAGAAAGTGAAATTATCCCAAAGATGTAAGTAAAATAAAAATTAAAAATTAGCATTTAAGGGTTAGACTGAAAAACTGGACTAGATCAAGGATAAGTGAATCTCGTCACCCAGAAACGTAGATGATGTTAGAGAGAAAAGGATCAGCTCACGCTCCGCACAGGCAGGCCTGGCAGAGCTGTCATTTCTCCACGTTCTGGGACTTATCAACCCTGCTTTCTAGCAGACTCGTGCTTCGTGGCTGACTGACTTTTCAACTAAATTATAAAAAGAGCGAGGCACAAACCTCTCCTCATTGGAATCCACTTAGGAGAGAAAAACTCTCTGAAGAGGGAGTGTTTTGGAAGTTAATAAGATCAGGCTATGAAATGTGCCTCCTGCGGAGGCTCCTTCCCTGATGAGGTCCTCCCCACGAAGAGAGGGCACCGGAGTTGATAGACACAGCTCTTATCTCAACAGAGCTATGAGGACAATGCAGTGCTTGGCTCACCTGCTTCCCAGGTAAACTGGTGGCTTTGCTCTCCATGGTGGTCCACATGGCACTGCACATAAGCGCTGGGTTTGCATGGACTTTAATTCTGCATGGTGCTTTGCTGCTGTTTAATATTACCCAGAACTCGTGGTCGTCTCCCTGTTTGGTGAAGGCACTTCCTGAAATAAGACTAATGTTGTCTCAAGGGGTCACTTTTCAGCCTCCTAACCAAAAGCTATGCAAGAGAATGAAATTAAGGTAATGAGGCCAAAAACAAGCTGTGCTGCAGAGCTTTGATTTAAGAAGAAAACCTTTCAGACCTCTTTATGAAGAAATATGTAAATCTATAGATTAGGATTTTCATGCTCTATGAGCCCTCCGCTTTCATGCAAGGAACAACTTGTCTCCATGTGTGCTGGGCTACAGCAGTCAGGTGTGATGCCAAGAGAAGAAGCGTGCTAAAATAAATAAATAAATGCACACAAACACATACACAAATTCTCACCGAAAACCAGGAAAATGCAGAATACAACATGAACGTACTTCCCAACGAATATTATCCCACAGCCTTCTTTGTGCAGACGCACCTTACGAGAGAGCAGCCTTGTTGCAGCTCTGCTAGTTTTGCAGCCTTCCTGAAGATGACAGTACAGCTACAGAAACCGCAAGTAAAATACTCCCTCAGAAAGACAAGGTTGTTAATTCTTTTGTGTGGCCTGCATTCGCCACTTACATTTTTGTCACCTAGGAAGTTTCAAAAAGATAGACACATTTTTTTTTTCTCTAAAGTATTCTAGAGGGGCTGTGAGGATGTTAATATTTATGGCTCTGCCTATCTGGGAAATCAGAGCTCTTCATATTGCAGTATAACCATTCTAAGCATTCTGTTTCAAGAAAAAGTGAATCCCAAGATTCAAACAAGCTTGGGAAAAAAAAAAAAGAGAGAGAGAGAGAGAATATTTTATTAGCTATGATCTCTCTGATCAAAGCAGAACCAAAAGCATCTCTGCAGATAAAATAGTCCAGGATGTGGAACAGGCAAAAAACCTAATACTTATTCCAGCGTACGGGTGCCCGTGTTTCTGAATTGCCCTCTTCCAAAAAACAACACCAACCTTCAGGCTGCAAGCCTGTACACACAGCTATATGTATCAGGTTGTGGAAATCTCTATTTTATTCTGTTACAATCCTCAAATAAGTACAAACAGACCGACTGAGCCATGACTCGATGCTGAAGAGGGCTGAGCTGTGCTATGTGGGAGCAGACAAGAGGGGGCACTCACGCATTTCCCACACCGCGACTTGGATTCACGCTGGCTGGTAGCAAAGGTGGCCGTGACAGTCCGTGATGAAGTGTCGCAGGAAAAATACCAAATTAACATAACACCGTAAAGAGGCAGAAAATCTGTCAGAAAGGGATTTTTTTTAAAAAAAAAAAAAGGAAAATGGAGCGGGGAGGGAGTAATGCTAGAAGATATCCTGGTGCACTGCTCCGGGAGGGCTTGACAGCAGATCTCTGCATAGGAGGGAACATGAGGCTTTGCTGAAGCAGAGATGGCAGCAAAGCTCTCCTGGGGTGAAAGAAAGGCTGGATCTTAAGTACAGTCCATAGCAGTGAGCTACAGCTGGCCTCAGGCCCCCCACAAGCTTTTAAATCTTCAGAGTAATGAAAAAGGGCAGTATGGGGGCTGAGAACTGTTGAAGAGATAGAGCTTGAAGGGCAAGTCCTCATTTTACTAATGAAACAGTTTGGGTTGCCTACACTGGGTCACTCAAGAAAGTTAAATAAATCAATCAGCGAAAGGTGTGAAGTCAATTTATATAAGTTATGGCATATTAAAGTTCTGTGTGAATAGTTTCATTCAGAGTAAATCGCCTTGGATTACTACAGCTTAATTTTCTAAATTAGCAGAAACAAAATATGTTTTGATAGTAAAGTAAGATGGAGGGAGAATGGACATCCAGTTAATAAATTAGTCATATGCCCAGGGTCTACCTTTGTTTTGAGCTGCAGAAGTCCAGATCTACTCAGATAGGGAAAAAAAAAAAAAAAGTACCTTGTTTACGGATGTCACATAAAAACCTTGGTTGCAAAAAGGTACGAGACGCAGAAAGTGTGATATGGCTTCAAAGCACAAACTTCACAGTGTTTGCTGCCCTCTGCAAGCCCCTTTGCTGCCAAGGACTCTCTAGATTTAATAGATTTAAAGTCTATTTGGCCAAACCAGGGCCAAAACAAAAGATTTAAGCCTGTAATATTGAAATGAGTCTCCTTGCTTCTAGAGTTGTCTCTAGAAAACCTGCAAAACAACTACTTGATAATTTTTATAGGACAATTAGTGCCTTTTTAGGTAAAGAGGCCTTTGAAATGCATGCAGCCTACAGAATCAGCACCTCAGATTTATGCTCCTGCTTCCAGGCAAGCAGCTTTCTAAGGTCCTCTCTCTGAAACATTTGCAGAGATTTTCCTTTCCTGTTGCCTGAACGGAGAGCTCCTGCTCAGCCCCACACATCCATCCCTGACTTGGGACTGCTGCTTTGCTGAAGATCTCTTTCCCCTCAAAGCAAATATCCACAGCGCCACACTGCCGGGAGGTGCAATCCTCCTGGTGCTCTGTCCCTCCTCCACCCCTTCAATATCTTTGCTCCAGCAGTAATTTGAGGTAGTTCACAGAAAATCACAAATGTCCACGAGCTTGGTCTCTAGGAAGGGAGAGCACCGAGCTCTAATGGTCTGGGCATCAGCCCTCCCAGTGCTGCTCTCCGTATCCCGAGCCTTGGCTCAGGCCCAGCAGCAAGCAGAACCACAGCAGCTCCAGGAACAGGAAGATCCCAACTGCTTAGCAAGGAAGGCACACGGAAAGGCATTTGAAATCCCTCCCAGACTAACGGAATGGCTATCTTTTGCCCTAAGAGTTATTTCCTGAAAACACATGCACATCCCATAACGTGGAGATGCAATCCTGCAAGGTAATGAGTAACTGCAACCATGAGTGACATCTTCACTCAGAGCTTAGCATTACTCAACCCCTTTACACGTGGGGCTATGTAACTGTCTCCTTCAAGCTTGAACTTACTGCCACATATTCTTATACTGTCCTACAAATTAGCTACATTTCAAGATATTAAAATACAGAGAAGAAAGAAACAATTAATCCTCTGAGAATAAGACAAATAGCTCCAAAAGAAAGAAGTTTATGCATATATTTGCCCATAAACAACAGAAGGAAATTCTTAATGCTGCACATAATGTTTTAAAAACTGTTGGGAAAGCAGATTGAGTAGGGCAAGAGCAAAATCTTGAATCCCCATAAGCAGCAGCTGAAATAGGCTCTAAATTAATCAGAATTCTTAGAAACTCTAATAAGAAGGGGCTGATGAGAAACAGCTGCACCCAATCCCTATAAAAACCTTCAAAAAAAGAAGGGAATTAAGTGATAATGTCAGTGGAAGAGAATATCATCACAGGATGGTCTCCTGCTGCTACAAAATGCCACAGCAAAACCAAGTATTTTTCCAATGGGAGATAATTATGATGAAGCTCAGTCCTGTTTTCAGTTCTTGCAGTTGATTTCAACTCTGCAGCATGGTGATACAGATATCATTGGGGAAGACAGTGAATTTACTGAGCATTGAGAATAAAAGCATCCAGTTCTAATGTTTATTGCAAGTGGTATTCAAAACATCTGCTCTGCTCACACTATACACTGTTGCCTGAGATGAAGTATACATATCCAAAGTATAACTTTGTAAAGCAGAGGACTGTAAAGGGAAAAATAAAATATATGCACACCATTAACTGCTGAGGGTCTTCAGTATTATAGATTCAATTAAATTAATTTACTGCCCAGAACTAGTAAAGGAGAAAATATCCCACACAGAGGCAGGATGCCAGCATCTCTCAGGAAACGAGCTGTCAGCAGAGTTGTTTGTGATATAGCCAGAGATGATGCTAACAGATTTTAACAGTATTCCAGCAAAAAAAATAAATTCTCATCTTGGCATGATTAATAGCTCAGCAAGGTGATGTTGCACAAACAGCAGTTTACAGAAAGAAGGAAAAGAGAGTTTTTGAGAGATTCTTCCATGTATAACTCTTTGAGTTTTGTCAGAAGATCAGTAGATTTCTCCATTACTTTGCTTACTTGTGTAAAGTCGCCTCCGAATCGCCCCCATGAAGAATGTGCAACCTGTCCTGCACCCAGGAACCCCGTTACCTGCCGGTGTAGCAGCACCCTCAGCACACGTGTCCTATGCTCCACAACTTTTTCCCTTGAACTCTGTCATATTTTCTTTCTGCCAGCTCTACCTTATTGAAGGGATGGTCGTAGCACTGACTCCGCAAATTTGGGTGCCTGGATAGGTCTGCAATTTGCTACCAGAAGGACTTGTGGTGGCTGAATGAAAATGTTTTGTGCTGGGACTTTTCAACCAACTTTTTGCCTTGTGACAGATCTCTTGGCTTCTGTAGTCTTCAATTTCCCTATATTTAACACTGTCTTAATGCTCACACTCATGCTGGAGAATCAAAGAATGAAGATTTCATATCTCCCCTGTAGAAATACTTTCAGATTTGCCACTCTAAGCCAAGTGGCCATGATAAAAAAAAAAAAAAAAAAAAGGCTTCTTAGTAGAAAACATTATATATAATCTATATCCACTCCTCTAACATTCCTAAGGAAAGCTCAATTATTTTTCCCTTCAGTAATTATATGATAAAGTTAGATCTCTGGATCTGTTACCTGCACAACGAAAGTGGGCTAAGCAGTAAGTTTTTGGCTATGCCAACACAATGCGGAGAGGCAAAAGGAGGTGGAGGGCCATTGAGCAAGTATTCACCCCCATGATGAGGTTTGCACTTCCTGCAGCTCATAGTCTTGCCTCCCTCTGCTTCCTGGTTTGTGCGGTTCCCAAATCAGTCATCTGAGAGTGTAGCTGAATGTCAAGCCCTGAAAAAAAGTTTGATAATGCAAATGTATTTAGTAATGATGAGCCATTCTGAGGACTCTATAAGAGTTGTAAACATGTTTGTTTTAATTGAAGTAGGCTAGGACTTGTAGTGTGATCGAATGACGAAAACAGCTCAGATGATTAACAACTCCTCTCATCCCCCAATCTGACAACCCCTTACTCAAAGCACCAATATTACCCACTTAGAAAATGAATTTATGCCAACATTTCAAGCATTTCTTCTTTCAACACACCAGATGGTACTAAAAATTCAAAATATTTCCTACAACAGCTGTATCTTTGACAACAAAATTAATACAAGTTGAAATACTTCTGCTGTGTGTAGGTCATAATGACCAAACTCTTCAGTTTCGTATCTAATGTAACGAGACATTTTATAGTTAAGAAATATATCTGATCAACCCAGTATTGCATCAGTCATGTGATTCTGTCTGGATTTTTCAAAGCCAGATGCAAAATTTAGTGCCTTTATAGTTTAACAGCTGGTCTGATAAGAATGTAAAATACACCTTTCCCTAGAGCTATAATAAATGTGTTAACACTTTCTTACAACCACCCCTTTCCTACAACTCATCATTTTCTTGCCCCAAGCTCCATCTTTATGTACTTGATGACATAAATCTTTTAAGCAGGTTTTGACCAGAAGTTAACTTCTCTTACTTTCTGATATCTGGACAATAATACATGTTTTTCTTTTGGTGTTTAAGGAGAACAAGGGAGAGGGGAAACACAGTTAAGACAAAACAAAATAACATACTTGCAATTTCCATCTCCTTTACAAGAATGTGTATAGTAGGGCTTTTTAATGATCTGTTTGTTAGATCATTAGTTAGATAATTAGAAAGAAGATGCAAAGCTCTCCAAGTTCTGGGATTTTAAACAGTGCGAAAGCTTTGGCATGCCCTGAAAAGTGAGCAATAAGGGCAGAAAACAGGAAAAAAAAATCAAGCCAAATAATTTGCCCATCAAAAAGCAGTGTAATGAACATCCAAGTGTAACGAACAAATCATGTTCTTGTTGTTATTGCATATGTTTCTACATGTACATGAGCATTCTTGGTGCTAGCATGTGAGCATCTGCTAAAAAATTAAATTATTTAACAGTGCTATGAAGCAAGAAATGACTGTTAGCAGTACATGTAGTGGAAAAGGATGGTCTGGTGGTTACTGAAACTGGCTTCAGCCTAAGGAGGGCCAGTTTCATCTCCCTGCCCTGTAACAGGCTTCCTCAGTGGCCTTGATAGTCACTGAGTGACCTCGATGGTGAGTGCTACATCTCAGGAGTGCTCTAAGGCCTTGGGTCCATCACAAAAGTGGTCACTAAAACCACAACTGCCTGGGTCTGACCATCCTCCTTCTGTCACATTCTTGCCTGTGGAAGATGAGCACCTTTATCGTTGCTTGGTTTGTTGTTTTCCTCTCTAGCTCCTCACTCTCAGCAAATCTTTCCTGTTCTCTTCCCACAATACAAGTCTCATCCTCATCTTCAGGATTCCCTTTCCTTTGATACTCCACACCCAATTCAGCACAAATGTGTGTTTTCACAAGATACTTGGCATTAAAATGATTTAGTTGGCCTTGTGTTGTTGCACTGGAAATGGAGGTGATGAGTGAAGGGTTATTATTTGTGGATCTCACTCTAGAACTATTTTTAGTTCCATCCTCCTTTTGCACAGCTGCAAAGTTGTTATATTAGTTCAGCATATTTGAAAATTAACATTCATGAAGCAAAGAATGAAAGAAAATATTGAAAAGAGTTTGTGAATACTCAAAAAAAAAGAGATAAACATTATTTTGGAGTGTGTTTCATTTAAAAATTAATAACTGTTCTGGACTGTATAAAAGAATACAAGCTGGATATGGAATAGAGGGATATAAATTAGACAGAGGTGGAGAAACAAAACGGTTCACTCAGAGCTGATTGAAGTTTCCTCCTCACACCTCCCAGTGACTTTGCAAGAATAAGCCTGCAATAGGAAGGTGGGCAATGGCTGGGCTTGGTGGCTTAGGAAGGCTTTTGGTTAAGCCCAATGAAGGCAGAAAAATACTACTTCTGATTTTGTATTTTAGCAAATATGAGGGCTCCTTTTCTCCTGTGTCTTTATTAAGGGTGGCTGCTTCCAGATGGGATCACTAGTCTGAACAAATGTGCTGATCAAGCTGATGGACAGGGTGTATCAAGCATAAGCACACATTCGGGGAGGTTTTTTACTGAACTGCAGACTCTAAATCCCACCAGGGTGGTGTCTTCCTGCCTCTCCTCAAATACCTATAGTCATACCTAGAACCAACTCAATTTTAAGATATAAACTGTGGCTGAGTGTCTCTGCCCTGCAGATCATCAGTGTGATCACTCTGTTTCATAGTGTAGGCTGAGCTGCCCTTGGGGTTTCAGAGCTGTCCCCTCCACTCTGGAGTTGCACAGCCTCTTGACTGGCAACCAGACAAATGCTGACCCTGCATTTGTGCAGGCGGGGACTCATTTTCATCCAGACAAAGTAATTTTAAAGCTAAATTTGCAAAACAATTCTCTAAACAAGCCATTGCATTGTGAAACCACAACATCTCCTTTAATTTGACAAGGGAGAGCAAATAAGCAAGCAATCACAAGGCATCGCAAACAGAGCAGACTTTTGTGGACAATGTTGGCTTCTTTTGCATTTGGCCAAGATTTACTTACAGATGTTTATTTCTATTTGCAAAAGCCCAGCTCTCTCTGACACAAATCCCTGTTGATGACACATGTCCATAGCTCAAGGAATGGTCACGCTGTTGGTTAAGCCCAGGCTTATCTACATATTCAAGAGCAAAAACCTGCTAATTTTCTGTGCCCTCATGCTGCCACCCGTTCTCTCAGGGACTGCTAAGGGACCGGGAGCTGAGTGTCAGCAGGGAGCCAGTCTGTTCAAGGGCTTCCTATAGGCAGTGTGGGCAGCAAGCCAGGCCAAACTTTGCCAGGAGAGAGCTGAGGGGCAGACACTGCCTCTGAAACTACTTTTCAGTTGTAGCTACTTCGTTTTGGTATAAAGCCAAAGAAGTTGAAAATGAAAATACTGGTACTTTAAGGAGAGCTGCTAGGAGGGTAAAAAATAATAATAATAATAAAATTTATTATTGGACAACCTCCTTGCTAAGATTTCCTGTCCACCTGACTACTCATTTGGACAAATGAAGAGTAAATTGGGTGATTCACTGGGCCAAGGCTTGGGCTGGGTCAAAGATACAGTTTGATTCTACTCTAGGAAATCAAAGCTTGCATGGAAATGACTTCCTTCTTTAGCGCCAGCTTTTACAACCAAAATGAAATATCATGCATTTTGAGTGATTCCTAGAAGACCATCTGCACTTTGCAAAGTCTGTCCCTATAAGTCTTTTCCTGGCTGCAGCACATACCTAATCACTATGGCTAACTGATTATTCTGTGAGCGTGCGTGATTCCCAACCTGTCAGATTTTCGTGGTTTGAGATGCCGGCGTACAGTTCCAAGCTGAACACATTCAGCTGTAGGATAAAGCCCTTAAAGGAAAATAGGGAGCATTTAGTACACCTGTTCTCCATCCATCCACCAAGGACTCACTCTTTAAAGACTCGAGACAAATTCAGTGCAGACTCCCAGAGGTGAAAGGCAGTGAATGAAGTCACTCTGCAATATTTTATTGCCACTAAGATACCGTCAGTTGAAGGAAAGCTGACACCAGGAAAGGTTACACAGACAACCCAGGAAAGAGCTCAGGAAGCAGCAAACACCTCCCATACACTTCTAATGCATTGCTAGCTAAGCTCTGCACGTTTAGTTTGCCCTTCATGAGAAAGATTGATGGTGCTTGATAACAGAATGGTATTGCAAAGAGACCGTGCTGCAGGAACACTATCCTTGTGGTGGCATTCAGTGACACTGCTGGGATGAATGATCCTGCTCACTTGCTGCAGAAAGTGGTCACAATCTTTCTGTACAATCTGTTTACAGAAAGTGAATGGTTCTGCGTATCAGCCTGCCTCATATCTGATAAACTGCACACAGACGCCAAGTGCAGCCTCCTGCAGGCCCCAGCGTCAATGGGAAAATTACTTCTTTGGCTTTGTCCTGGGGAGCTTGCAGTCTCCTTCCTCCTTAATTCCTTCAGAGATTCCCTGACCTCTTAAGGTCCAGGCTCTGCTAGACCTGGTGCTTTCCTTCAGACTCCGCAAGTGCTTTTGCATTCCTCTAATTCACACAGCTTAGGTAATGTCTGCGCTGCCAGCTGGAGCATGGGGCCGTGTCCGGCTCCTCCGCGACGTCATCTCCAGCTGTGCCATTACAGCAGGTGACGCTGCCGGAGGGTGTCACCGGGCGCGCGTGGGGGCTGCAGGCGGGTAGACCTGTCCTCAGGCTGCTTCCTCGGCACTCCTGCAATTCGTTTATGCTCACGGGAATGCGGCAGTCTGGAATAACTATTAAACGACAGGGCTGGTTTTGAAATATTAATTCATTTTATTTAAAAAAGTTTTTACTCTTCGTCCATTCTGGCATTTTATATGTTCACAAACACTGTGACAACAATAGATATCTCCAGAACAAAAGAGTGGGAAGCTAACTGACAAGGTCAGGATGGTATTTTTTTAGCCCCTGGTTAACTATTTGGCAAAAGCAAGGTCCTGGAGTATTTGAGTTTGCCTGTAGATAGCAATAAACGCTGGTGCATTTTGTTTCTTGATAGGCTACAGTTGACTTCCTCTCTCCTGCACATGCTGCAATCTCACCCACAGACATTGCCCTTACAGCGACATTCTGAATTTTATGAACTTACCTTTGTTTTTGATGCAAATCTGGTAATTAGACTGAAGTTCCATTTTGTCAAAATTAAACAGCAGCTACTTGTATTTTAGATGTCTGCAGAAAACCATAGGAACCACTGAAGTGTAAACAGAAGACTTCCCTGTAATTGTATGCTCTGCTGCTGGCTGCTTTTGCTAGGTTTTTGTCTTATTCCCAGACATATTCTTGCTTTTACTGTTCACTGTCACACTTCATCGCAATTATCTGCTGCTTGCTGCCCCCAAAGCCAGGATTTATTCTCAGCTATGGCAGGGTAGAATATGTCTTTCTCTTTACAACCAGGACTCTGTCAAAAAAGCTCCATCTGTTGAAAATAACATTCAAGTTGGGATGGAAGTGAGGTCACGGAAGTGACATGGCCAGTCAAGAACTACTTGGGGATGAAATGCCTTTTCAAAACTACTGTTGCAATCCTGTGGTCATTTGTGCAGCGTGAAAGACAAGAATAGTTTCCTGGGGTCTGGCTGAAAAAACCAAGCAGCATCACTGCCCATGTGCCACATGAAAGGCATTTTAGAGACACACCAGACACAGCACATCTCATCCAGAGCAGTTGTTCGCCTTGGATGCCACTTTGCCTTTCCCAATGAAAAGTTAAGTTGTCATGATAGAAGTTCTCACTCTCCAACTCAACTGGTTGGCAACATAAGCAAACTCACTTTCTGGTAGGTCTGATGTTCAGTTGGTAGTATATAGATTATTATGTTCTTCCATTTTATGTTTTTTCATTATTATGTTCTTCCAGTGTAATAATACACTAAGGTCTATTCTTGTATAAATCACTTTTATCCTGGGATAAACCTGAAAAATATCTGAGCCTCATGCCTGAACAGTGACAGTACTATCTTTCAGGTCACCTGTAGTTCTTTTCAGTGACCTTAAGGTGTTCTTAATCTTGCTAAGGTGGTTGCACAAATGATGGATATTTGCAGGTCAGTCTGTGTGAGGATTTGGGAGATAGAGTCTATTCTTAACTCTGTCGCTTGGCTTAGTAGGTCACCTTGGAAGAGTTCCTTCCTTACCCTTTGCTTCAGTTTTCTCATATACTGGAAAAGATTTAGTATCTGTGGATGAAAAGTAAATTTTGAAGCTCTTGTATATTTTCTCTTTCTAGATAATGACTAGACTTCTTTTTCTTAAAAAAACCCTATATCTATGCATTCTCATGTTTGCAGAGACACTGAAGCACTATCTTTTTTTTCATTTTTGTTATCCTTTCTGACATAATGCTTGGGTATAATCTCTCTCTTCATTCTCATGAAAACGGTCTTGATAATCTGCCATCCTAAATTCCATCATAACATCTGTGGTAGGCAAACACACCCTTTGCAAAGATTTTAGCATTAAAGGAGTTTTAATTTATGGTTTTTCTCTTCACAGACACCTGGTATTTGAAGCCTGTGGTGACCAGGCTTTGCAAAGGGCCACAATCCTGACACAATCCTACTTGACTCTACATAACACAAGAGACACAGATCTCAGCAAAGCACCTGCAACTTTACTTCTTTCAGGAGCATCCTTTAGAAGGGCCTCCAAATGTCAGGTCAAACCACATAGCTCCTCTGCACTCTGGAGTGTGAGTTGCACATGTGGTGAGTGCATGTTTAGAGCAACTCTGCTGAGCATATTTAAGAAGTTCTCTGGGTCTGGGATACCTTGGCATTATCTTTTGTGTGCTGCATAGTTATTCTGCATGTGCAGAAGCCGTTTGCCCAGGATCTTTGAAAATCTGGCAGCTCCGTTGTTTACTTCTCCTTCTCCTTCTCCTTCTCCTTCTCCTTCTCCTTCTCCTTCTCCTCTCTTTCTCCTTCTCCTTCTCCTTTTCCCTGCACTGTCAGACATCTGTAAGTGACCAAATTAGTCTTTCTTTCTCCTAGACAAAGTGTCTGGGTAGAGAAGAAATCATATCTTGGGAAAACAAGACATACTTTGATCAGAGACAAATAGCAGTTCCAGAATCACCCTCTCCTTTTGCCCACTTCTCCTCATCCTTCACATGTTGTTTTCCCTGAAGTGTATAGTCTCTCTGCTCCTGCTCTTTCCTCTGAGTCTCCTCCTCTCCAGCTGGTTCTCTGTTTCTTCAGCTGATGATGTAGAAGTGAGAATCCCTTGCTATGAAGGCATGTTTCTTTGTTCCTCCTTTTTGCCCAAAGCCTTCTCCCTCTTCATACCCCTGCTCTATCACCTCTGCCCCTTTGTTCTCCTGCTTAAGGATTTTCCATTTTTCGTTCTGTTCTTTGTTATGCAGCTTTTTCTGGCTAGGGTGAGTGATATTTCTCAGAATCTATGTCAGCTCCCAGCTGATTCACTATACGTAAATCGAGACAGTTAACTATTACATTTGGACCATTTTGTAAAATAGCCAGAATTTATAATTTCAAATTATTTCATTATCAGGAAAAGTTCATTTTTCTTTGTTTTTTTTTTCTGCTATGAAACTCTCCGCCTTCACCTAGTGCTTAGCTGCCCATATCCAAGTGATTAGCTTCATTTGGTTCAGCTTCTGTGTCAATGATCTTAAGTAGTAGAGAATGCAGCTAGTTCTGTCTTATCTTTGTCTCTGTTACAGTGTAGATATTTTAAAGTCAGAGTGGGAATGCATGTGAAAATCAGCTGGGAATTTTCTCTCACACACTTGGCAGATATGCTCATGTGGGCCCCCTCTGCAGTTACTGTAAAGAGGTGGTGACCTACAGATGCCAATCGAAGTGTCTGGGGGGCATATGGAAGAGCCCCTATGTCCCTTTGGTGCCCCTTCAGAAACGAGGGAAGGAGACAGTGCAGTCAGCACAGAGCAGATACTTATCTTAGAATGACTCAGAGAAGGGGAGGTGAGTCTTACCCAGCAAATCAGAAAGATTTTCAGCCACTTTTTCCTACTCTTGCTGTTACTACTCCAACAAACAACAATGTAAGGCAGCCAACACCAGAATTTTGAGTAGTTGTCAGCTAATCTGGGAGTTACAATTGGGTAGGTGAGTCCTGACATTCAGGGTTGTTGTTTGCTTTTGTGCCACTGAGTTCGTCTAATCCTTCCAAGTGAGACCCTGCTGTCCACAACTTGGCTGTCAGTGCCCAAACCCTCTAATTCAACCTTTACAGCTCAGTGGAAGAAAATACTGTAGGAATGCAAGGCTTGTGCAGGGTGTAAGGCACTTGGAAAAGGATTTCTCCCTGAATATCTCTTTCAACACAGTGAGGAAGCTCAGCATTTTACAGATGATCCTACTCTTACTCTCAGCACCAGACCTGGGCAGAAAATAAAACAAGTTTTGTTCCACTATACTAGAATCATTTTTTAAAAAATGCCTGCTAGATTTGGAAAACAGAAACAAGGAATAAAAGGGAGGATCTGATTCTGACCTTACATCCCCAATCCCTATTCTACCTGTTACTCACCTGTGTGTGTCCATTGCACCAGCGCTGGGCTGCATGGGGTGCTTTCACAAACTGGTTTAACTTGCTAAAACAGTAGAAGACTAATTCAAGAAGAAGGAAAAGAAATAAGGGAAGTAGGCACTCACATTTTAGTGAATTTCTTTGGCTCAGGAGAAGGTCAAAGGGATTCCCCAGCTGGGGATGGGAGTTGGTGCTGCAGAGGTGGGTGCCTGATGGAGAACAGCACGGCCTCCCTTCTCCCTCAGCAGCCGTCTCCTTCACCAGCTCAGGGGCATGTGCATCTGCTCTCTCAGACAACTCGCATCCTTCTAGCATCAAATCACTTGCTCGGGACAAAGCCTTACGAAGCCACCTTCTCCCTGGAAATTCAACCGACTGTAAATGCCACACTGGGGATTTCCTGTAGCCCAAAGACTCAATAATTAATTTAATTGGGGTATCAATTTGTGATCTTCTTGCTAATGAAAAGCTGGTTGATGCAAAGTTAGCTTTTGATACTCAAAAATGCTTTTGAAATTCTACCTCACCCTGGGTGGCCCAGAAAGTGTTATCATTTCTCCGTCAATAGATAATTCATTCATAATACATGTATTTCTGCTTGACAAATGCTGACAGGAAGTGTTGAATAATCTCTGAGGCTATGGATTCATATGCAGTTTTCTTTGGTGACAGTGCCAGATCTATGTGGGGTTTTTTTTGGACTCCTCCCCACCAAAACCATCAGATCAGTTCACTGACCTTGTTGCAGCTCCATGGACATCTCAGTCAGCCTAATAAGAGTGCATGGGGACAGGCACAGGGAGGGAGAAATCTACTCACATCAGCAATGGTGCTGAAAAAAAAATACCATGAAACTAAATCTTGAATTTAAATACAGAAAGGCAGAATACATAAACTTTCTATAACTTAGAGCTATCTAATAAATAAGCATTACAGTGATCAGATACAGTTATCAGTAACTTTACATTGGTGTTAAACATGATCATCAGCAAGATGAATTTGGAAGATCCCCAACTCTGGTTTATGGTAGACCTGTATAGCAAGAGAGAGAAAACTGTCTACATTGAAACACAACATAATGCTCTTAACATCCATCTTTGTGTGAAAGGCCCCAATCTTTCCAGAAACAGCATTTTACCATTACGATGAGAGGATGAGAGAATTTCAGAGGGATTTCCACTGATGTCACATCTTCTTAAATAATGCTAGAGCTGTCTCTTCACAATTTGTTTCAATATTTTCTGCTATTCTGAATTAATTTAGCACAATTTTCTGCGGAGACAAAATAATTTCCCACTGTCATTTCTTCTGATCTGATTTACTCATGAGGCACATTCATTTCTGTTTCATTTCTGACTCTGATAAAAACAAAGATTTTCTAGATTTGAAAAGATTTGCTTCAGAGGGCAACCTTAACATTAGCCAGCTATGAATTTTTCATGTTATTACAGAGACAGTTTAGACAGCTGATCCTGATTTCATCTCTCCTAAATTATATGGGAAAAGTGCTATTAGTGAATCCCCAAATTACTTGTCCTATTGACAGGCAATCAATTCCTCTCAATTTAAAGTCAATGCAAAGGACGGCTGTATCTTGCATAGCTGCCTTTCATCAAGAGTAAATATGTTTCCATTTCAGATTGGCTTGCTGGGCAGCAAAGTTCTTCATATCAGTGATGTTTATCCTTTTTCGTGGTGATC
This sequence comes from Tinamus guttatus, assembly GCF_000705375.1. Next base: position 434,093 of record NW_010582033.1, read on the forward strand.
CTTGCCATTCCAGACTACATCAGAAGGATGGCACCACTTACTGCATTGCGCTGTTGGGTATGCAAGACTGTACTTCAATTAAATGGTAGTCCCATACGCTGAAGGAGAGGGGTATGGCTCAGAAGTGTTGCTGTACAGGGCTGAGGGCAGACTAGGGGAAGTGATGTTGCAAGGAGTTAACTGCTACGTAATATATAATCCCACTATAGCATTTTTAGCTGCCTCACTTTATGGACATGGCCCAGAGAAAGAGTACTAACATGAGGAACGAACTCTTAATCCTTCCTCAAAAATATCTCTGGCCATATCAAGAATCCTGGCCACAGCAATGGTGGGCAGCAGTGGTAGCCAAGAGCAGAATCTCATCACTGAACACAGTTGTGGACTACCTAGTCCATACAGATAATTGCTTCTCTGTGAGATTTGCTAGTGGAGGTAGAAGCCAACTTCTGAACACATCACATTGACATCTAGCCTGGAGACAAAAAAACTTTTACCAAGTTAGGAAGTTATGAAAAAATGCTGTGGCCAGAGGGCTTGAAGGAGAATTGGTGGGATACGCAATGTAATGTGACTTTAAATGTTGTGCCAGAGTGTGGTGAGGTATTCATAGGACACTGAACAGATAGAGAAGCAACTTTCAGGTCATTTGTAGATCTCTCATGTTTCCATTACTGGCTTCTACTACTGGCTTCCCCTGCCCCCATGCTTATCTCAGTTTTAAACCTGACCAAAAAAGGCTCCCCAAGACCCAAAGCTTAGCTTCCTGTCTCTTTGCTCACAAAACTCTAGGTCAAGATGAAGCTGAAGGAGCTGATACTTTTCTAATGTTGGGTACATCTCGTTGCCAGGACTAAGCATTATTCCTGAACTATCCCATACAACTAATAGTGTAATCAACTTCATTAGAATTAGTGGCTTTCCAGATGGCAGCTGGAGATGTATATAATATATGGCGGGTCAGATATCTAAGTAGGTGGGAGAAGGGGGAAAAAAACGGCTTGCTTTGCAAGCATGTGAAACAGACATTCTGAACAACTATAGACATTTCTGCATCTCAGTCTGGATGGTGGCCAGTTTAGACATAAAGTTGGTGCCACTGAAGAAGCAAATGAATTGCAATATTTTTCTTATCCCTCCCTACATGAATACTTCTAGGAAGATGCAGCCAAGCCTTCCTCTGCATGTGAGAGAGAAACCAATCTAAACCAAAAGGTTTAGATTCTCACTAATCTTCCACTGTGAATCTCCAATATGAAAGGTGCAACAAAGATGAACTCAGAGAAGACCTAAGAAAAGTAGCACTTCAAAAGCAATCCAGAGGAATTACTTCAAAAGGGGATCCTGGAGTAAGAAGCACTTCAAAAGGGAAAACTTCCTTGGGGAGCTTGCTGCAAATTACCCTAAAATAAGTCCTATCATCAAAAAGATGTAATTAGTTTTATTCCTATTGCTACTGTCATGAAATCTTGTTCAGAAACACCCTGAACACTTCATATGGTGGACATTGTATGATGTGAGAACCACCTGCATGTCAAAACTAGCCAAAGCTCAGAAAGATCTCTTGGGGCACCTCTGATCAATATGAAGGCAATCTGGTTCTTTTGCTTCTCAGCTTTTCCCAGTTGACTTGTGCAGTGTAACCAAAGTTTGCTGCAGCAGCAAAAACTGGTAGAGCTTTCCTGACACTCCTTCATTCACTTTGCTTACTCTGATTTGTGCAGTGTTAAAACTAAGTGTGCTTTTCTTCCACTGTCCTACTATCTCTGTGGATAAGTCACTCCAAACTACATGTGCTGCATGTACTGTCAATTCATTTTACCTTTATCATAATAATGACAACATGGTCTGATCCTCCCATTTTCCCTCTTGATACCTTTCTTATCACTTTCTTCCCTCTCATCACTTTGCTCCCTTCATCTTCCATATATGCCTTTCCATGTGCTTGCTCTCCCAAGTGAACTGACTCCTCCTCATTTCTTGTGGCTGCCTCTGTATCCTCCCTTAGCTAGTATCCCATTAGCTGCCTGGCTCTGCAACTCACATGGATACTAATTTCACGATGCTGTCTGTTTTCTTTTAGGGGTCCAAATGCTATATTCTGTGGAGTCACTAACATGATGAAGAGTATTGTATTAGCAATATAGGTCAAGAATTAACAACAGCTTCCAAAAAGAACTGTGGTATATCAGGACAGTTAAATTTCAAAGAAGTGCCTAACTTCAGGAAACCTCCCTTAGTTCTCAGCACTTCACTTCCTCAAGTTTTTCCCAAGTCTCCAGAGACGAGTTAGTTTCTCATTCACTTGGGAACCAATTAGTGCCTTTGGGTTAATTAAAATGAGTTTGTTTTGAAACCACACCTATGTCTATTCAGTAACTACTAAAACTCATTATTCCCTGCTACTTAAATGGGAATGTGAAAAATAAGTAAATGTTTATTTTAATGATGTTAGATTAGAGCATGTATCACCTGAAGTCTCTGTAACACAGGCACCTAGCTTTTTCATCTCATTCTTCTCTTTCCCATCAGAGAATGTCTCTAACTCACCATGTTTCTTATTCATAGCGTAATTTTAAAAAGCTTCTTTGAATCTTCGAGGGTAGCATCTAAATTGATACCCTAATTCAAGCAAAGATTCTTTCCTTGTTTGCTATCTTCTGTTTCTTGCCCTTCAAGGCCAGTCTGGGTTGTATATGGCTTGGAAAGAGGATCAAGGATTAAATATGGGAGTATTATTTCTAATTTCTTTATCAGAAATCAGACCTTTATGTCCCAGATTGGAGTGTCAGCGACTTTTTTCTCTCCTTCAAAAGACATATTCTTACCGTGTATTTTTCCTGTTTTATTATTTTTCCTTGTTTCTGTTTACTTCAGCAGATCACCACCTGTATTTTTTTAGCTTAATCTTCTCTTCAAAGCATAAAGAACTCATTAAAGCAATTTTTATGTTTTATCTTACCATAGATCTCTTAAATTCACCAATTTTCTTGTTTTCAACAATCATCTGCACTGCTGAACATACGGAGAAAGAGTTACTGTGAGCACACAAATCACAGTGCAATATATGATGGGTACCCTATAGGACACGTCACTTATGTCCTCCAACTTGACAATGAGTGGTCAAGTCAGCTCGTCTCAAGTAAAAGACAGTATTTGGCTTTATCAGAAGTTTTCAGAGTTACACATTATAAACAACCACCTTTATTTTAATTTTTTGATATTAACACTGTTATTTTGTGTTTTGAAATTTGTCTCTTAGCAACATCACGGAACTATTTTAAGTAAATCACATCTGAATGGAGATGAAAGAGCTTCATCTGACTTCAGAAAACAAAACATACACAATTTGTGTTTATAAGGTAGCCCACTATAAACAAAAGCCTTGGTGACAGCAGCTTATGAAACATCCATATGTGTTGTTGGCATACAAAAGATGAGGAAGCAGAACACAGTTTCCGATATTTGAAACTACTTCTACTGTGATATTTGCAAAAGTAAAAATATGCATTAAATCTGAATTTAAACCTCAATTTATAACAGCTGATTTACTGTGAAAAACAGGAGACAAGCCATGCTCTTTATTAAAATAAAGTTAATTGAAGCCAAGTTGTAAAATCATTAAAAATAATTGTATATTTTAGTAGATATTCTGACCACTTTAGAGCAGCCCAACAAAGTAATGGAGCTTGAAACTGTTATTCTGAACTAGTAAGAAAGTTAAAATAAAGTCCTTTTTTTAAGCCAGGAAGGAAAGAAGCTTAGAGAGAATCTTGCTTTAACTCTCACATTTCTTTATTGTGTCTCAAACATAATTGGAAAAGAAACAGTAGGAGAAAACAGAAAATAAAACTTGGCTAAGGAACAGATTACCTGCCTGGGACATTGGATAGTAAGGTCATGTGCTCCATTTTTTACTCCTTTGCATGCAGGTTAACTCTTGCTGCTGAGTGTTGTATTTTGTAGGCATAGAACAGGCACATATATCTGATGGATAAAACTTTGGATGGTTTGGAAGATGGGAAAAATTCACGCAACAGCTATCACATTAAGCTAAAGAAATAATGTTAGCACTACTAGTTCAAAAAACATCTAACGCTGTTCTATGGGAGCACTGCAGATCTTGAGTATTGGAAGACTAAACATCCCAACTGGAAAAAATGAACAAAACTATATTTTGGACTAGCTCCTCAAAAAGACTTCAGCATTGCTATATGGACTATGGCAGAAGCTTTTTGCAGAATAATTCTTTTTTCACTGGAATCTACAGATCAAGTTAGACACATTGCCTTCTTATAGTGTACTGGAAAATACAGCACCAAAGATCTAAATACACATAAACCTGTAAGCTGAGCAGGAGGGACTCATCTTTCTTAGTCACCTCAGGCGGGAAATGCTTTGGAAGATAGTCTGGCTTGGGACAGTCAGATCTCCGGGTGCACAGTGCAAGGAAGAACATCCTTTCACCAGGCTGCAGTGTACATGTGTTCAGTCTCTCCTATCGTATGGACTCCTTGACAAACCCTTCTCACAAAGCACAGACAGCAAGGATCTTTTTCTCTCACTATCTTGCATCCAGAAATGCAGCATTCTGCCCTTTAGCTACCTTGCAATGAGCTCACAGATCTCTCCTCTTCCTTCAAGATTCCCCACTGCCTGTCTTTTCCATGTCCTAACTGTTGTTGTTGTGCTAGGTTGTTGCTGTGCTAGGTTGTAAGTTCCTCTTTCATAGATCATTTTACATGGATTAACTATACTTTAATTATAACTATATTGGGCAAGTGCAAATATGAATCTGTAACTGGGGGACAATTCTTATCAGAAATGGAAGAGACCTGGATATCAACAGCAGTTCCAGTTAGTGTTTATGTCTTTATTACAAAGTAGACCTTTGAGTCTCCAGCCCCAGGATATAGCAATGGGGAAGAGGGTTCTCCTTTTCTGACAGTACATCCCATGATGTCCATCCCAGGAGATCTGCTCCAAGGGTTCCTATCAGACCAGCTCTGCAAGCAATACAATACAGGTGGGAAATGCACGTTACACACCTCAATCGGGTTTCAGACTGAGGTGGACACCTAACTTCATGACTGCTTAGATGGCACCATGGAAAAGGTTATCAGCCAAATGGACACTTGGGGAAATCCCATTTTCACATTTAAAGGCAGCTAAATGGCACTGAGGTGTTACCAGCATCTCACCATGAAGACTTTGACAGATTTCCCCAAATATAATTAGTCTCCAAGAATGTGAGAACAATATCATCCTCCAATAAACAAGAGCCTCTCTTTTCAAAACTTTTGAGAACATTTCTAACCCTTATAAATGAAAGCAGCAAATGTTTCCTATCTTATTTCCTGTACTAGTCAAAGAATGCCACGTTTATTTTTGAAGCTTTGCTCCACACGCAGCTGTCATTGTAGTAACTATCTTATCAGAGGAGTCTGCATTCTGGTTCTACGGCTTAAATATTACAGTTCTTTGCATCCCTAGGTAGCACATTTTGATAAATAATGGAAAACAGGAATAGAATGGAGCTTCATAGCGACTGAAAGACAGTCAGGTTTTGAAATGAACCAAAGCAAGGCCATGGTGCAACAAGTCAAATTCTGGCAACTTGGAGACTTTCGTAGCTGTATAAAAGAATGGGTGGACACTTTTAGAAACACGAGAGAATAGGCAATTTTATCACTTTCAGTAAAATGATAATATGATTAGAATCATAAGGAAATTTTTAAGTTTGTCCACTCACACTTTTCACCAGTAACTGTGTGAACATATGCCATTGCAATGGCTAGTGAACAACAGAAACCATTCAGTTTGAGGGCTTCGACAAACCTAGTCTTTACACAGCTGTTTGAGGGGTGGAATACAAGCTGTGCATCCACGGGGCAGGACTATGGCACAAGGACATAGTTTGTCCAGTCACCAGGTACTGTTGTCAAGATGGGGCCACTTGGGAAAGAGCTGGAGAGAGATGGGTCTCAGCTACAGATAAAGCAGCAGAATGCTACTCTGGTGAGACCAGCATATGCTGTATCTTTCCAGAACTGACAGAAAAGACCTGACAGATATAGTACTTCTATGATTTAGTGACTGTCTGGGGTTCAGAGGACTCCTAGATGCATAATGCCTCCTGGGCCTCCCATGTGGGTGAAAGAGTATCCATTATGCTGGAGCAGGCACATAAAACACGGTCTGACACACAGATAAACGGTGGTTACCAAGTCCAGACTCCACTGCATCTCCAAATATACAGCTTTCTTTTATGATGACATTGTCTCAAACATCTGGCTAGAGGGAAACATGCAGTAAATTTCTCAAATGCAGAAGGGATAAGTGTTAGATTACTTTCAACAAATAAACAAGCCAAAGAAAACCTGTTCCACCTCAGCTGGAGAGCAACAATTGTCTGGATTATCCTTGTCAGCACTTGGGAAGATTTATTACTTCTTATCAACAGCTAGTTACAAAAACAGCCAAGACAGTAAGAAAACAGGGAGGAAAATCCTCCAGACCAGTTTGCTGATGATGCCCACCAGTCCATCTCACTTGCTTGGAGACTATACTAGGGTTGCCAGTAGGGATGAACTATGCTACTTAGCGCAGCTGTAACTCTAACAGGTGTGAAAGACAGCTCTTCATGGAAGATTTGAAAGGAGAGGTTAGAAATATAGCTGGAAACATGCTAGCTACTTATATGTAATTTCATGACTAAGGAGACTTGAATGATTTGGTAGGTAATACTAAAAATATCCTGCTTGATGTACTTAAAAGCAGTGAGGTCTTCTGTGTGAAAACAGCAAGCAGATTGCAAAAATATTTTTCTTTGGACTCAGACTTAAGAACGGTAAGTTCAAAGTCTACCTCACACAACCAAATGTTTTAATAGAGGCAACATCCTTATAATAGTGCTTGGAGTGATGGCTGAGCAGCAAAGGAAAATATCAGTGGCAAGAGGCAATATGTAACACTTAGCAATCTGTTTTTAGTTCACAAGCTTGTTCTTTTTTTGTATACTGAATTCACTCTCTGCCATCTATCATATAATTTAGATGTTCAGAAATGTGCAGCAGGTCACATTTAGAGTTCTCAGTTGCTGAGAACATGAACTCATTATGTACCTATAGGCCAGATTTGTGAAAGGCTCTTGCATTTTTGTTATAACTTTAATACATTGCTGTCAAAGAACTACTTAGAGCATTAGGCTGAATGAATGCATTTTTATTTTTGAAACAGATTTGATACAATTTCATTAATTTATAAGGAAAAGAGTAATCCATGAAACAAATGAATTTTTAAAATATAAAATATACATAAAGAACACACCTATATGCTGCATAGTTTATTCCCCTGTCCATAAGAGCAGAAAGGCTAGAGGAATGATCCATCTTTTAATTTCTGAAGTTTAGTGTGCAATATATCTAAGAGCCTGTGTCTTTGTAAATATAAATTCTAACTTTTATAATACAGAGGAAGAGGAGCTAGAATGTGGATGTGTTTCTAAGACTTAATGAAAGAAATTTTAGACCTACAAAGAATGAAATGCTTATCTATATTATCTTGAATTTCAATGGAGTCTTTAGTGTTTCCATCCTATTCCCACTTACATCAGATCACATGGGTACAATATACAAATAAGTGAGATCTCAGTGTTAGAGTGACAATGCACAGGCGGTTTAAAATTCTATGCTAAATTCACAGTCTGGATTTTTTATAAAAGTTATTTATTACAAAATGTCCCTAGATTTACACTGAGGTGTAATGTTCTGCCAGCAATTGCTTTAACAGCTTTCGAACAAAAAACCCAGGGAATCACTTTATCTCCGGTTTGGACTTTATTACTCTGTAAAGCTATGTCACTTCTGTCCATACTGTATGTTTAAGAGTAATTTCACAGTCTGCAGCAATTACTTCATTCATAATGGATACCTTTTGTCTGAAACTAAAAGAAAAACAACTCAGAAATTACATTTTTTCTTCACACGATTGTTCCTCCCACTCCCCAGAATATTAAATAGGTGTTTTTGTGAAAGATGCTGTCCGTAATCCATTCATTTTTTATCACCTGAGGAAATTTAAACATGAATGCAGTGTCTTTTGTTTTCACAGATCCCACTGTCTTACCTTGTAAACCAAATAGCAGCTGACTGAGCAAAGATACCTGTTTTTTCCTCACAGGTTTCTGTCAGCTTGCAAGCACATTTTTTCTTTATGAAAAATTAGTATGCAATTAAGCATCACAAAAAAAAAAGAAAAAAAAAAGAAAAAGAAAAAAAGGCAGACATAAAGAAATCTTTTTTGAAGATTTTTTTTCTGTTTTCTGTGGCCACCGATCCTAGAATATACATTGAGGTTCCTCCAAAAAAAAGAAAACTGCTGCATATACTTATGCGCAGAACACAAATTCTGGTTTATGGCAAGTCTATTAATTTGCTGGCTGTTCTTGCTCCCATCAAGCTGCTGCCCAGCTGCTCCAGCAATTATCTTGCTGCTTACCTGACAAGGAAAAAGTTACAGTGCAATGAGGCTGTAGGGATGCATGTAACAGGAACACTGACTTAGTAAATTAGGGATATATGCAGATCTTGTCTAGGAAGGTCTCAATTGAAAACAACATATTTATTGCACTGATAGAGTTTCTTCATTACCTGAATATAGCTCATAAACTGGAGTTTGCTGTCTGACACTAGCAGCAGCATCTCCACATAACACATTTGTCGAAGCTCACAGTCAGTTTCACTAATTAGCTATTTGGTAATTGCTTTAGATAAAGTAATTTTACCCTCTTGAAATGTGTGAGCATCTTTAGTAAATTGTCTCAAAGTGCCATGTAATTATTCTATTTGTGATGGAGTTAAAGTGGGGAAAAAAAAAAAAAAACACTGCTTGTTGAGTTGCTCCCAAATCAATAAACAAGTTATTTTGCCTCTGTTAGCAATATGAAGCTACACAAAGGCTGTTGTTTTTCAGAGTGCAGCTTGTGTAAGTGTGAAATGTCACAAGGTCCAATAATAGCTCATGTGAAGCCGCAGCCGCTGTGGACAAAGGGCCGAGCGGATACGGACCACGAGACAGCCTTCAATTGGAAGAACATAAATCTAAATCGTCCGCGAGTGAAAGCAAGCGCAAAACTTATCATTCAGATGGGGAGCAAAGGCACAGAGCAATTAAGGGCCTGATTCAGGAAAATACTTAAGAATATACGTGAATCCCACTGAAGTAATTAAGTTAAGCTCCTGGGGAAAGACTTTAATGAAATGAGACCTGAGTAATTGCCCACAGTCACTCACAAGCTTATGAGCGAGCGAGAGGCTGATTCTGGCCTCCTGAGCCCCATTCTGACAACTTTAGTGCTGTCCCCGTGCTATGCTGCTGAGGGACCTCCTTGCGGGCTGCGTTTCAGATTAACAGGCACGAAAGCAGGGGGAGCTGGTGGCCATAGACTTTCCTGGCTTGTGGAATGTCAGTTCCTTTTTCAGTGGCTCTTACTTGCTTATTTTGCTGTTTCCTTTCTTTTTTCTTAACTGCTCTTTCTTATATAGCATTTTTGGGTGTTGAGAGGCAGCAGAAAGAGAGCAGTGAGTCATCAAGCTCACTTCCCAAATACAGTCTTACCCCGGAGACCTCACACAAGAGACCAAGCAGGGGCTGAGGATCAGGCTGGCTCTGCTGACATGGTTCCCACTCACTGGAGCTGGCAGCATGGCTGTAATCTTCTGCCCTCTCTTTTCCTTAGAACTGCCACTATATCTAGACTGGCCAAGCAAATGAGCTCCCCATTGTGCGCCCTTATTAGCCCACTCACTTGTCCACTGGGGACGTGGGTCGCTGATGTCCCCCAGACAGCTCAGAGACCAGCCCCGGGAGGTGGCATGGACAGGGATCCCAAAGCCAGGCAGGAGGGGACAGGGAAGGAGCTTTTATCTGTGTTCACTGAGTTATATCATTCAGCTTGGCTGAAGAGGTTATGCTCTTTTCTTATATTATGTTGTCTTATATATTGTTCTTTCTTATATTATGCTCCATATACAGATGGCCATAAGGTTTCTGTTTTTTTTTTTTTTTTTTTTTTTGGAATGGGCAAGAGTCATTTGGGAAAAATATGGCATTGCTGTTGTACACATGCATATCTTGGATGTAGTGAGCCATTGCCATAATCATTTAGGTCTCCCTCAGAGCCAGGGGAGCATATGAGCTTTAATCTAGATGCCAGAAGAGAAATTGAATATGTTTTCCTTGATTTGATAGTTGCAGAAGATGTACTTACCATTCTGGAGACTTGGAGTCACACATGTATGCAGAATGTCTCATTACAGGCACAAGCTTTTCTCTCTCTCTCTGGTCACCAGTGCTGCTGCTTCTTCGTTTGGTTTAGGATCTGTTGCTAGGGTGTATTTCCCTGGCTGGGAGCTGGCCACATTTTGCTGATGTCTGGCATGTGCTTCTTTGCTTTTTACTCATGTAATTGCTAAGCAGGAAATACCTTTTAGCTTGTTATCATCTTGTGTTCAGCAGAGTCCTGGTGAGCAGACACTGAGGAGCTGCAGCACAGTTGCTTCTGCTTACACACATCATTCTCCAAACTGGATATAAAGTGCATGTTTTGTTTTGTTTTGTTTTATTTGTTTTGGTTTTTGTTTGTTCGTTTGTTTGATTTTTGTTACACAGAGCACAACTATAATATCACATTGTATGACTTCTCTTCCTTTGGTTAGGATTTCAGGAAACACACCTGCTCTTGTTAGTGAGATCCACATATTCAGCCATCCCAAACAGCTTTACTTTACAAGTTACTTTGCTGTAAGTAACAGTAGATTTCTATCATGAGCATAATGTACTAGTTCGTCTCTGTCCTGAAAGAGTCCCTGGGCATAAATGAGCAATAGGGCAGCCTCTGCAGTGCTTTCCACCCAGTTCTGCTGCCAGTAGGAGATAATCAGTTTCCAACGCCAGAGTCTCCAAAGCCACTGGTGGCCTAAAAGGCACTAGTGATGGCCAGGACAGCTGGTGTCTGGAAGACTCCTTCATTGCACAGTTGAGCTGCTCACACTTCCACACTCTGATGACTGCCAGGGACATGAAGCAACAGCAACAGGAGGTCTGCAGAAACTCAGCTCCTCCATGAACAAGACAGCACAGAAATTGTGCAGAGAGGATGCTGGAATCTCAGCACTTCTCTGCCTTCTGTTTGGGCTTCATATTTCTGAGATTCAGCCCTTTATTTTCAGCTGGTTTCGGGTAGTATTTCAGGTAGTTTCAGGTAGTTTCAAAGGCCACTGTTAAGTGGGTTAGTTTTAGGACTCCTCTAGATTTTTTCTAGGGGCATTACGGCAAACCCAGGGTTGTTTGGACAAATGGTGAGAGCGCGGTGAGGATCCTTCGGGAAAGGTGTTCTTTGAATGATGGTTGCTGCTACCATTACAGCAAGGTATCCAACCTTCTGCCCTCTTTCCTGTGTCTCAGGTGCTCTGAAGGAAGCTGGCAGTCAGGAGTGAGCTTCCTCAATGCCTTTTCTGGAGAAATCAGCTTGCTCCTTGCCACTTCCCAGTTGCATCTCAAACCGGCAGGAGAGTGGGCAGTGGGCAGAGAAGGTTCGCAGTCTGATAATATTGAGAGTACTTGAAATATTGGTTGCAGTGAAGTGTAATATTATTCTGCTTGTATGCATCTGCATCAAAGATCTCTTCTAGGGATCTTTAGGTTATGTCTAAGTAGCTTTTTATAGGTATCTGTGAAAGCAGTCATAATCACAGTATGTGCCATGATTCAGCTGTCGCCCACCTAGAAGATTTCTCCTCCTCCAGGCCTCCAGTGGTTCACAGTAAAGGCCCCTCTCCTAAGAACTACATGCCAGACTCCCCAGAAAGGAGCCAGGCAGGTCACTGTGAGAAGGAGGGTAACTGCCAACGACCTGGCCACCAACGTGGTATGATTTAAAGAACTGCATCCAAATAGCTGTGAATGAACAAAGCAGTTGACAAGTAGCGGAAGACAGATCAGGGGGAGGTAAGACGTCTCCAGAAGGGGTATTTGCTGAACTAAACTGCATGCAAGCGTTCAGTGGGTTCATTTAAGAGAGGATGAATCATATGATATCAGGCAATTTTGCTCATGTTTTTGATTTTGACAAATAACAGAACTGAGTTAAATACTCAATATGAAATACAGACTCTGATAATGACAACAGACTTTATAGGGCATATTTTGCATTACTTAAAACATGTCTTCTAATACAATATAATTAGTCTTCCAATGGATGGGTGAAACCTGGATGGTTTCCAAGCTGTTATCATGCAATAGCTGTAGTTTGGTTATGTCTAACAAAGAAGAAGTTTGACACAAGAAGAATAAATTAAACACAGTTTAATTGGAAAGTAAAGTGACGGAGCTCAGTGATTAGTGATACATTAATGACATCTTCTTAAATAATTCCAGAGTAGCTGGGCCTTTTGGAATTGCCCTTTTTGGATTTTCTCATCAATTAAATCAAAGCAATTTCAGCAAAGTAAGAATTATAATTTGTTGTTATAAGACATATTTTAAGTGGTAAGGAGGT
>NW_010582033.1:453933-487143 GCF_000705375.1 Tinamus guttatus
AATGCATAGTCCAAGTGATCTCAAATCTGAGTTCAATCATCATTTAGGGCTAGAGTCACCCCCAGGAATGATACCATGATGGTGCATTGCAGTAGGACAGGAAAGGTTACTGCCAACCACACTGCCTTCCTCTCTTGATCTAGACAGAGAGGCACTACCTTTTTACTTGTCTATAATAGCAAATACCCTCCCCTGTTTCTTGCTTTACTGGAAACACATCAGCAAATTTCTACCAGTTGCTGCACTTGATGGCCCAACACCACTTGGTAACCAAGACAAGTGACGACTCAAGCACCTCTCCACAACATGGTCTGCACATGAATAACGTGCACAGATGCTCAGGTTACATTTTTCACCCCTTTATACTCCAATGCAAAGCAGGAAGGACCCGTTTGTAAGAAGTGGAGCCCCATGGAAACCAGCGGGGCTGTTGCCTTATAACCAGACAGCAGGAGGACGTGGGTCCTTCCCAGCTGAATATCAAAGAAAACCCACATGTGATGGAAACTGTGTGCTGGCTCAACCCTCAGGTAATGGTACAGCCCTGTAACGCTAATGAAAGGCCACCTGTACAGTCAAAATATAATTAAAATGTAAACTAATCTCATTAGCGAAAGCAAAGTACAGCATCCGCCTTTATCGGTCCTAGTCATGACTCACTGTCCTGTGGTGCAATAAAGCTGACTGAACATGCAGCTGGAGCTCAGCCCACGCGGTTTCGCTCTAAATTAGCAGTGACAACTGCAACAGACAATATCTTGCAGGAGCAACTGGAAACTTTTGTTACCAGGTACTTCACAAAAACCTACTTTTCTTTAAGCAGATTTCAATTCATTTCTTGCTAAAATAGCAGCAATAAATATGCACAGCTAAAGAAGTGTACGTTTGTGAGTGATTGCCATATTTACCATAAAGCCCTATAGAAAGTTTGGTGCATAGTTAGCATATGCTGACTATACCAACACTGGCATCGCATTTCTTGCGCTAAGCGACTTTAGCATGTAATACTATCTTGAATGAGATTCAAACTGTAATGATTTGGATTTGTATTTTGTACCAGGCCCTTGAAATAAATGGTACTATTTCTGTCATAACACAAGACATCTTTTGGAGGGGGAGGAGTAGGAATAGCTTAAATAAAATGCAAACATCCAACTGTTTGAGATAATTGTCCAGGGACAATTTTGGTCAAAAATCATTCTTTTTTTTTTTTTCTCCTAGCTTTGTTAAAGTGCTTTTCAAGTATTACAGGGTGTTCTGGGAAGGCTACTTAGCTCTATTTTTATCTGTAGTTTGCAAAGACTCCCCAGCTGCAGGCAGATGGATGGAGATGCTTACGAGAACGTGGGTGACACACTGGGCTGCCCTTTGCAGCCAACCTGAGCCTGTCTGCAGCAGCACCAAAAGAGCTGTGGGTCTCTTTCATCTTGACTGCTTATGGCTAAGACAAAAACTGGTTCTTTTAAAAGAATGGCATCGGGCCCTTTGTGAGTTACCATGCTGTTAGATTTAAAATACAAAACCATATATTACAGGCATATTTAACCTGAACAGAGTCCAGTATCTGACTGAAAGAATGAAGTTAGCAGTGCCATAGCAACAAAAATATGTCTTGTCTTGATGCATTTCTTTATACTTTGAACACACTTTGGAATAAAGTTGCTGACTGGAAGCACTATACAATGTAGGCATCAATTACTGTATTTATTAGGCTCCTGTTCAGCTAGGTAGCTAGGCACTATCTGTGTCTGTCTGTGCCCGGCTTCAGCAGAGCTGCTCTGGAGGTTGAACTTAGACTTGTACTTCAGTCCCCAGGGACTTCAGTATCAAATTGAATAAAAGGAATTCAGAATTTTATGATTTTGAATGGTATTCTTTTGTGCTTCTGCTGTATGCTGTTCCTTTTGTGAACAACTTGTGTGAGAAAATACATTCATCTTCCTCATATGGAATCATATTACAGTGACTGAAAGAAAAGCTTCAAAACCTGTTAAAAAGCTGTAAAATTATTTCTACAGAAGTGTTCTCCCTAAAATATTCTGAGTAAAGACCCAGTCCTCAACAGGCATAATACAGAGCAGTGGTTCCTCATCTCAGGTGGGCAGAGGTGAGGAAATGATGACAGGACTACACAGCAAGTTGACAACAATAGTAACCTCTCCAAGCACTCCTGGCGTGATATTATAATAAAATGCATAAAAATATTTTCTATTGACAAGAAAAAAAGTAGATCATCATTAAAGGTCTATTGCTGTTCCCCAAAAGGACTCCTAAAAATCTGGTCAACTTGGATTCTTTCGAGTGAAGTTTACTTGATTAATCATATGTAGATCTATAGTCAGTAGCATGGGTCAAAAGGAAACAATTACCTCTGTGATCCTACACTTATTTACACACTTAATTCCTTTGAGCACATATGAGATTTAAGACTAAGTTCATGCAGAACCTGGGAAAATTCAGAGAAGTTAAGTCTGATATTTATGTTTGACTGAATAACCTCATTTATAGGGAATTCTTTAAACTTTTCAAATAAGACCCTATAATTTCAGTGTAGCCACAGACAGACAAGCCATAAAAGTATTGCCCTTTTCCCAAGGCTCTTATGGCTCACACAAGAATGTGAAGAACGTTATTTGAGATGGACTGATATTTTGAAATTCAGCAGGTAATTGTGAGATCTGGAGAGATGCAGTATATGTCTTTAGAATGTGACACTACTGCTTGATAGAGGAAAATAAATAACTGCTAAAGAGCAACAAAGAAACACTAACAACTTACTGCTGAAACACAAAAAGAGGAGACTGGAAAAAGCGAAGTGCAAACGTGCTCAGTGGTATCAATGAGTGACCCTGGTGAACACAACCTGGTCATGCAAACAAAACATTGTGACCACTGTCACATACTTTGTGTCCCATTTACATTTCCTGAATTGCATGTTCTCTGTTTACTTTCCATAAATTATAACACACATGATTTTTTTTGTCTTCTCTCATTTTACTTTAAGGACCTCTTGAAGACAGGAGACAAGAGCACAAGAATCACCAAGCCTCGATTTATAAAAATCTAGCTTCTGTTTGCATGCCTGGAAATCTGCACATAATCATTATATTTCTTAGGGTAATGTTTGCAGGCTGAATTGCTAATGGTTTTTATTGCTTTATGTATGGTAGTTAATAAATTATAGATAAATTAAATGCATATATTACATGCCTAAAATGCATGTGTTCAATGCATGCGTAAAATATGATTTTAAGGAGATGAAATTAACCGGGTTTTCTACAAGAAAAGCTCTCTATATTCTGGTTACAGAAAATATGCTTTCCGTAACCTGAAATCTTACAAAAATAAAACTACCAACAGACTAACTGTGTTTGGAAGTATCAGTATATTCATAATATTATGTTTCATTAATAATATTAATATTTCACCTTTTATAAGACAGAATTGTTTGAAAACAACTGTCCTTCTAATATGGTGAAGGATACTATTAAAATACTGTGTAGCAAGTTATTACTGAATAATAAATAAAGTCTATACTGAGGCATCAGATGATAGAAACTGTATAATGAGGGAAGGTGATGAAATCATGATCTGGAGTTTAACAAAACAGAAAATAAGTTTTGCTTTCAACTCTTCTACCATTCATTTCTGACAAGTAATAATTTTAATATTCTTCGTTGTGGTGTCACAACATATGTTACATTGGTGCCTGAAATAAAAAGGGACTATTGTGTACCTTTTTGGAAAGAGAATTTTACTTTTTCCTAAGCATTTCATTTGTTTTGATTTGCATTCAAAAAAATCAATAATGTTTACAAAAATTAATAGCAAAAAAGATTTCAATAATTTTAGTAACTCAGTAATTTCATAAGCATTTACAAAATTCACATAATACTAAAGGTCTATTCTGATTCCCAAGAAGCATACCCATTGAAAGCATGGGAATTTTACTTGTGGTTGTGAGAGTTTGCCTACCTTGACATATTATTTTTGCAACACTACTTAATTATCATGGATTTCTTTTACCTCTTCTATATGGAGGTGTTGAAATCCTCTGCTCTTTGTGCACCCACACTTCTGCTCCCAAAAATGCATACATTCATGGGTGCACATATACATGCTTGCACGCACGTATATACACACGTACACACACGCATTCTGACCTACAAGTCACTCTCTGCTCAGATGATCCTACATTCAGAATTTAGCTCTGTAGAAATAAATCAGAATTCCAACTGTGAGCATCTACAGATTGACAGTGTTTAATTCTGGTTCAAATGTGTCCAAAGTCCTATTGGGTAAGAAGGCTGAGAGGGAGTTTGGAGAGTCAAGGGATGAACTTAAATAAGAAATGTATACTGTTAAGTAAGAGCTAAAGAAGGACTCAAGTGCAAAGTTAAAGTAGACTTCCAATAATTACCACTTGATGTTGACCATGGATACTTGTTGATACTAAAAACAAACACGGATGTGCTCTGTCCAAGACATATGTTCTAATTATTTCTTCCTCTTGCAATGCTCCTTCTCATTAAGTTGCTGATTCTGATTTCAGAGACTTGCATGCCTAAGGATCAAAACCCAAAGAATCAGCTTCCCTGATATTCTTCCTCTACACAAACTGTTTTATTTCCCTATTCAGAGATTATTGCTTAGCTAGCTCTCTAGATGCTTTTTTTTTTTTTTAAATATAAAATAGATAAATCATCTTTGGAAAAATGCAGAGAAGTTCCAAAATTCAACTTCATTTAGGGTACTTGATTCTGATTTTGTACAGCAATGAAGTTTTTATTTTTGTTTTTAATGCAAAAGATATAGGAAAATATAAAACACCTGATGAACTGTAAGATGCACTTTCAGTAAGGGACATATTGAGGGTCTGAAAGTAAGTATGGCCTGAAAGGGAATATATCCTAGCAGACAGTGAAATATCTTCAGGATTAAGTAATGAACTGAAAGCCAGATCCCAATCCTTTTAACTCAATTGCATGGGTAATCCAGTTCTCTGAAAAGTTTATTTTAGAATGAAAATGAAAAAAAGAAACAGCTGAAATCAAGGGAAAAAAATCTTTGAGCGAAAGTGAAACTCACTTAATGCCAGATTCAACCAATGCTGCTCATAACATGTAATTTTTACCACTTTGCAGTAACACCAAAACACTCCACAGAGAAACACCGTTTTGAACAGAGAGCCCAGATCTTGAAGGGGAAATCAGAGGGGCTGGGAGCAGAGCTCGCTCCTCCTGGCAGCCCGGGCGCCCCGTGTCCTCCCAGAGCCGCTTCCCGCCTTCGCAGCTCTGTAGCACTGAGCGCAGAAACCCTGCAGGGACAATGCACCTGCACAGGCAAATATCTACATACAAAAAATACAATAAATAGCTATAAAGAGTACAGACACAGTGACAACTGAAGAATATCCATAGGTATCCATAGGCCATAGGTAAATCAATAACAGAGATGCCCCCATGCTTCAAAGGGAGAAAGTCATCAGTTACAGACATTTTTTCTAGTATTGAAGAAGTTATGTAGGACCAAGGCGCAAGAAAGACGCTTAGAATCCCTCTAAGGGGCTGATTTGCTCATTCCTGTATGGGAATAGATTCAATATTCACCAATCTCACAAATAAACCCAGCCACCTTGCTGCTTCTGCGTTTGTTGATGCAATGGTGTCTGCATTGAGGCTTGTACCAGCTTAGATAAGTAACACTCTTCTACATACTGATCACCACTCCCAGCCCCTTCCTGATCAATGTTGTCTCACTAGCAAGAGCTCCTTCTAGTCCAGAGCAGGCTTATTTCTTTTTTATCTCCTTGTAGTGACCACTTGCATCTTTTCATAATGAGCTTGCCGCAGGACAGGGAAATGATGAAAGAGGATGAAGTCGCACACTCAGCGGTAGGAAATCTGTTCAGTCGATCATTGCTTAGCAGATCTCCTTGGGTTGATGCCCCAGAGAACCCTCTGTCCGCGCTCCTCTGAGAAATTCATATTGACAGCGCCTAGCTCAGCTTGACGCAGTGCCCAGGGGGCTTAAAATAGCACAGACTGCAATAGGCTGAACACACTGGGAATCAGGGATTCTTGTTTCTTCCTGCCCTGGCCTCAGCTCACTACGCAATTCCAAACGAAAGCTGAGTAACAATTTACATTGAATGAGACAGTTGAGCCTCTACTGATCATAAATTAACCATGGGTAAAATTAAAGTTCTCCTGACTTGCACGTTTTCAACTTTATTAAGGATTTTAGAGTTTCTGGCTCTCTCCCAGTTTCCTGATTTGAGTTCCCTGGCAGATTTGATGTTGCAAGCTGCTGCCCAGAATTTTGAGTGAAAGGGAGAAAAGACAATTTTTTTTTCTCGGTGGCTTGAAGGATCCCTTTTTTTTCTGAGTTGTCTGATGCCTTTCTTACTATCTTCTTTTTTCCTATGAACAAGATTTCTTTAAGTTCCTTTTGGGCTGTTCTCTTCTGCTACCAGGATATCTGCTAGTAATTTGCTTCTTTCCTTTCTGTCAAAGTTATCTGTTCCTCTTTTGACACCAGTGTCCTCTTAGTGGGTGATTTCTAATTCCGTGAACACACCGCTTTAAAATTTTTGGCAGCTAAGAAATGAATTAACTGTTCTAAAGCCCAACGCTCCAGAAAATTTCAAAGCCACATACAAATACTAAAGGCTTTCATGAAGTTTGCTTGCATTTGTTCATTTGGAACCCACAAAGTTCAGGTTAGTTCAAGCCAAAACCTCCACACAGCTTCAGCAGGGATATAAGCAATGTTTTTCCTCTACGTGAAGATGTGGGAGTGTAAAGTGCTGATTTACAGTTGCCCTCGGGAGCTTTTCTCCCTACCTCCCATTAGTACTAGCCAGTGCAGTGCACATTCTGATGGTCATGCAGAGCCCCATCTAATTTTAGCCAACGTTGCTTTTACCCATACACTATCTTACTTGGAAGGTTAATGCTCTTGTTTTCATCACGTCTCAACAAGGCCCTCCAAAGCAGAGGAATCATAAGGACCTTTGATTTCCAGTTCAGTAATCTGACCTAAATTATTCTTTTGTGTTTCCTGGGGTAAAAAAAAAAAAAAAGCTTTCTGTTACATTTTGGCAGATATTCAGCTCAGACCTCCTAGAGTGATTTCTATGACCTTGATCATTCTTTTTCAGTCCCTCTTGGTGGAATGTAATGTTTGATATTCATATCTTAAAATATCTCACAACAGACCAACACAGAGGCATTTGCTTTGAGAGAACAGCAAGTTACAATAGTTCACTGTAGAGAAGACTTCTCAAATTTGCCTTTAGAAGGCAATAACGTGGATTTGAAAGACATATAAAGATTCAAATAAGTATAGATTTACTAGAGGGGATCAGAGGGCCTATCACAACTGTTCTGTAGAGCATGCGCCTTTGGAGTCCTGTGACACAGATGTGACAAGGCACAGTCTTCCCTCTCTGGGCAGATATTTCCTCCATGTATTCCAGGCAGGAGCAAAGGAAGTTTTACAAACACCATGCATTCTCTTTTCTTATAACTCTGGAATTATGTATTTCATCCTGGAACTTACTTTATGGTGGAGCTTCATTTTATACTTGAAAGTATGTTAGCACTGCTGGTTAATTGACAGAGATATTTTAATGAGAGAAGAGGCAAAATTTTCACTAAATAAAAACCTTCTGCTTTTTAATAAACAACAGCATCAGAAAACCACAAGATAACCTCACTGGTCATTAAAATCTTATAGGATTTAATAAAAAAAAAATCTGTATCTAAATTACATTGGTGATATTGGTTAAAGAATCTTGGTTGTGTTGAATTCTGTTAACACGCTGTTGCCATGTAAGTTATTTGGCTGGCACTCCTGACAGTTTGTCTAACTGGATTGCAAGTTGCTTATTAATGCGGTGTTGGAAAACCATATGCAACTATCATCCCTCAGAGACCAACTCAATATTTATCTCAGTTTCAGAGAGGCAACTGCCGTGGTGAAGGCACAGCCATGCAAATGCCAGTTCTTGGGTTCATGGTGCGCTCAGGCCTGCTAGACAGCTGTATTCCCTGCACAGCACCACAGAGCAGCAAGTAGATAGTATCTCACATTTAAGGGCCTGGGTATGTGACAAAGCAGACGTGCTCAGAGCTTCCTGAGATGACGCTACTCTTGGTGCATGTGGTATTTTAAGTGCTGGCAGCCTCTTGTTGCTGAACAGATAGGGCAGGGTTTTGTGTACAGTGGCAGGAAGGATAGTGTTCCTGCCCCTCACCTCCTCTCACCCGCCTTCCCCAAGTTAAGCTGACAGTTCTCCCTAATCTTCTTTCCTAGAGTGATTCCACAGCAGGGTTTCGGCAGTCTCAGCTGCCCTCTTGAGGAGCCTCTCTCTCTCTCTCTCTGTCTCTCTCCCCTTCTGCTGACTGGTTGATGATTTAAAAATAAATAAACAAAACAGGAATCTTCTTCTTAACTCTTACATGAAACTCAAGATTGGCAAGAGCCAGACAAAAGCAACACAAATGTGTATTAGACATTAACGCAATCACTGGCCTGTTTGCGAATATATTTCCCTCCTAAGCCTGCCAGAGTCAGCCAAAGGAGAAGGAATGGTCAGAGGGGTAAAATTTCAACGGTGCTGGTGACCTGTGCTGGCCAGGGCTCGCAGTCATACCCACAGAAGACCATCACCACTGTTCATTGCACAAACCATTTTAGCCCTATAAATCAGACGCTGCCAGAGGGCCAGCCTGCAATATTCGGCTTAGCAAAAAAGCAGCTTTGTCCCAAAGTCCTTACGCTGATCATCTTCTGTGAGATACTAGCATGTGCAGAATTTAGCAGAAAACCAGGAGTGTGTGAAAAAAAGAAAAAGAAAAACTATTATTTGCTGGTTGTGGCAGGTGTGCGTGCAGCGGTCATACAGACAAATGCCTCAACAACATCGGATTTAAGCAGTTGATTGACAAGACATCATGTCTGCTCCAAAGTCAAGGCAGAGCTGCAAGTGTGCTGCCTTCAGGGAGCAGGCTGGGCTTGCAAGGGAGAGGAGCCTTTGCCTCATTATCTTCTGACTTTTTAATCTGCTGGTCCCTTCCAAAGAACAACTGCATGGTGTTTATATAGCTGTCGGAGCCGTGAGATGGAGAACATATGGGACGCTGGAACGTGACTTGAATGTCAAAGTGGCCCTGGTGGCCTTCTACTAAACCACACCAGATCTGCAAGGGAGATGTGCTGACCCACGAGCTCTGACGTAGCCATGCAAGAATTTCTCCATGTGAGAATTTCTCTGGTGGAGAACAGTAAATGATAATGTCAGCCATAAGAGAGGCTTCTCTGACTGACCAGACGCTGAGCGGTGCTGCAGAATAGGGGTGAGCA
The DNA here is from genome assembly GCF_000705375.1 of Tinamus guttatus. The sequence continues at coordinate 463,303 of NW_010582033.1, forward strand.
GCCAACTGCAGGCACTGCCCTTGCTGCAGATGCAGCACGGTCCCCAAGGACAGGGATCTCTGTCCTGTCCCTGACTTCAGACACTGCTCACTGTCAATCAGCTGCGTAAATCCAGAGCATGGGGTACCCCTTGGCTTTGCACTTTGTTATGCTCTACCACATAATAAAGAAATGGTTAAAGTCTAACTCTTTTTCTAATACGCTAATTGTTCTGGGAAAACATAGAGTTTATCCATTTAAGGTCAAATTCAAATTGTTCCCCACTCCTCCCTTAAGGAATGTGTGAGCATTTGCTGGTTTTAAATAAGAAAGAGATCAAAGACAAAATATGGCATTTACCACCCTAATTATCCAAGTTTCAGGATAGCGACCTGCTGACGTGTCCACAAAAAGATATGTATATAACCAAAGTAAAGGGAGAGAGAGAGAAAAGGAGGGAAGACAAAGATGAACAGACAAAGGAGGGACCTCAAGGTGTGTAAAACTGGATAAACACCACAAGCAGGACTGAGATACCCACGTCGTATAAAGCTTTGCCTCATGAGTAATACTGTAGATACCGTAGGCCCAATGGTGGAAGAAAACATTCGTTACAGTGTGAGCAAAAAAAAATCTCATTCTGGCTGACATACAAGTAAGAATGAAAAGTTCTTATCAGCAAAAGACATTAAAGATTTTTTTAAAGGCAGTCTTAGGGTGCTTTTAACATTTAATTGTACCCAAAACAAAGCTATCATAAGCCTTATTTTTTTCAGTGTTTTCACTGATAGGGAAGAAAGTTTTACAGCTTTCTAAAATCTGAAGCATAAACCACTCTGTTTGTCAGGTAAAATTTTCTTATAATACATCACTCAGTTCTTCAGAAGGAAGAAGACAATGGTCTGTATACAAAATAATCTCCACATTATTATGTTCTTGATCAGTAAAAGGAAAGGTAATATTAGACAACTCTGCATTTGGCAGCTTTGCAGGATTTGAAGTTGGATTATCTTGTTTGAACAGATCCATATCAGATATATAATTACACTTTCCAAGGACAAACCCACCCAAATCAAAGCATGGAGCATCAAAAGTCACGCAATAGCTAGGCTTCCCCTAAAATTAAAAAGATAGTAATGCCAAAGAACACTTGAAAAATAGGAGGATGTGAAAAAAATTACTATCCAATTAGTTTCTTTCATCTAGCTACTACACACTTCATGATTTAGGATATATTCTCTCCAGGTCCAGAAAAAAAGTCCAAAACATGTTCCAGGCACTTCTAGTTTAGGAAGGATACGCTAAGATGTGTTATACCAGTTATAATCAAATATACATGGGATTGGCATATTGTAATTACAACAGCATTATAAACTTTAAAAAGAAAAAACAAGGATTCTTTTTTTTAATCTGGAACAGGTGGAAATAATGACAAGAAAGAAACGTATTCCAGTTGAAATACTGCACTTGGTTGTAAGACATAACCTTTTTACTTCTCTCTCTATGCATTCATGCTACAAACTTTTAACCTGTGATTAATCATCACATAACCCAAACTTTTTTTTTCTGTTTAATCCTCAAGTGAAGGAAGAAAAAAATAATCTGGATCAATTGCACTGTAACGGCTTGACACATGCTGCATATATACGATAAGCCAACATGGCAGGTCGACAGTAAACTGGAACATTTAATCTATTCATGTCGTTTTCTCAGGAAGAACATAAGTTCATGTAAATCACATGTTCACTCCCACTCTAATGACTCCATCCTGCAAATACTCACAGACTCTGTTATTCTTTCTCGTGTGATCTGTGACAGTGAGTAACAGATCTTGGCCAGCCAAGTCAAAGGAAGTGTTTATAAAGTAGAGGGTGGAATCCAGTCTACCTGGCTGATATTTTAGATATATTTTTTCGGGGGTTTCTGGAGGCAAGGAAAAACCAGCTCACTCCACCAAAACTCCCCTTTACCCAAGGCAATCACTTGAGAAAGACTGATCCATCACATTCAGGTTCTTCCATCCTCCGCTGTCTTTCAAGGAGCTCACGAGTGCCTCAAGAGAGACCTGGTCCTGTCAGCAGAGGATATTGCAGCAGGTGGTCAGAGGCAGGAGTCAGCCCCAAGTTCTACTCAGTCTCCCAAAAAGTGCTCAGGTAGCACTGGAGCAGGGGGTACCCCAGGACAGGACACATTCCTTGTGCTGTTGACCGTGGAGCAAGCACGGACGCCCACCCTGACCCACGTAGTTTTGAACCAGGCTTGTCTGCAAACCACACTGGCCACCAGCGAGTGCACAGGGGAGATGTAGATAACATGATGGCAACCTCTGCTTTTTTACTAACCTTTTTTCCCCATATTACCTTCTGCCTCGTAGGAGCTGTTAGAGCCCGAGGTTACCACCTACAGCCTGGCAGTTCAAGTGCTTGGTCAGGAGTGGGCGGGAAAGGCAGATCTATGTCAGAAATGATTTGTGGGAGCAGTGGGGGAGTTATGCCATGCTCATCCCATGTAAAACAGACAGACTCCCCAGAGCAGATTTGGGGCACTGAATACCTCAGTGTCTTGAACCTGATGTCTTGCTCTGTGCTACATAGGGGGCCAACCCTGGTGACACCGGGGGGATGCACAGCGAGACATAGGGAACAGGTGACACCGGGGGGATGCACAGCGAGGGAGAGCAAAGCTCTAATTAGCAGCTGTGTGGCAAATCCAAGCGGAGAATTTCCTCCTTGCGCTGGTGTCACTCTATAGCACTCACAGTGTTCATAAATTCTTCTCTGAAGAAGCCTCCTTTAAAATCCATTGTTTGTGTTCCTAGAAGTTTTAAAATCACCGAGGAGGCATGTTAATTCCTCTTGGGATGCAATGATCTAAAGTTAGTGATGCTGTTCATTATTCCCACCATTGAAAAGAAAGAATTTCAGCAGTATCTGGTTAGGTTCATTTCTCTTCTCCCTCTTAAAACAGAAACCTTCTTTTCAGGCTTACTGAATTCCTCACTCCAGTTGCTCTATAAATATATATTAGTCTTATCCACATGAATTTCAGCCCTTCCTAAATTTATGGTTTTCACTAGATTTGTATCTGCATCACAGCTATTGCTTAAGTCAGTTTAAATGTTTTGTTTCTCTCCACTTAGGCCTGTATTTCCAGTTGTCACAGGAAGAAATTTATGGCTAAATCAGCAAAAGTTTCTCTTTTGGGAGAATGTCAATCTGCTCAGACATGGTCTGCGGGGAAATCAACAAGAGGCGTATTATACTCCCTCTATCTTACTTGAAATAATTTCTATGGGACATGGGTGTGGTGTTCCTATCCAAAAGAATAGGAGGCCTTAAACTCAAGGAAGAAGAGGATCTAGAAAGCAACAGAAGAGCTTTTCTTCCTGCAATATTTTACCCGCAGGAATGGGCAGACATGGGAAAAGAGGAGTGGAGCTTTGTCTAATATGTGTGTGTGATTTTTCTCCTGTAGAATGGAATTAATTTGCAAAAGGGAATCTCCTCCCTTTGCTCATTGCTACCAGCTCTACCTGTGATATTGGCTGTTTTTTCTGCAGCTTCCACTCCTTGAGGCTGTGTGGGTGAGACTTTCAGCAATGCAAAGTAAAACTACCTTTCTAGCCCTCCTTCTATGGGAAAGAAGCCAGAAACAAGACTCTGGCACAATCTAAGAGCTTGGAAGCTAGGAGGCCAATAAAATATGTGCAATTTGCTTTTTCTCGCTTTCAGAAATATCATGATTCTTTTGCCAGTGTCTGGAATGTTGAAGCCAAACTGATTATTTTTAACTTTGAGCTCACAAATTAATTTCCAAATCAACCACCTTTTAAAACATCTGTTATTTTAAAGGTATTTTTATTCCAACTCTCCCCAGCCCTCAAGTTGATAATGTTGGACCAAGTCATGTGCGACTTAGATATTGATCTCAAAAGACTATTGTGTGCATTAATTGGCTCATGCCTGTAAACATCTGGAAACAAATAGCGCTATAAAAATGTCCATTATAGTGGCTAGCAAAAAAAATATTTAAAATTTTGCCTTCTACCTGATTAGTGTTACCATGGTATCCTATATGCTAAGGTACCATGGCAACTTTAAATACTCTCAAATGGTAATTATGCTCGTGTTAATGTTGACCACTGTATTATTAACTGAATTACCGAGGTTTGCACGGAATAGCTGAAGACAAAACTTCAGCACGATAAAAATAAGTGCACAGAAGTTGAAGTAAATTAAGAGAAAGAGTAATTCTGTAAGAGTGAAAAATACTAAATGACTTCTAATACCCTTGATTCTGTTTGAGGTCTTTATACTGCACATTAGAACTATCTAATTAAGATCTTAAGAAATCATCAGTGTCTTTCATTAAACCACTGCAAAATAAATCTCCCTTCCTACATCACTAGAAAAGTGTCCTATGTCTTCACTTAACACTTAGAGATATATATCTAAAGAGCAGGATTAGAAAGAAAGGCCATGTTCAAGATAAATGGCAGTGAAGGTTGCTCAGAAATTTTATTCATGTTGGAAAAGTGCCAGCTACACTCACAGTTAATATTTGAAAAATTAATTGTACTTGCCAAAAGACCCTTTCAAGACAGATGCTCCAATTCCTTTTTAAAATGCAAGATCAAAATATGTATCATCAGTTACTTTATTTTGAAACATTGCAAACTGTATCCAAGATCGTATTCATGACAGTCGCAAAGGGTGAAATTTAAGAACAGATTTGGGGGCTTTATTTACATTGATAAGAATAAGCTGTTCCCTCATTAACTAACATTTAAGAAGAAATAAAATAAAATAAAACAGACAAATTGTGTCTTACTTAAAGAGGAAAAAAATCTTTTGCAGGGAGAGAACAACCCCCCAATAAATATTAAAGATCCAAAAGACTCTTAAATTCCCATTAAGTCTATGTAATAACTGCATGACTTGAGCATTATAATGCACTGTTGTATAGCTCACAGGAGGACAGTAGGATCAATGACGAGTGCCAAAAGGTGAGGGAGAGGCTCAGAGGCTGATACAGCTAAGATCTGAAGTACATAAGGACAGTGACTGTACCTGCTCTCAGGTGTGATGTGGTGTAGCAGTTATCAAAAATAAGTAAGGAAGAACTGGGTGATCCACTTTTCTATTACTGATCCAGTTCCATATTACTAAGCTTAGCATTTACACGTTTTTAATTTTATGTCTTACAAATGTGATGGCAAAAAGATTCATAGATTTCCTAATATATGATTAGAATTTCTCCCACACATAGAGTTAAATAAATTCTTTTCTACTTCTGAAGATAAAGCGTGATGTGCAATATGTGACTGGAAATCAATGGCCATATCTACTGTACATATAGAGATGGACATTGGCCAGATATTCCAGACAGAAGTCTGGCTCACAGAGAGTATTTGCCTTAAGGAATGATATCTGAAGAAGTTTTCAACTGCCCTCTGCCTTTGATGTCTCTCTGCTCAGTGTTTCTGCTCTGAGGTGGTTCTTACTACTTTTCTGAACAAAATTTCTCCATCTATTTCCTGGCATCCCCTTTGGATAACTGATTTTTATTGCCATTCTTTGGACACTGAGGTAAAGTTTTTAATAGCAATTAAATAACGCCACAGCCCCTGAGGCACTGAGGGTAGCTTCATGCATACTTCTTTAGAAGCTGCCTCCCGCAAAGAGTGCTGTGGTGTGAGTGCAAGAGCACAGACTTGTAGAAAAGTCAATTAGTAGTTTTGCATCAGCTAAAATAGAAGGCATGCTGGGGACTCTTTGATTCATTCAACTCAAGCAGCAGATTTTACATATCCACTAACCTGAAATCAGGATGTCACAACTGCTGGGGACAAAAAAAAACCCTGTGGGGTAGTAAAGGATAGAGTCAACATCTGGCTAACAGAAAAGGTCTAGAAAAATTAAGCTCATGTAAAAGTAGCAAAGAAAAAAATGTCCTTCAAGGTTGTTTTTGTCAATAGAGGAAGCAGACCTCACTGATAAGACACTATAGGACGCATAAAGCATGAAGATTGAAATTAGATATTGGATAAATGTTGGTGCAGGGTTAAGTTTAATAGGATGGGTCTTTCTTTAACCTAGCAGGAAGAAAAACTATAATAAGCATCAATGTACAGAAGTTGAGTGTTGACCAAATTGATTCTAAAAACAAGACTGGGCCATTAAATACTAGAATAACGGGCCTAAGGAAGAATAAATTTCAGCAAAGGCTATCTGCTTTCCCTAAAGACAGGGCTTCAAGACAGAATTCCAAGTACAGTACAGAAATTAAGGAGCAGGCTTTTCTGGTAAGTGTCATGTGTCATGGAAAAGGTCATACCACCTGATCAGCATCACAAATCTTCAAATCCTCCACATTTACTCTATTACCAGGTATGCCCAAGAATTCAGCAAGGCCATCACAGGGGCACAAGAAAACATCCAAAGTCCCCCTTGTTCCTTGGGAGCTAATCTCATTGCAACCTCAAAACCCAGATGAGATTAATTGAAAGCTTCACAAGTTTTTGAGCTAGCACAGGCCTACTTCCAAGCAAACCTCAGTTATACAGATAGATTTACAAAATCTATTTGTTTGCCTTCTTTAACACAAAATTAGGTTATGACTTCCTATTTCAGAATAAGCTCTTTTTGACATTGCAGCAGACTGTAATTTACAGAAGAAAGCACAAATATTTTCTCTTTCTAACCTGTTCAATTTTTTTTTCTCTTTCAGGAAAGTCATTACCTGTTTATCTAACGTTAAGCATATCGGCAGAGCTATTCCAAGTCAGATATTATAAAACTTGTTGAACTGGGGACAGGAAAAGGCAAAGCTCTTGGCCATTGCTCTCCTTCCAATCTATTATCTCCTAAGGTGAGCTAATTGGTCCTCTCTATTTACAGAAATTGCAAACATGACAACTGTTTTATTCTCGTGTTCTGTGTTTTCAGAGGACATAGCAAAACTCGTGTCTTTTCTCAGTATGCCTTCCATCATGACAGTAATAGAGAGAATAAATAGTTTCACTCGGTCCCTATCCTGCTCCTGAATGCAGCTAGGTATATCCATTTTGAGTAGAGAGTATCAGCACGGGCTCCTAGTTGTTTGCATTTTATCTTTCTGACATTTCAGGCTATCTCAAATTTTATTTTGAATATATGCATTTGGTAGATTCAAAGATTCAAAATGAAAAGGGTTCAGAAACTTGGGGTAAGGTAGAACTGTCCAGTGTCATACCAATGCTCATGAAAATTCTGAATATTTCTGGGAAAATATAGAAAAAAAGTGCAGAAGAGGGTTGGAAGGGGGTTACAAAGCAAGATGAATCAACAATTCAATAGAAATATGCATTATTTAGTGAAAAAGTCCATCCTTAACTAAAATCTAGATTTTCAGCCTTTCCCCAACACCACTTTCAAATAAGTAATGAGCAGGAATCCTCGAGTACTCAAGGCTTATTTAGTTTTTTATCGATATCTAATCTGTTTTCCAACAGCTTTGAGGTAGATTTCTGTAGTTTGTGCTAGGAATTTTAAACTCACCAAACAACTTGCATAGGCCAGAGTCAGACAAAAGATGACAGTGCTCTGCTATTGCAAAGTGATAATGCTCAAGAGATTCTATTATGTATCTGTCACCCCCGGTAAGCTGAAGCATCAGATTCTTGCGTATATGGATTATCTTTCAGTCAGCATAGATAAAAGACTGTTGGTGTTGTCATTTTCACTAAATCCTCTCACACTGGGGATTTTTTGCAATTTTCTGTGGCTAAGCAGTACACACACAAAAACGGAAGAATGCTGAGGTGGGTGAAAAAAAAAAGTACAGTACTTACCTTTTCCCCACCAGAAAGCAAAACTTCCCTGCAGCTCTAGCAGAGATCATTGCAAGGACATTGCGCCAAGCACTGTTTATCCCTCCAGAGCTTTTGGAAAAGCAAAGCATTTCAGGAGAGCCTGGGCCAAGTCTCAGCAGTTTTGCTGTGTTTTGTCCAGGATGATGATGAAGGGCTTCCCATCTTGAGATAAAGCAGATGGGTTTGGAAATGGGGTGCCCAGCGGAGATTACCAGGTCTCTCTGCCAGACCATGGGCACTACTGTTCCCCATGCCCAGGGTGCATCCTGCTGGAGGGTCCTGCCTGCAGAAGGTGGTGGTGACAGCTCCAGGGGCCCCTCGGGACCTGCCATTGCAGATGCTATCAGTTTGCATTGCTTCAGAAAGTGATTGGATAAATTCACGGATGAAAAATCCATCTACTGCAACTATTAAATACAAAGAAACTGCTGCTGGCTCAGGAAGCACCTGCACCACAAATCACTGAAGCCATGGGACTGTTCCAGGGTAGTTTCATTATATGCTTGTTCTGTTTTGATGTTTTTTCTAAGGCATCTTCTATCAGGCGCTCTAGGATACGGGCTCCTGGATCTTTGACCCGATCCAGTTTGCAGTTATTCTATAGACTCGTAATCTTCAGGCAGTCTTGGACAAAAACTATGACAACTGAGTAAAATTCATTATTTGTATAAGCAATGTGATCTATGGCAATAAACACATAACTGAAGGCAGGAGCGTATTTGTTTGTTTGTTCATTTATGGATATGCTAAAAGCAACTGTAATCAGCCTGTACAAATTGCTTCCCACTTTTCTCTTGGCTACACTCAGTTTCTTTTGCTAAACTGCTTGTCTTACATATTGCTATTGTATGAATCAGATCTGTGAAAAAATAACATAATGCTGGTTGGGAAGGAGGAAGAGGATTGTGTCTAACATCTGCAGCTTGATTCCTATTCCTTCTAGCAGAAAAAGCTTGTAATTTGAGTTTTAATACATCCATCCACCAACTGGCTTGTTTTTCAGGAAGTTATATGGTAATTATATGTGCACGTTCCTAAAATTCTAGTCTATCAGATAAAATATGAAATAACCCATCTATGTGCTTTACAGCAAGGGCAACGACTGAGGCTCCTGATAGCTGGAGTTGAGTATCTAACGCTGCCACTGCTCCACTGCGTGACTTGCCAGGCTCCTCCTTTCTCACATCTATGCCTAGGTATATTAGAAATGTTTTGTTTTATTGTGTCTATATCCAATTGGCATGTAGTTTAGATGCAGCCTGTAAGTCTACGCAATTATTGTTTGCAGGACAGACGATCAGTCCAGAGCCCATTGAAAATGAGGGGAGTATTTCCTTAGATATTAACGGGTTTGGGAGTCTAGATGATACGGCTTGGTGTTTGGAGCTGAACACAAAGTCTAAAGGAACACAAACAACATCTATTCAATCCTTTTAGGAGCAAGGGCACTTTTTTGAAGCATATAAGAATATCAGGCATTTTAGCAAATGACTTATGGGCTATTGTCTAAGAGACACCAAAAATCAATGAAGTTTTAGAAAAGTGACTTTTAGGATAGAAGAAGTTGGAGTCTAAAGTGGTTACACATTTCTGGATCTGTTCTCCTTATCAGAGGAAGGCAGTGCTGGAGCTGATAATGCAGCAGTTTACGATACTCAAAGGCACTGAATGCACTGTTTGCTGCTCCCTAATGTTCATAAGCAACAGCCCTACAAGCTGCAGCTGACACTAATGGCTTTCATACACCAGAACCATATGAAAGTCTTACAACCATTGTGATTTGTCTATGGGATCATGTTACAACAGCATTACTGTACCAGTATTCCAGTACAGTATTAATGTGATGCAGATGTATTGAGCTATTACATCTCCTATTCCAGGGAAGCATATTAGCAGGAGAGACATGTGGGTACAGTTGCACTCAAGTCTTCAAAGTCTCCCTGAATGGTTCAAACACATTCAGTTCCCAGAAACATTCAGCTTGTAAGCTATCAAACGAAAATATCCAAAATAATTTTTTGCAGGCAAGATGAAAAAGATCCAGACTCTTTATTTGAAGTTTGGTACTTGAATAAAATGCCTATATTTTATCTAGACATGCAAAATGTCATGTAACAGGTAGCAAATTTGGGTACAGCAATGACCTAAATATTGGTAAGTTGAAAATAGCATTGCACCAGATATTTTAGCCTTGTAGCCTAGAGAAATTGTCTTCAGACAGAGTGAAAACACCAGAGAGCACTCCCTAGTGGTCTTTCTTTCCATATTTTCATTTCTTCATACTTAAAGTAGGTTTGCTGGGATAGAGGGGGTGTATCATCAGCTCAAATGAGAAGGAGAGGCTTTATTTTCAGTATAACCATTGGCTAGCACTATCTACTTCAGAGGCTATTATGGGGCTTAATTAATGTTTACAATGCCTCAGGAGCCTTACCCACATAAAAGGTATAATAAGGACTATTCCTAATTAATTTCCCACTAAAAAAAAACCCCAACATTTCATGAAGTTTAAAGCAGAACAGTGGATGAGTTTGTAAATTCTATTTATCTGAACCCCTGGAGTAGGAAAAGTTAGTGGGAAAAGTGGTAAAAGTCTTCAATTAATTTTCCTCAACCTGTGGGATTTAATTAAGGTGTTAGCAAAAATCTGCAAGTTTCCTGTGGCTATTTCTTATTTAATTTTATATTTCACTGAAACAGATTTTATATCCATTTACCTTCTGGAGTTTCCTTGTTTTGAAAAAGTTGCTCAGGATGGATCTCACTGCCATAATTCAGCACCATGCAGAGTTACCTGAGCTGTTGGTGAAAGAGCTATCTCACGTGTTGGAAGCTACACAGCTATGCTATCTCCGAATTATACCCAAACTAATTAGTCCTGGGGAGAGGAGGAATATATTAGTTCCAGTGGAGTTCCATGAAACATAACTGATACCTTCTTTAGACACATGCTACCTTCTCTAGACATTCCTGAGGGAATCTATTTCCAATTGGAAAGTGAGAAGCTGTTAAAAGGACCCACAGAGCTACATGTGTTGTTCCCTACCAAAGAGAAGTGCCTGCCTTTGCCCCCAGGTGCATCTACCCTCATAGGTAGCAGAGGGCACACAAAATAAAAATCCAAGTGTCATTACATACCACCAGTTCTGACTTTACCTCCATCCATCAAAGCATTACGGGGAAGCAGGAGAGGTGCAAGATACTCTTTTCTGGAGGACTTGTCAGCACATGGCACTGGGAAGCAAAAAGCTGTGATTTAACAAGCTTCAGAAAGGATGAGCTCCAACCATTGGGAGGATACAACAGTGGAGCAAGGGCTGACTAAAGATCAAAAACTGAGAGAGAGAGAAATTTTATCCTTGTCCCAGAGAACGTGGGTGAGATTAAGAACCTGAAGAAGCTGTCTCAGAACTGTATTGGGAAAGATACAAGGAATTTTGTGTGGTTGAGTCTGTGACTCCCAGTCCTGCGTTGCTCTTGTTCCCTCACTCCCTTGCATGGCTTCCTAAATTCTCCTCTCTCACAAATCCATTCAGTGCTCACTGCTTGTTTACAGGCTCTGCCACCTCGCAGAGCCCGAAGATATCCTTGGAGGAAACTGCCTGCATACCGCGAGACCGACCCAGCAAACGGGACTTGATACTACAAAGAAGGCAGCAATCCATACCGCGAGACCAACCCGGCAAACGGGACTTGATACTACAAAGAAGTGATAAGCAACCAAGATCTCTGCCAGCATCCTGCTTAATTTAGATACGTGAATAGACCTACGGCAGTCAATGCTTAGGGCTAAGATTTTCAAAATATGTTTACATGAATTAAACACCCATTTCCAATAGACTTTTTCAGTCTAAGTGCTTTTCTGGATTGGGGCCAGAGAGCTAATCAACTTGCAATCCTGAGCTCATAATGAGGAACTTAGATTTCAACTGTTTCAGTGTGCTGCTTACCCCCTCATTTGACTTTGGCCAAGATCATGCAATAGCATCTCTGGTTTTGGAATGCTAAGATTTCACAAGTGTTATTTTACAGCTTCTTGGACAAAGTTTTTGTCTGGTGTGCAGCACAGCCTGCAAAAAAATATATCCTCTAAGATGTAAGACTCCAAAAATATGGTAATATCTGTCTAACACAACATCTGTCTAGCATTAAATCTGAAAAATTGGAACCATTTGTTTGATGAGCCATGTAACAAAGATGAAAATTCATTCTTAGAATATCAGTGGGGGACTTTTTTTTTTAATGAAATGTGAGTTTTTAAGAAAAAAAAATGCCCACCAACACCTACAAGCCTTCAGGCAGCTTATAAAACGTTCATGAAAATAAAGCATAGACTCATTAGAGAACTTTGGGGGAAAAATGCAAATAGCCTGAGTTTTATATGCTGTTTAGCAGTATTCAGGTACTCTGGATGAAAATGACCAACAGAAAACTTCAGGGCATTTATGCAGACAGAGCATTTCTTACTGCACAATAGGTTGTTTGTCCTTGTATTTTATTCACAAATAACTTGAAACCAAAAATAACTTGAGAGTTTTCTACAGAAATCACTAGGAAAGTGCAAGCCAGTCTGCCAGAGGTGCTAGACGTGTATTTCTAGAGGTCCCACTATTCAGAGGTAACCAAGCAACTAATAAATATAAGTTCCCTTCATGTCAATGTGGTAAAAGCAATCTCTATAAAATCATTGCAACTTGGAAGGGTTTAGATGAAGTGGGGCAAAAAAATTACTGAGAAAGGTAAGTAAAGCAAACACATAATGCCTCAGAGGAGAAGATGCCAGTAGTACAGACTGCTGTCAGACTCGACAGGGTTTTTACAGAGGTCAGGACAAGCTAGCAGTGCCTAACTACATAACAGAGAGATGGAGCATCCCAGCACGTGCCTGGGCTTCTGGGAGATATGGGTATGACAGATGGAAACACATTAAATTTGTCCACCAAAAGCAGAAGGAAATTTGTCCTTCTTGGCAGAAGGAAATGTCAGTATTTTCTCCTTTATAAAATACTTAAAAAAATAATAAAAAAAAGGTTTTAGCCATAGATCTTAAAAGAAAATAGTGGTGTTCTTTACCACGGTCATTGCTTTCTGCTAGTCATGTGAGTCTCTTTGGCTCAGTGTAAAATTTCAAAATTAGATTATTTGAAGATTCACAAGGATTTTCATCTCTTTTTCTGTCTCACTCAGATACTTTTTGCCTCTCTCAGCTATCGCAAAACATAATGCCATATTCAGCTGACCAACTGTTACATTTCAATAGCTTTCATTGTAAATCCTACTAATTTGTCATTTGTTCTTTTGTTTATTCTGTTAATAAAATAAACATAACTCAGAAAGGGAAGATTAAATTTTATCAATGGGTCAGGAAAAAAAAAGACAGAAAAAAATGTCCTTATTTCAGACAATCATCCCAGAGCTATTTACTTCTCAGTCGTTCCGTATATATTTAAAACCCTTAGCTATGTTTCCTATTATTACTCAGAAACTAAACATGTCCGTTTGAAACTAAATAATGCTTATTTATGACTCACCTCTAGGGTTGCTTTTTTTCTTTTTTTCTTTTTGTGCTTCCATTGTTCTTATTTTATTTAACACAAATAAAATACAAAAGACAATGACTATCCATAGCTTTCGGCACATTACCAATTTTTTAAAATTCAAGCCCAACACAACAGAGCTCATACAAAACAAAGCTATATTAACTTAGCCAGGCAGTAATTCAAAGCAGTTAAATATGTCCTATTTCATTCATTCCCCCAGTTCTCCTCCAAAAGCCTAAGGAAATAGACAATCTTCGTAGTTAAAGGTCAAAAGATGGTGTTTGAAACTTTTCCTCTTTTTCAAAATGAGGGGACTCAGACTTGTATCCCTCTGGTGACCACAAGATTGAAAATGTCAGTAAAAACAGAAAGAAAGAGTAAGGCAGACTCTGTAACACCTTAAAATCCAGCCAGAAAACCAACCAGCAGCCAAAAAACACCGGACACAGATCTTACATGCATACCAAAAAGTACTTTTACACAATCTCAGTTGATTTTTGGCTCAGTTCAAACTGGCACAAAAATGATAGAGTCTTCGTAAGGTTGGTTTAATGGAGATCAATTCATACAGTGATGAGGGGGTGTAGATTTTTTTTTTTTTGTGCACTCATGGAAATAAAATTAAACTCAAACTCCAAAACGAATGGACCAGAACTAGAACAAAATTGATGTTTTTATTGCAAATTCTGGCAACCAGAAAAAAAGAAAACCCAAAACATAATCCTTCAATTCAGAAAGAAATTGTTTCATTTTCATTTACAAATTTTTAAGCTTTTTTTTTTCATTTAAAAATATTTCAGCCTTGTTTTAGGCATCTTTATGGAAAGCAAAGCAAGGATTAAAAAGGGCAAAACATAGCCACTATTTACAACCATGATATGGTAGAGAGGGACAGGCCACCTTACATCATAGTGCCCCTATCACTAGCCATGTACTCAGCCTGGGTGGAGGCAGTGAAGACCACATCCCCCTTCAGCCTGAGGAGGGTGGACTCTCCATCCCAGAAGGGTGCCCAGGTCCCAGACTAGAGGATGTCCAGAGAGGGAAATAAACATGCACAGCTGGTAGTGATGTCAGTTCTGTTTTATACGAAATAACTTTAAAAGTCACCAAAATAAGGCCTGCACTACAAATGTCTTGCCTCTTAGTGGATACCCAATAATCACAGCCCCTGGAGCCTGCTTTCTTTCTATAAATACCGTGTTTATGCAATGAGCCAGTAGCAAGAGCAGAGATTCCTCAAGAGGCCCTTCCTTGGCCACCACGGAGCAGGGCTTCTCCCTGAAAACCCTTCCTCTGGGAATGTCCTGTTGGACTAGGCTTTATGCATCCCTCTGGAACAACCCCTGTGCACATGGTGGCATGCACAGTAGTTAGTTAGTCCTGCTCAAAAACATGGTGGTGGAGTCAATACTCTTGTTGGTGAGACTGGTCTGTTCAGATCACAAAGGCAGAAGACAAAACTGAACCCGAGTTTTTACAGACTAAATTAACATGCAGATCACTAGATGACTGGAGAGACTATCATCTCCACAAACTTGCACCTCGCCCTGACAAAATAAATCTCTATGCACCTACCCCAAGGAAAGAATGAAAAAAAAAAAGCAAAAAAAAAAAAAAGCTTAAACTGCTCTGCAGATGTGGGCTGCATTCAAGGATATTTTCAAGCCAACTAAAATCGCATTTTTCCGTGAATAAATTATTTGTTGAAAATAAATGGTCTAACCCTATATGGGGAGCCAACTCTCTTCCTGGTGCTGGAATAAACAATTCCCTTTTTCCCTGGGGCGGGAATCACACCCACATGCTTCCAGACTTCCTTCCTTCATTACCTCCGCAGACGTGTCCATCTCTGATGAGAGGGGCCACACCTGAGAGCGGTATCTGTCAGTACGCCAAGGAACACCCACTCCCCCTTCCACAGAGTATCTCTTGTTACTCTCTTCCACTTAATAAGTGACCTGCCATGTTCTGCGCCAGCTTCAATTTGCAGCCACCACTGCTAATACCACTTCTGGACCAAACCCACAAGGCTAAAAGAAACTATGATCTCCTGGAAGGTTCTTTTAGGAGCATAAAAGCATAAAAGAGATATCATGACCACTTAATGCATGTTTATTTTTGAAGACTGGAGATAGCAACTTCAGAGTCCTAACCACACAGTAATTATATTCTGCTTGTATAAACTCTCCTTGAAGTTTCCATATTAGGTATTCTGGTTCTCCAGGTTTTTGCCTCACTAAATGTACAGTCACTGCATTGCAAATAGTGATTCAGAGAATTTAAAAAAATTGTATATCCTTTCCTGTCTCCCAGAAGTATTGCAAAAACAGTGGTTTATTTATAATATTCTGAGATCTTCAGCAGAAGCAAATGGAAAATGCAAAACCTGAGTGAGCCACGTGGACACACGTTTCAGAAAATCTGCTCTTTTTTTTTTGTGCTACTGAGATGTCATATTTTCAGAATGTGTACTCTTTGATATTAGTCCAGACACAGGGGAGAAACCAGAGACCAGATTCGCCTCTCAATGGCAGAGATGTAGATTGATGTACAGTGAACTCAGATGGAGTTGCACAGATAACTTCAGAAACTCATCCTGCTAAAGTACTGAGGGCTAACGTTTCTTTCAAAGTAGGTATAAGAGATTTTTTCCTGCATATCACCCAGAATATGAATTTTCAGTGAAGACAGAAAGAATCTAGCTCTTCTCCTAAGTCAATTTACATTCATTGCTCTTCTAATTAAACCAGGGTGCTACTTTCCCAGGACTGAAGCGGATTAGAAATACCATGGCTTCAGTGAAACCTGAGGATAACTACTCTGTGATGTACTGGTAAAATGACATGAATGATAGGTTTAGTAGCCCTGCTTCTCAGAAATTGTTTACACATCCAAGAGTAAAATGTTAAAACGGATTTAAAAATCAACTGCCCAAGAGGAAATTATATTCTCATAAGCATTTTGAGCACAAGGATGGTTATAACCAAATATTGTAAGACTTCCATGCTTTAATGTACAAAAGAACAAACGTTCTATAAGTTCTCAGCATGAACATTTATTGTAATGCCGTGACTGCAGAATTGGAAAGGATTTCTATTCTTATTTTTTATGATTAAAAAAAGAGTAGAATTAAAATGGTGCTCGTCTCCCAGTAATATTTGAGCTAACACTGTATGGACTTCATATTAGGTTTATTAGTAACTGTAGCAAAGCTTAGCCAAAGTTAAGACAAGTTATTGTAAAAGAAAAGTCAATTAAATGTTTATTTTGGCACTTGTAACTGAATTAAATGGCATGACTATGTTTGAGTGAAGTATATACAGGAATTGGCTAAGAATAGCTTCTGTTAAGCAGACACCTTTGCCACGATTAGTGACTCAATATTACTTGTTTCCTGGGTAAAATTAACTTCATATTTTATGGATATTTCTATGGTTTTTCATTGTAATCAGTACAGATAAAAAATTTCAAGGAAGTAATCCTTGAGACCCTCAAGTGAAATGCCCACTTAAGGAAACTAGAGATCCGCTGTGGTGAGGACTGAGAGCACACCAAAACACTTCTGGCACATGAAATAATATTTAAAATAGTGGATAATTGTATTCATGAAAATTAAGGGCACCCAATCTTTTAATGCTTTATTTCTATTCTTCAACTTCATTAAATACTCCTGAACACTCAATTAAGGATTTGGGCTACATGAATGAGTTGGAAAAAAAGTTAATACTAATCAATGCTCTCTAGTACAAACCTAGCTCTATTACTGTGTCAGTATTTTCTCATGACTAGGAAACACATTCTGCAGGACGGCTTCCTTTTGGTTACCAACAGGAAATAATAGAATATTTTTATTGCTTCTATGTTAAAATTTGTGGAGGAGTTCTAAAAAGGTGAAGAGATGAGATCTTTTTCTCCTTTTTTTCTTGTGCTATTACTGCTAATTTTACCTTTTTCCTCTGGTCGCTCTACTGTGCATTCTACTTCTTCCGTGGGCTCTCCCAGGAAAGTGGCCACAGCACAGCTTTTCCAAGCTCTGGTCTGTCTCCGGCTGAGAAAGGAGCTTGTTTTTGGAAAACTTTGCAGCACTTCCAAGGGTTTGGACTCACCGAGTCAGGACCACTATATTCCTCGAAGGGGCCTATTGCTGCCACTGCCCTCTGCCAGGACAACACAGCCACAAACTTCCTGGTAGCCACGAGCACCATCTAAAGATAAACTTTAAAAGAGAGCTAATACAGAGTTTAAAATATTCCAAAGTTTGGAGGTTTTTTTGTTTTTGTTTTGTTTTGTTTTTTTTCAGCCCATATTTTAGTTCCGTTTAATACATATTGCAATTTTAGGAAAACTTTGGGTGAGGTCCTTTTCTTCTAGTTTGAAAGTTTGAAAGCATTCGTGTTGGATCAGGATAAGACCTCTAGCTTCTTCTTCCTTGGTAGTCAGCGAGAGAAACGGGCAATGCTGACAGTGATTCACTGAACAGGAACAGACTTGTCTACAGCTGGACTGCTATTTTTTTTCTACGAGTTGAGGGTCTAGCCAAAGACATGACTTTCAAGGCATGACTACTATGAGAAGCAACATCACCTCATTTGTAACTTTTAATGCAAAATACATATATCAGTGTTGATATCCCATGTTTGTGGCTGTAGGGTTCTCCAAGCTGTCTATGAGCAGCACATCTGCACATGTTGCGTTATTGACCTGCCCTGGTGAGAGGGAGCCACAGGAATTGCTCATTTGCTTGGAAGAAATCAAATTCTGGAAAAAGAGAAGACAGTATGCTCTGAGATTACACTGCTATACCCACACTTTAAAATCACTAAAATGAGGAAGTGTTTTAAAAGCTAACTTTTTAAAATTGTCAGTCACATCCAGAAAATGCAAATACACAAAATTCTAATATTTTGTAGCAGTCTGATTTTTACATTTTCCTATTTCTGCCTCATAAAAGTCTGCACTATAAAAAATGGTAGTGTGTACTTAGCAGTAGACATAGTTTCAGTCTTTGGATCTGTATTAATCCTTGAAGTTTCTCTCTCACGGTTTATTATGTCATCCAGATTTCACTCTGAACCATCTACTCTTTTCCATATGTTCCTAGCAGGAAATGTGCATGAATTTAGAAACACAGCAAGACATATGATATTCAATAATAAGAACATTTTGAAGAGACACAAAAGAAAAAAAATCTAAATGAAAGTTCTAGCTGGCTTCCAGCCTTATTCAGTCAAACAAGATATCTAATATTCCGTAATTTGAACATCTTAGTTGTGATTAAAAAGAATTTTGCATTTCAGTTATTCAACTACAACTGAGATTTTACTGTGGGTACAGACTTGGGGAGTGTTGCTTTATGATTATTCACATTCAAGATTTGTATTAATATCAAGAATCATGTGGGTTTTTTAAAGTTTTATGCGTAGAAAAATACACATGGCTTCAGAGATGAGCCTTTGTATTTTGAGATTCAGTAAATCGAGAGGTATGTGCGATGCCACAGCTTGTTTTATGAATCACACTACAGATGTTATGTATATATCAAACAACATGATGTAACTGTCTAAAAAACCTGAATGTTATACATATGTCACATCAACAAGAAAACTGCAAATGATGTACAGGTAATTGTCCGAACACAAAATAATGATTCCCAGATATTTTTCCCATTAGAAGTGAGCCAAATAAAATGTGGCAGAACTTGAGCATTTCTCCTCTGTGACCCTGCATGGAGGAAGATGATAGAAGAGTAAGAACAGAAGAGTTTGCTACTGCATAAAAATGAGAGAAAGACCAGGTCTCCAGAGCCTTGTGTGCTCCATGAAGCAGGGGTGAAGGCAGCTGAGAGGGAAATAAATAGGAAAAGCAAAAGAGAAAGATAATGAGAGTTATATAAGCCAGATTCTCAGCCTGAGTCCATCAGGAATGTTCCATAAATCTGTTTAGTCCCATAAAGCTTGGCAAAAAGACAGTTTATTTGATATCCTCCTCCACAAGGAAAATAACAATTCTCTTCCAAAAGGAAGAGACAGATTTTAAGGAGAAAAAAAATGCTTCTCTATTTTAACTGTTTTATTTTCTACCCCTCTTTCACTTGATCATCCAGTAAATAATTTGTGATATTAAACCATTTAAAAAATGTCAGCTCACAGTCATGGTGTTGGTAATGACTTTCTACCTGTATTTGGTAGGGGGCTTCAGGCAGACATCCTGTTGCCCGCTGAGTGAGGTAATAGGATCAAGGGTCTATGTGAGATGGGGGAAACCCAAAGGCAGGACAGGAGATATAGATGCCTCCTCCGACTTCTCCTTAGCTACCCCCAAAGGAAACAAGACAGTATTAGTTTGTGCTGCTTTTTTATAAGGGCTTATCATGCTGTTAGGACGGACACGGGCTGCTCCTATCCCCTCACCAGTCTGGCCTCTACCCACCCCTGCACAATCACATGAGTATTTGATCCCCAGCTCTACCTCCCCCACCATGTCATATAATCACCAGATAGAAAATACCTAGGGATGGACAATTCAAGAGCCTGCTCTGGAAAAACAAACAGGCTATTTCAGGTGGAGGAAGACCTTCCTATTAAAATAAGTTACAGGAAAGAGATTTGGAGGTCATGGAGGTGCACTTCCTACATGGAGTTAATATATGAAAGACAAAACTATCATGCTTTTTGTCACTCATGTCAAAAAATAGCAAAGTTTTTTGTTTCAAGACCATACACAGATAGTTCTTATGGTCTAAATCTGCAGTTCCCAGTCTTGTGCAGACTCCAGCTGCTCTTTGTGGGACGAGTCACTGTAGGCAATCCATAGATATGGTCTAATTTTTATGGTCTAAATCTGCAGTTCCCAAACAGTCTTGTGCAGACTCTAGCTGCTCTGTGTGGGACGAGTCACTGTAGGCAATCCATGCTAACTTGTCAGTGCTATAATGTTTCAAGGTTATGATCAAGGTTCCAACTGCTCAGTGAGAAATTTTTAGATTTATCCACTGAATTTCTTTTCTGATCCAAAATAAGTTTGATCCTCAAAGTGACGAGTCTATGTTAGCAACAAATCAGAACCATATTCACTACTCAAGTAAAAAAAATACTTACTTTTGCTCATATCAAATAAACCTGATATTTCAGGTTGGATCTCATGCATATGCCTGTACACAAGTGTAATGAAAGCTCAGGCTAAAAGTTCCCATGCAGTAATATTCTTTGGATTTTGGTATGAAGAAAATTCTATTTCTCCCCAAATATATTTTTTCAGTATTGTAATTCTATAATCTACAAGTACCAAGTCTGTAGTTTTAAGCTACCCATAGGCAAGCATGGCAAGTCAGTACATGTGTAAATCAATGGTAATGACAGGTGTGGCATATTGTAACAAATCTCCTATACTTTAAATTAGTCATAAATACATGCCTTTCACTAGGCAGCCACAGAACCTCTCAGAAAAAAAAATTAGGTGACTATAGAAAACTGTTGTGATTTAATTTGGAATCTTAAAATGAAAGCTGTAACTCAGGATGTATTAGCGAATTCACCAAACACTTCACATTTTTTAATTGTGATTAAAACAAAAAAATATATATGTTTATACCTCGGGATGGACCCTCTGTTTTTAAACTATTAAGGTATTTTTATATTGATGCTCTGCATATGTCCTGGCAAAGCTGCTGAACAGCAACACCCCCAAGTTTGGCCAGTGCTCCATTCCTCCGTTCCTTGGGGAGTTCCTGTTTCATGTGTTTTTCATTTTAAGTTCTGCCTCCTTGAATGCTATTTCCTCTCTTTTGGTTTTCACCAAGGTCAAAGAAATCTTTAGCAAATAAAAAATGTGAACATCAAGTCATCTACTGGAAATGAGCCCATCCAGTATCTAAAAAGTAAGATAATAGATTCATGGAAAAGCCCTGCATATGCTAAGTGAAACACAGCAAAAACCTTCATCTGGACTCTTCACACAGCTAAATAGAGACCTGTCGTCAAATATCGTCTTGATTAGGAACCACAAGAGAAATCAGTTTATCAAAAATAAAAGCCTGGGCTAACAAGTGTATCCTAAATCCCTGTGACAAAACATGGTACATCCCTTTGCTGTCTAAGCTGGAGCTGCAGAGACCCCTCCATACTCAGAGCAAAAAAATAGTGGCAAACACTAGGAAACCACCGTTACAAAAAAAACATGAGGCTCAGATTATGATAATACATGAAAACATTAGGGATTAAGATTCCATAGAATATATTCAGCATTTTTGAGGATGTCTGGTGAAAATTACCTATAAAGAAAAAAGGCAACTTAACAATAAAGCTTACTAACTATAGGCAAATGCAGTAGCTGAACCTTCCTGAATATCAAAGGAATCACTAGGTAACAGGATTTGTTACAGGCGATGATATGGGATACATTAGTAATGGAGATGATTTGCCACAGAAAAGACAAATATGAATTTGGGGACTGAGAGCTAGTCAAATTATTATCAGCTACTGAAATTTGTTACAAAAACAGGAATATTTTTTCATTAGAAGTACAATTCAAGCTCAGACTACTTTTTTGGGGGTGATTTTGCTAGCCTCCGTGTATGAAATTAGTGTAAACTAAAAACGAAGTCAACCAGAAGAGACCTCCTAGGCTACTGCCTCCAGCTCCACAAACCGCAGTGAGGGGTTGCCTCATTGTAACCCCTTTCATAAACTGATAAGGTCCTATCTTAAGAGCAATTTCTTTTTTTCCCCCAATGCAAGTGAAGTTCCTCTGGATAGAAATGGCCTCATTGCCATCTGAAGCAATGTGTGTCACAAAACGGCATTGATGTTTATCTCTGTTGGAGGTACCTCACCCGATACATTCAGGGCCACATTGATATTCTTCTCCACAGGCACATCCACACATGCCATCTGGTGATCAAATAGTCCATTCCCAGTTCCCTTTTTAAAACTTCCTCCTTGGGGGAAAAAAAAACAAACCAGTCCTAAAGTGCCTGACCTCACCTTTTGGGATATTCACATTCATCTCACTGCTATTATTCCAGTTCTGAAGCTTATCCAATTCTTACTGTATGCTATCCTCCTCCACATTCACACTACATATTGCATTATCAGAAAATTTCATGACTACAGTCCTACTTCTTATGCCAAAGCTGTTAAAAATGTTAAATAAGATCAGTCCCTAGACACATCTTGGAAGAACTCCACTAGTAACTTCCTTTCAGCCTGATATTTCTTTTTTTTTTCCACCTCACATTTCTTCTCCTAATCCAAATTTTCTCCAGTTTAACAAGCAATTTGCCATGCAGCACTATATCAAAAACTCTCCCAGTAACTGAGTTGCATCTCATTTTCTTAATAATAAAAATAAGTTGTTAGGTGATTTGGACATGTACTGCCACTGTTAAAGCATGTGTGGCATTTTATTTCATTTCTATATCAATATTCTTACTAGTTTTTCTCCTCCAATGTGTATTTTGAAACTTCACACATCTTGAAGTCAGACCTGTAGTTTCCTTGACTTTTTTCTTAAGTTAGATCCAACATTTACTTTTTTGTCTCTGATAAACACATTCAAAATCTTTGTTTGCAGCCTTCCAGTTTCTTAAACCACTTCTTTCAAAGTGCTAGGAAGTGCCTCCATTGCAAGCTGACTCAGTCTCATTAATCTCTTCAGAGCTTTCTGGCCACCTTAGATGTGGTTAATTCCATTTCCATTCTCACATTCCCATTAGCAACACAGACTTGTTTAACATCGTCATCACTGCTGGAAACTGAGCCAAGTGTTCATATTTGTATTATTCTTAACTACAGCACCCTCTTCAACTGCATGGTGGCTCTAAATCATCTTCTATTTTTGTTTGGGTGAATAAAATAATCTCTATTTGATTAAGTTGTGTTTGAAGAGACCAGCTTAGTTTGTCTTTTGGCAATTCTCTTTTTAGCCATACGCTTCCTGACCACAAAGACTTAATTGGGTTAGCTGAACATTATTTTCTTTTTTCCATTCTTCATAGGATGTCTACTCATTCCTAATATCCAATTTTTGAGCTGAGTATTCATTAGGTCTATATCCCTTCCTTTGCTTCCAGTTCTAGCCCCAGAGAATTGTTGTACCTTTGACATTCAGAAATTCTGTTTTACATTCAAGTCCATGAGTCTCCCAGTCCAGGAAACTGCATTTTTGAAACTGAAAACACTAGTTTCAATTTCAAGTCAGCCTACCTTTGTTTATCTTTACATTTAATTTAAAATTAATCAAGTCAAGGTCTCTCTAAAGTTTCTGGTACAACCAGTTCTTCTCCAGTCTCCTGACTACTAATCCGAACAGCATCTAATCAAATGATCTGTGACCTCTTTAGAGATTATTTGGTGAAAAAGAGCCTCAACTCTGCTAAAAATCTCTAATAACAACCCAATTCTTGGTAATATTTCTAGCTATTGCAGTAATGTGGAAATTCTTATCCACATCTGAGAGCCCTTTGCTTTA
>NW_010582033.1:487158-530101 GCF_000705375.1 Tinamus guttatus
GCTGAACTGCCTCACATAAGCTTTCACATCCCAGAAACACTTTTTATGGCACCTTTTACAAGTCTTATCCCCTAGAGCATTGAATGAGGACACTCCTATCACTTCGTCTGCCATTAAGAAAAGCATCTTGTGTAATTTATTGTCCTTCATTTGCTTGCAAAAAAGCAAAGAAGTTTCATTAAGTAGGTGGGAGAAGCTGAAGGCCCTTTTCACACTCACATGTTTTCTCTTTGTTGCTGTTTGTACAGGTGCAGTGAAAAGGACTCAGAGGGCGTATTCATAAGGACAGGACTTGAGAAATGCCACTTTAAATTGTCTGAAATTGTTTGGTAGCTCATAAACAGGGAGCTATTTTTTCCTTAGGACTGCAAATCTAAACATAAGGAGCCACCTTCATGTATAAATACATTCAATGTACACATGTAACTGCCATTAACATAGCTTACCCTTGTGGATTGTGAGAACAGGCCCTTTTCATTTAACTTCACTGAGAATTTCAATACCAAAAAAAAAAAAATCAAGCAGCACATTCATAAGGTGAAATAAAAGCATCCAATGAGGATGTCAGGAAACCAGTACTCCATCCAAACTGACCATTTTAATGCTTGCTGTAAGCATACTTCCAGACTAGCATCTGGAAATATTAAATGAGCAGAGATAGACATAGACACCCTTACACCCTGGGAAATATTTAAAGTTGGAATAAGAAAATGTTTGTGGACCAGATCATCACATGGTATAAATCAGCACAGCTCTAGTCTTTCCAAAAGAGCAGTGCCAGTTTCTGCTACAGTTAAAGTGCTAGCTGGCTCCTGTAGCTTTCCTTTGTGATTAATTTCAGTGCAATCATTTGCTGGAATATACTTTTGGACCAAGGTTCCTCAAGCATTATTTTTACAAATCTCTTGCGTGCTCTTGGCCTGCAGCCTGTAGCACACCCTTCCGTATTAGGTCTGGTTTTCTGCAACTGAAGGCTGATTTTTTTTTAATTTTTAACATTACTTTAAAACAAAACCAAACAAAGCTTTTGATCATATTTTGATCATTATTTGACACATAGCACTCTTGACCCTAAGACTCTCTGCTATTAAAAGGCTAATCCATGTATTCAGGTAGATTTTTCATTTTCTCTGAAACGATGGCACTTTTTAATTATTCACCTTTTTTTTTTTTACTTAGACTATCTTTAGGATGGCTAATTTTGGTATTTTCCACTCCTAGAGCACCCCAAGCTCTCAGCAAATTTCAGAGGAGAAATTCAATCCCGGCGTAGCGCAGAAGCAGAGAGGGGCCTGCCAAGAGGTGTTTCCCATGGGGAGCCTGCGCGGGCTGCCAGGCTGGCACCCGTGTGCACACTGGCCTTGGACATGCTCTGGCATCTGAAGGGCAGCCAAGGCGCAGTCCAGTGCAGCCAGCGCTCCTGCTCTCCCTTTATTTTTTTTATTTTATTTTTTTTTGCAAACCACCCTCGGAGGTCCTGGAGCTGAAGAATTTTGCCAGGAAAAGGTACACAGATGGCTCCGTCAAATTTCCATCAGTGTCTAAGGCCTGCCAAATTTCCCTTGCTGAGCACAGTACTCATAACAAGCTCCCTTGCACAGCAAGGACCTCAAACAGAGCGTGTGGCCGCCTGCCCGCCCCAGCTTAACCAGTGGCCTCTAGGACATGGGGATACAAAGCAGGGATAAGCCGTAACATTGTCCTGCAGAAGGGTCTTCTGCAGGGGCTCCGCACTTAAAACCTCCTTCCTGGAGAACAGGCTTCCCCCTCAGTGTCTGGTAGGATGCAGTCAGGTCCTCTTGCAGAAGACAGCACCTGAGAGATCTTCATGAGGCTGAGATTCACGGTGATCTTGCAGCTTCTCAGCCACCCCACACATCCAAAGCTGGCACAGTCTCTTTTCCATGTGTTGACCAGAGAAAATAGAGGAAATTGCAAAATTCCACCCTTTTATTCATATATTTTAAACTAACCACAGTTTGAAAACACATTGACACTTGTGAATTAGCTTACCATATAGCCTGTGCTTCCCTTCTTTTTCTTTCCCAGTTCTCTCCTTTCTTCCTTCCCAGGGCCAGCCATAACAACGAACATGTTGTAAAATAAAGAAAAACTTAACCATATTCAATTATGACTTATTTCACGGCCATGATAGCTCTTAAAAGATTCTTCTACAGCATTCCTCAAATGTGATTCACATTGCTTCTGTGACAAGGAGGGATCTCAGAGAGTTTGGGACCGCAGTCTGCTGTTAGATGGCAGCAGCTCTACTCAGCCAGTTGGCCCTAGATGACTCATGACTTCCAGGACAGGGGCTAAGTACGGCCAAACTCTCTGAGATCCCTCCTTGTCACAGAAGCATGACTTCCAGGACAGGGGCTAAGTACAAGGCTGCACTGGCTACAAGACATCAGAAACTTGCTGCCCTCCTTTAGTTATTGGCAGATATCTGTGTGAGAATAAGTACAGATATCTGCATGTCTCTTCTTCTGCATTTGAGAAACAGAGCTGCTGATGTCATGGGGACTGCATAAAGAGAAAAGGGCCAAAGGGAGACATCACTACACACCTCCTACCAGCAACACAAGGGTGCATTGGTGAACAGCCCTCAAAGATTTGACTAGATACGTCCCTGAAATAATTATCTAACTTTGAAGCTGGATATAACTTCAAAATCGGCCTAGTCTTGACAAGGGTGTCAGATCTAGGGAGGTGTCCAGAGGTCCCCTCTCGGGGACCCTCCAGGGATCCAGAGGTGTCTTCTATCTGGAATTATTCTCAGACTACTCACAGGTGCCACTGCAGTCACTAAGAGCTATGTTTTGAAAATACTCGTACTCCAAAAAATCAGATATTTTCTTCTGATCACCCAAAATCATTGGTTGCTTTTGAAAGTATTAAGTTTAAACTCTGCATCTATAAAATGGGGCCAATGATGCCAGCAAAACTGACTGACGGATAGGAGTTAAAGATTGCTTATGAATCATTCAAACACTCTTTTTATGAGGATTTGCAAAGTTCTGAGGAAGTCAGCAATTTACTACTCAGAGTAAGTCTTGGGTAGAATAAAAGGACAGAGCTCTTTGTAGAATTATGAGATTTAAAAACCCATTCATTAGACATTCTCCATCCTATGTTAGTCCTTTGAATTCTTCTGGGGGGAACATAGCATGCCTTCATACAACTAAAAGAAGCAACAAATTTTCATTTTTTTAATTTTGTAATTATTAAAGTTTATCTTTTGAAACTTAGCATTCAGTAGGCCTTTCCTACCTAGTAGATATGGTTTTAAATTGGTAGTAGAATAGCCATTTTTTTGGCATTGCTATGTTTAGTCATGATCACAGCAGATGCTTTGAGTTTGAGTCACGGCCAGTATTGACAGGATACTATGAAAACAGAGAAAGGTGTTGTGGAGAGCACACACACACACACATATGTGGGTGAAACCTACTTCACTCAGTAATTAATCAGATTTAGATGTCTATTGAAGTAATAGAGATTTACCACATTTCTTATAGGTAACTACTAATGGTGGAATCAGAAACGAGACTTGATGACTAAAACTAAAAAGCATTCTTGTTATGAGGTTTGCTTAAAGCTGAAAAAATAAAATGCAGTGAGACTACGGGGATAGGAACCTAGTAAAAACATCTCTCTCTGCTGCTCTCTGCAGTGCCATGCTGGGAGGCTGTACTTACTTTCCCTGAAATTTCTGCGCCTGTCAGATAGAATAGGAGATAAAAGGGATACAGAGCATCTGGCTTTCCAATACATACATGGGATGATGGTTTAAATTACAAGGTTTGGAAAAATTGGCACTTAGTAAACTTGAGCCTTGCCCAGTTTTACTTCTCAATAATAAGTTTAGGAAACATGGAAAAAAAAAGGGGAATATTTTCCCCTGTAACACAATGTATAAACAACATCTGCACTTCTGAGTGAGTTCAAAACACCTTAGGAATGAAAGGTTTTCCTCTTTGAACAGTGAAGCACTTCCAGCATCCTTCGGCTCAGGGAAGGTCTCACGGAGATTATTGAGCTGTCGGCTCGCACTGCAAGGCTCTTGGCAGAGACTCCCCTCGGGACTGACACTGCATTAATTACCCGGCCCGTGGGCCCTCCGACCCTGCTCCGCCAGCAGACGCTCTGGCAGCAGATCTGAGGAGGCCTGGCATTATCTCGGAGCTGAAGAGCCGAAGGCAAGTTGTCACCTGAACTGCAGGTAAAGGGAAAGTTTCACCGTGCTAATAACATACACATTTCTCTGGCATTCAGACTGTCTGGAAGATAACTGCTTAATGCATTACAAATTCCATTGCTAATATCTGACTTCAGCAAACCTGACGGCAGGAAAGACGGGCCTTCCGAGGTACTTTTTGTTTGCTAACATTCATAATACTCACAGTAAGATCAGAAATGAAATCTTTTGTCAGGGATGGACTTTGCTTCTTATGACTAGATAATAGGACTTGTTACTTATGCTTCTTCAGTGGAAGAAAGTAGCATCGATATAAATTATGCCATATAGATATATGCTTAGTGCTAGGCCTGTGGGGAGTTGTACTCTACCCAGTCTCCTTCAGCTTTCCAGGTTCCCAGTGTTCAATTTCCTCCTCACGATTATTTCGGCAAACCTTTTCTTAGCAGCTCTGATGCCTCATTTTAGCTTGCTTTATTTGAATTGCACTGTTTTGCAGAAATTTGGAGGAAGAGCATCACCCATTTAGTTCAAATTCCTTAAGGCTGCCGCAGTTGTGCACTAAAAAGTGGAGGACTCATTCCTTCCAGCCTCATCTCTATCTAATTGATACATTCCCGTGTTGCTTGATTGCACTGCCATTTTAGCTCAAAATCAGAGGTAATAGCTAAGAAGATGGGAGCCATCAAATGACTTTTTTTTTTTTAACAGCATCTGTTGCTCTGATTTTCAATCTTGACTACAAAGCAATGATTGGCAATGCTTTAGGATTGTACCCTTCTATATAAATAGGAAGTTTTGCCTTATTTAGAATCCTTTCATTCTAAAAAAGAGAATAAGTGATTGAATATCTGAAAACCAAAGACATATCACTTGCAAACAATACGCAACAGTAAAAGATTTTTTACGTCAGTCTATACAATCCTTTAATCCAAGCTGCATTTAAATCAGCATGTGGCCTCGACGATTATTCCCGTAATGTGATTGTGCAAGCATTAGAGATTTAAACAATGTTTATATAAACAACATGAAATGCAAGATATAGAACTTGCTAATTACATACCAGTTCTAAACACACAAGTGAATTGTTTAAATTTCTCAAATCAAAGTCATAATGGATTGCAGCTTCATACATAGTCAAAATAAAGATTTGTGGAATATATTTTTAATGACTTCTAGGTCTATTTTTAAATGTTTTTAAAAATAAAACATCCCATGATTAGCCCTTTCAATTACTGCATCATATAGTGTTTTTTACAGACTTTAATTATATCTGAGATTAAAATTCAAAACACCTGCTCTTGTGGATCACACTAATTTCAGCCTTGAGTATTTTGATACAAAGAGCTATAATCAGTGAGAACCAAATGATTTCCTACTCTCTGTACCACACCTTCTCTGTTGAGTATAGCTAGACATTTCTGTTTTCTTCTTATTTTTATAACTATTGCGTATTTGCTTTACAGATCTCTTTTTAATGCTGATAGATTTTTATTTAGATTTTTTTTTCTTAAGTCAGATTAAATGTTTAAGGCAGATACTAGCTTTTAAAATAACAGGCATTTTATTTTTAAATAGCATATGAATAATGTAGCTTTTTTTCTGTTAGTTTCCTCTTCTCATTTCAGTACAGCTAATATAAATACTTTGTTCTTGGCTCTTAAGGAAACTGCTGTTTAAAAACCCTATAATTTGAGTTAAGGGATTTAACTGGGAACACCTACTTACTTGAAAGATATTTTTTGATGTATTTAGTTCTCTGTTATTATTCATGTACTTCTCTAAGGATTAGGGGTGTGATCCAAAGTCCATGGAGTTAGTGGGAAGATATTTTGCAGATTTCACTGGACTTTGGATGAGGCTCTAAACATTGCATGAAGAAAAAGGAAATAGTTGAATTGTCCACATAAATTCTGAGTGCATCTTTTCCTGTGTGCTCCAGATGTGCTGAAACATCATTTTACTTTCTTTTCTGATGAACATAGGATGGGATTGCCCATCCACACCTTTATTAAGACAACATAGTACTGCTAATGTCCATGTAATGGCAAGCAGCAGTGGTAGGGATGCAGTCAGACCCACCACATTCCTCCAAGGTCCTCCAGAGCAATTTGGTTACTTTGAGTCTTGTGCAATGCTCTGATTTAAATAACACTGTCAGCTGAAGTGGCGATGATTGCCTGGCAGTTCTGAGTCAGGGCTGTTTATGTTGTTTCTCCCCCCACACTGTGCAGTAACTTTCCACTTTGCGCTGTTACAACGGACAGGTTTCTTAAACACATGAAAGGCCACTTGGGTGTTGTTCTGGAGTATATTAATGGAATTAAAGTAGTTTTCATGGCATGTTGCACCAGAGTTAAAACAATCCTTTTGTAAATCCAGTATTGTATCTACCCTACCCTTCTCAATGTGCTCGATTAGCTGTGATTAGTTAGCTGCGACTGTGTTTATTGATGCTTTTCCTTCCTTTTTCTATGCCATGTATTACAGAGGTGGGAAAGGTAAGCTCTTTGTAGAAAAACTTTGGCCTCCCACTTGCTAAAATGACATGCTAGCAGGCTTTGAACAAAATCATGAAAGTCAAGATGAAAGCAAAATATCCTCAGGTCTGTGCTGGGCCGAGTTGTACACAACTACATAGAAGAAACTCTTAGTTAAAGAATTTCATTTCATACTTTGTAGCCCTGGAGCAGGCTGCCCAGAGAGGCTGTGGAGTCTCCTTCTCTGGAGATCTTCCAAACCCACCTGGATGCCACCCTTTGCCACGTGCTCTAGGTGACCCTGCTTGAGAAGGGTGGTTGGACTAGGCCATCTCTAGAGGTCCCTTCCAACCACAACCATTCTCTGCATGTGTGTGTGTGTGTGTGTGTTGCCTTAATCCTGGACCACAGGCATCCATTTTGTAGGATCTTTCAGCAAGAAATATCAAGGATGAGAGCTGCACCTGATCCTGATGTGAGGAAGCTTGTCCTGCTGGACGTGCTGGAAGACAAGGAAAGGTGCCCACAAGGCATTGAACACTGGCAAAACAGGGGAAGGAAAAGAGAAAACTTTTCTGTCTTCTACCTAAACAATAAAAAATAAACAAACTAATACATTTGTTTCTGAGTACTGTACACTGAGCTTTGCATCAGCTGAGGGCAATTGTTATGTTTTCATGATAAATATGGGTCAGAGACATAAGGTAGCATCTCACAGACAGTCTAGGAGCTCTGATTAACCACGTGCACTGAGCTTTCATTCTTCCTCTGTTTCTTACTGGTTTCCTATCCTGCTTGGATGCAGAGCACCAGCTCAAGTCTGCTACTCTCCAGAAGAAGGAAGTCTTCCCTGATGGAAGCAAGGGAGCCCAGCAGCCACCAGCACAGGCAAAGCTGCATGCCCATAAGGAGAAAAACTATTAAAACCAATAGCAATAAGAAAGGAACATGTGATGTAAGTTTTGCACATAGGAGCCAGGACCTTGGTTTATAAAGTCTCACCTCTCCACATGGTAGCTACATGAAACTCCAAGTATCTGCCTGAAGGAGATGAAAGGCTGAGTCAACCCTGCTGAGATTTAAAACAGTGGTTCCAGAGAGTCTAGCTGTTTAAAACATGATGCTTAGACCTCCAAACCACCTCTTCAGCTTTATTTCCCTGCTGCTACTGCTATCAAATAAACCTTATTTTGCAAATCTGTTTATTAGGGGGTTACACTGTGTTAGATGTAAAAGTCTTTTTTAGAGCAAGGTATAAAACCTTGCGGTACTTGAACTGCTTTAAATTTTTAATGCACAGTGTGTGCACTATCAATTAAAAAAAAAAAACTTTTTTTTTCCACAGTAGAAATTAAAACACAGCTGATTTTTTGATGTTTTCCACTTGAGATCTTCTGCAACAATGAAAATTTGCCTACCATGTAATAAGTGGCAACATTACTAAGTTAAAAAGATAACAAGGTATATGTTATTTAAAGGAATAAATAAATCAAAGCTGTGCAGAAGCAGTAAGTGTCTTCCGTCTGACAGGAGTCCTTCGAGAGCGATAGTGTGGCATTTCCCAGAATTAAATTGCATTATTATAAGAGCTTTAAATTAAGTTCCTAACCATGACCTTTAAACACTGTGATTGCCATTATGCCTTCTGGGGAGGTTGTGGAGGGTTTGGAAAACCTGCGCAAGATTGATGGGGTTTAGTACATAATCAAGTATATGTTCATTTAGCTCAGCTGTTCAGCAGGACCTAACACTGCGTTATCACAGGGAGCCCTCTCTTCTCTTTGAGAAAAATCAGTGCTAGCAGTGGGAGGCAGGGCTTGTTAGTGTGAGGGAAAACAATGCTGTGCCTTCCTGAGGGGCCTGGAAGAGGAAGGGAAGTTTAGCAGAGATGCACCTCATTTAGAAGTGACCAGAAATAAGATGTTCCCCCAGTGTTCATGCAGAATGCACACTGACAAAAGCAAATCAATGATGTGTAGCTGTTTTTCCTGAAAGTGTTTCTATGGGTACAACCCAAAAGAGAAACTATGCCCAAACACATAAAAATAACAATAAAAATAACAAGCCAAAAACTCTAAACTGTGTCAGTTTAGATCAGGTAAAGCATTATCCAGTGCATACTTAAAGGAAAAACATGTATAAAAGAACTGCAAATTCCCTAAACAAGTGCACAGAGATAATTAAGATTTTCTGACTAGACACAGTATTTTATTAAAAGTATTATGAACAAATTCTGCATTCTAATATACCTATTGACATTTATTTGCTAGATATCGGACATGATTCTCTTTAAATCTGGAAAAAAAAAAAAAGAAAAAAAAAAGAAAGAAATATCCATAGAAACAGAACAAGGCGTTGTATGGTTTTGAAGTTTCAGTTCTGCAGACGTATCTGTAGAATATACCCTAATGGCTGTGAAGTGTCATCATAGAAACAAAGGCTTTGGCTCAATGCAGAGAACAGAGATCTCAGAGCGGCTGATTTGTATCAGGAAAGTCCCCCTCTCTCTTCATTGACTGGACAGGAAGCCTAGGATCCTTGCTTAGATAACTGTCCAAAGCTAGATTAGAGCATGTCCAGATCTGAATATTCTATTTTCTGCTATCCAGACTGAAAAAAAAAGCAGCTTTACCACCCCCTTTTGGTATTTAGATTGCAAATAATCCCCAGAGTATCCAGGCTCTGCAGGGACACAGTCACTCATTCTTCCAGCAAGATCCAGGTTCATCTGACCTACTGTCCCACCTTATCCTAGTAGCCATGCAGCTTTGAACCCAGAACCAGAACTTAGGGCATTTAGATTCTGTGAATTTGGGTTTCTGTGAAGATTAAAGAAACTGGAAACAAGAATGTTTATAGTTTCAAATACATTTGTAACGGGTGTTACAGTGTCCAAAAATGCAAATCATTCATTCTACAAGACTATAAAATTTTCAGGATTTTTTCATTTATATTCAACAATAGCCTTCTGTAAGTGTCATCATTATTTTAAACACACAACTTGCTGCACATGTTTTGCCTTTTAGTTTCTCACAGTTGTGGGAATAGGTAGATATTTACTACAAAAAGTTACTACAGTATGAGTTACATACACGTAATACCCCTGCCCAAATTGATATCTCTCATATTTTTCTTCTATCAGGCGTGGTCTGACACAGTTCTCAATGTCCTCTATAGGTGACTGTATGTGACACCTTTTAAGAGCTTTAGTCATACTTCTTTCAACCAGTTACAATGACCTCTTTTGGTCAGGAAAATATGGGGTTGCTTTTACTTAAGATGTTCTGCCTGAAGAATGCACAGTTTCTTCACTTGTCATGCCATTATTGCCAATATTGCCAATATTGCCAATATTGATAATATTGACAATAACTAACCTAGACTATAGTAATGTCTTCAAGATTAGTTACTTTTTATTTCTCATTTTCAAGGTTATTTCAATGGCGGTGCAAACTATTACATTAAAAATCAAAATCAGTTCAGCCGATTTTATTTAAAGCAAGCTCAGAGAAGAACACTGGAAACTTCTCCCTCTGTATTTCGGCATTTCTCAAAAGCTTGATTTATGTGCAGTCAAGTGCAACTTGTTTCTAGGGCTTTGCAGGTGAACACAGGTCCCTTCAGACAACGGCCTCTCTTCTTAATCTCCGCAGAATCTAGTGCCTGATGAACCAAAGATATTTTAGCACTAATTCTAACACTAATGCTGGTACATTACTCTTACACCTCCAAAAGCCTGTTCCCTTGCCTAGCTTAGATCATAGGAAAAAATGTTAGCTGGTTTCAGTTACCGTTCCAGAGCAGGCAAGCATGCACTTGTACAGCAGAACTAGTGCCTGATAAGCATTGGTATTAGTCATGGTACAAAGCACCTCTGCAGAAACTCACATCCAGTCAGGTAAGTGTTTCTTCATGTAAGCATTTGATTAATCCAAATGGTTTATGATGATCTATTCTGGAAATCTGCACTGCGTTCTCATTGTCTACTGTCTTCACACTCTTTTGCTAGTGCCTCTTTCTGCAGTTGCCATTACAATAGGGTACCTCCAATAAGTTGGTGTGAAGTCTTTTATTAGGATCCTGTCCATCTTTACTTGCTTACTGATTGCCTAATACCTCGTAATCAACAGGAAGCTGTCTGGAGGGAAAAGATATCCTCTGGGTGAAACTATTAGCTGGAAGCTGTAAAGTGTGTAAGTATCCTAAGAGTCTATAAAAGTTGCAACATTCTACAGTCAGCTGAAATAGGTTTATGAATCTGTTGACCCGGATAATAGAGCTGCTGTGTTTACTTTCGAGGAAACAGTGACTGTGTTGTGGAATAGCATGTGAAGGCCAATGGCTAAATATTTCGCTCTGCCCACAAGTATATTCACTAGCCTCTGAGACATGTCCATGTGGATTGCGGGAGTGACACTGGAGGGCTCTGAGGTAGCTGTTCGGTTCTGGGCCTGGTTTAGCACCTTCCCAGTTATGTCTCCAGGCCTTCCCTTTTCTTCCATGTATCAATAGGTTAGGACTACTAACTACAAGTGTTCAGTATGTTTATGTCCTGCTCAAGTCCTTAGGACAAGAGCGGGAAGTTCCAGAGCTGAACATGTCCTACAGCATTTGCTGCTGAAAATTAGACTTCACAACTGTCACCTCTTTGGGGACTACAAAATGGGTCCACTTACCAGGCTACTTCCCAGTGTCATATGTATTAACAGTGTGCCCACATCAGCTTTAATACCTATCATTCAGGCCTGGAAGCATTGGAAATTACTAACCTTTTTCTTTTACTGTGAAAAAAAGAAAAGAGGCATATCCACTTGAATAAAGTCTTACTAGTAAATAATTTGATTTATTATGCCTAATTTAATGTCAAGTTTTGTGATATACTCTCACTTGCACATGAGTTCTATCCTTACTTTATTTTCCCAGGACAAAACTAATCATTCTTCCATTTACATCATTGAAATTTTGGGCAGCAGAAGACTTCATAGGCAGGATTCTGAATGCTAGAAGCTATATAGGTCTAAAAAGTGAACGAAGCACACCCATTACCAAAAGCTGTTTATGCAAAACTACCACCTCTGACTGGGAAAATACCCAAATATTCAATTGCTGGAAGATAGTTGTGTCCTTGGAGGACTTACTGCATTTATCTACCTTTTCCCTAAGCATCTGCTACTAGATGGTATCACAGATGGCATACTGGGAGAGTTGGACCTTTTAACTGGTCTGAAAGAACTGGTCTTACATCCCAACAACTCTCCAGCTCTTTACACCAATACCATGCTGATGTATCATCCCTCTACTGCCATTAATTCTGTGCATTTACAGTGTTATAAAGCAAAGCTAGTGAAGTGGAGAAGTAAGCCTGGCACAATGGCAGAATAATAACTTTCTAAGCTGTATTCAAGGAGTGACTAAACAAATTTCATAGGGCAAATTTACATGCCATACTGGTTAATTTCTATGCTATCGGTCTTTTAGGGCAACACAGTATCTTCTTTGTAACTCTAAGGCTTTTCTACAAGAACTTTCCTACAAAACTGCACTCTTATTCCTTGGTCAATGAGTTAGATATTATTTATTACTTACACAAAAATAATTACCTCTGAAAACAGTTAAATGTTTCAATTCCAAAAAGTAAAGTTAACGTAGATTGAAAACATTATGCACAGATACAAAAGACTTTCTGTCAGTAAAGTTTTCCTACAGTCATCCAAAACAAACTCTACAGGTCCGATCCATGTTCTCTGCAGAGACTTCTGTCTGCACAGATAACGCTATTTGACTATTGCACTCTTGGCATTTTGGTAAAGAACAGTTCTGAGCAAATCTATTTTAAGGCCATATTTTGATCCAAGACATAAGGCATGAAATTGTCAGGCCCCTTCCCTGTCTCATGCAAAAGCACTACCTGGAGAAAAGGAACAGCGTCAACTTTGAATAACCCAATTTGGAGCACAGCCAGGCCTTGGGATACCTCTTGCCAAGACAGGGCCCCTGTGCAGAGAGTGCTTCCAAAGACTGTGCTGCCTCCAGAAGTGCCAAAGTGGATCAGCACACTGGCTCCAGCCAGAAATGGACTCAAAGTAGCTGTTGTTCCTTATCCCCAAGGAGCATTTTCAGAGGAATGCCTCAGAGGCTAGGGTTAAGGTTCCCAAGAACAGCTAACCTCACATAGGAAGGGCTGGAACATACCCATTTGCTAAATGCTCTATAAAGGGTAATATTCTTTAACCACTCTCCAGATAAATCCTACTCAGTTTCTGAGAGGATATTTACAGACAGTATCTCCTAAGCATCTCCTGCAAATGACTGACACAGATACACATGGATTTTGTTTATTCTTGTCTGCCTCGGTTTTGAAACTTATACATGTCCTCTAGGCATGACTTTGATGGTGATTTTTCTAGAAAAAAAAATGTAAACAAAGAAGTCATACATACGTAAAATAGTAAAGCATAAATCAAAGTCAGCCCATTTTTTTTAAAATGCCAAATACTTTGAGAAGCAAGATTCTGTTTCAATGGCTGTCTTGCCTTAGTTTTTGTCTACTTCAATTAAAGGAGGTTTTATTTCTGGATCATGACCTCCTCAGGAATTTAGTTACATTGTGAAATTTTATAACTGTAAAGACAGAAAGCTAAGAGCTGTGAAACAGTTTCACAGCATCAACATTTCATCTTTTCCCCCTGCGAGTATTAAAACGAAAGAGAAGTCAGTTGTGTATCTGATGCGACGCTGCTGTCTCAGAGAGGTTTATTTTATTACCTGCTACCATGGCAAGTTCAGTTGTCTGGCTTTCTCTGAGACATTCTCACACAGAATGACTAAACCAAGACCCTGGGCGGGAAGCCGCTCACAGACTTTTTTAATGTCCATGCATGCGTTTTGTCTTCCCTGCTGATCTCCGTGCAGCTAAGTGGGTGGCATTGGTCTTAGAGAGTTCTTGCCAAAGAGCAGGCAAAAGCACTTTCGCTGTGGAGTTACGATCTCTGCAGAGCTGCTGAGGTCAGGGACACCTGTACAGACCTCCGGAGCAAGTGCTTTCAATGCCAGTTAGGTTTGCCTGGACACCACATTAGCTACATACTCATTTTTTTTCAGAAGTTCAGAGGATGTAACCTGTGCACAAAATCTGTGGGTCTGATCATTTCTTACTTCCACCCTTGCCCATACTCAATTTGCAACCCTAAAGTGATGGTTCTGGGTGGTTCCTGATGTGCCATGGCTTGCTTTCTGACTTCTCCTTGAAAGAGAAATGACAGATTTCTTTGAAATAGTCGGGCACTACCAAGACCTATACACAAAAGCAAAATTCTGTTCCGTTAGCTCACCTTTGTGGTTTCCTTCTTTCTTTGGCCTCATCCGCAAAAGCCAGGCAAAGATTACTGCTAGGCTTGTCTAAGTTCAAATCATGTTTATTCCAGCTGTGTTAAAACAGTTCAGAAACCAAGCAATATTCTGAGATCACATGTAGATAAGATATCGGGCTTTTTCCTTTCTAATCTCCAGAATATCTTGTCCATTTTCTGCCTAGAGTAGTTAGTTCTTGGGTTTGATTTAAGGTGCTAATAGGAGACCTCTGACTGGGGAAACAACAGAATACCAAGAAGGTTCAACTGAAATAGCTCCCTGCCCACACATCTTTCTATAACACTTTAAAATATGCATTTCCTGCACATGCTGTAATTAGCTCTTTTATTCTCCCTCCAGTTGCTATTAAAATACTCATTATCTACTACAAAACTCTTTTATCACACTATTTTTTTTATATTCCTCTCATTACTTCAGTAGGCAAACAGAGACATTTCCATGGATGTAGCTCTATCCAGGGAAATTCCAGCATTGCTTCACCATGGCAATGGGGCATAGTCGTAAATGAAGCAACAGCTTCACTGCAGATCAGATCGCTGAAGGACTTGAGACTGGCTTGCAACCACAGGATTGCTGGCACCTCACCAGCCTGCACAGGCAGACACCAAGCTTGAATCCAGTTCGAAA
Source organism: Tinamus guttatus (assembly GCF_000705375.1). The sequence continues at coordinate 501,838 of NW_010582033.1, forward strand.
GACATTGGATGGATTAATAATTCCTGGGACCTCAAGGAGGGAGTCCAAGGTGAAGAACTGGGGAGGCAAGAGAAGCTTCTGAGGCAGCTGACAGTTTGTGGACTGGGTAAACATTTCCTAGAAAATGTGGCTCTACGGGAGCTATTCTGAGAAGCTTCTGACTGTTCTGAGACAGTTTGTGGACTGGGTAAACATTCCCTAGAAAATGTGGCTCTACGGGAGCTAAGGAGATCTGCTACTGTCTCAGGAACATGCCTTCCTCTCAGGGCATCAGGGATTTTCAGACACATGTTTAACTCTTTCAAATAAGCAAAACTAACTAAATAATAATAATAATAATAATAATCTCTTCTAATTAAGTCTCTGACTCCTGACCAAAAGGGACTGGCGAGAGGATTCAGACTCATTTCTAATTTCCCATGCTGCCCCTCTGAGTCAGCACATACATTTTCACACTTGACAAATAAAAGGAAAGATGCAATGTCATTATTTGCAGAAAGTGGGTCATAAGTCAGTTGCTGGAGCTACATTTGTTACCTGAGTAGCATGTTCCAGCCACAGCTTCAATGACCAAGAGGTCTGAGAATGGGTTTTTACATGTTTTCTGGCTAAAACATCTTCTTAAGGAGAAAAGACTTCACAGAAGAGGACAGAGATCTCAGGGGAATTACTGAGGTGCTGTATTCCTTCTAACGGATATCTCCAAATAGAAATGAATCCCTCTACTGGCCTTAATCTGATTTAGCAACTAGGAATTAGGCTTCAGGTTAAGAGGAATATGTCCTAGAAAAATTACCCCAGTGCCATAATGGGTAATCTCATAAGCTGTATTTGAGACAGAGATGGATAAAATTTAGTTTTGCACTGTCTTAGAGAAGACTCCAGAATGAACCAGGCCTGCAATACTTGGGCAGAGTATGTTAATGCACCTTCTTAAACTTAAATTTTATATAGAAAATGAACTTGATTCGACTTTTCCCAGAAGACATGTACCATACAAGTTAAACTTTTATCTCCATACAAAATGAAATGTGCAAGGAATATCAACCTGTTTAAACTGCTCAGTTAGGCAGAAATGCACTTCCTATTTGTGCAAAGAGATATATAATTGTCTGTAGCTTAATCAGAAAGGTGCCATTATGCTGAAAGCAAGGTAACTTGATGCACATAGTTTCATCTAACTTTGAAACACTTCAATCTGAAGAAAGAGTCTGGTGGTAACAGGCAGACAAATCAAGACAAGAGTTCAAAGATTCAAAGGTATCAAACCCTTAATTGTATAGTTAAATATGCATGTAGACCATATTTATTTCAAATGGTGTTGCACTTATGTTCATTTTTTTACAACTCAAGATAGATTTAAGCCTTTTATAAAAGGTGGGTTATTGGACATGCAATGTGTGCCCAGTGTTGTTTGTGTAGAAGTACCACAGGGCACCACAGAAGTCATTTAGAGAAAGGTACCAGTGATGCACTGCAGATGAATACTGTAGTTCACTACTACTACATTTTATTCTTTATTCAGAACTTTTTCAACCCCCCAGATGTCTTCCAGATCATCACACACTTTTTTTTCTTCAGCATGTCTTATTTCAAATAACACAGTGAATATTGAAATTTAATGGTTTAGTAGGATTACTTGCCATAGTCTCCTACATCTCATCTTTTCAATTTTGTCATTTTTTGACCATAGCTTTGGGAAACCTGCCCTGTTTCCCACTTGAGTATTAGTTACACCTCTCTAAAGCATGTCATTCCTTCTACTCTTAGGCACAGCAGTTCCAGACACGCATTTAAAATAGGCTTTGAAAAATTGAAATGTCAGAGGTTGTTGGTGTAAAACAGAGCTGAATCAAAGACAGAATAGGAAAAAAATCAAAACACATAAATAGGGAGACAAGAGGCAACTTGAGATAACACAAACATCTCCCAGAGATGGGATTCTATCCTCAGGAAAGACCTCAGGAGCCAAACTCTAACTAGTTAGGAGCTGCAAATTATTAACACATTTTTCTCAGAAGCATAACCGTGCACTATTATGACAAATCTGTGTCCATGATCTGCTCCTGGCATTAACTGCTTAGTTGTTTTTACATAGCTGTTTAACACAAATATATACGAGTAACATCAGTCATATCAAGCTGTAAAGAAATATCTTTCTGTATAAAAAAAAAGAAAGGAAAAGGCAAAGGCAAAGGCAAAGGCAAAGAAAAAGAAAAAGAAAAAGAAAAAGAAAAAGAAAAAGAAATGGAAAAAGAAAGAAAAAGAATTCTGTTCACAAGTCAATACAAAAGCATGTCTAATTAAATGTTCTCCACTTTTCCTCTCTTGGAATCCAAAGAGTTTTTAATCGTGTGGGACATTCATTTCTGCTGAAGACTGCATGACTTGAAACTATGCCTAATACACATCAAATGCTAAAACAGACGTTTTTAATTACTAGCACAAAGTCTGCAGAGATATGTTTTGTAATGAAAAATGTGGTTAAAAGGCAAAGTAGTCCCATTTGCCTTCGAAATGAACATTTAACATTTTGTTTTGACCTATCCTTACATTACAGTTCTGTTTTCTTTTGAAAAGTTCACAAAGTCTGTTGCTAAGTCAATAAATAAAAAAGGACAAATGCTGGCCTGCCAAAGTGATACTGAAGCCATGCACCTCTGCCTATTCACATCCACCCAGGATTTTTCACAAACACATTTAAATGCTATTAAGATAACAGCACAAATTAATCAAACAATCAGAAGAGAAGATACACTATTCAGTGTGTCTCAAACATGGAAGGAATAATCACTTAAATTTAAGAGGAGTTTTCTGTTCCCCAGATTGCTGCATATCAATAACTTGCATATAATACCATATCTTCCCTGTCAGTGATAGATTTAGCAAGCAGGGTCCAAAACAAAGCCCAAAAAAGTTAATGTAAAAGTGTCTTTATACTCTTCTTAAGGTTAGATAGCAATATTGCAATTATGATGATACTATTATAATTAGTCTGAGTCAAATTCACCCCACCAGGTTTCCATTTTGTATGGAAGTCTGCATGTACTTTAATTTAAGTATTAATTTAGGATTTAAGTGGAGGAAGAGGCAGGAGCACAAAATGGATCTACATCAGCCCCAGCTGCTCATCAGTAGAAGAACATCTGTAACCCAGCATCCTTCCCTGAATAGAAATAGCCACCTGAGGAAAAACTTTGACTAATCTTACTCCAAAATAGGCATGTAGGTCAATGCAGTTCTCCATAGAGGTGTCTTTTTCTCCCTCCTAGTTACAAATAAATAAATAAATAAAAGTGGAAAGGCATTCCTTGTGGCTTAGGAATCTAACTTTTAGAAAGTTAGACATTTAAGTCAAATGAAACCCTGTCTAGGGTTGCATGCCCTGGAGTATGCCGTAGAGAGCAGTTATCACGAAGTGGTTTTGGTTCTGGAAAGACTCATCATGTAGAGGTCACCAAGGGTGGTGATGCTGAAATATGTAGCTCTGCTAAGTGGCATAAGCACCTGTGAACTGAGTTTTATCTTATATCGTATACAAAATTATGATAATGTATAACAGAACAGTTATACTCTCAGAATTTAATGCATCTCAGTTAGATAAGTAACTAAACCAAAGTCGACCACATACCTTTAAACTGAACTTTATTAAGCTCCTTTTTTTTTTTTTTTTTCTGGAGTTATTTCTGGCAAAGAAGATCAGGTAGTTAAAAAGAGAAGGATTGTCTCTCTGAGTGAAACTTCTAGAAGCAATGAAAGTATGGAAGCTGGAGGAAAATGTGGGAACTTTGTGTTCATTTTGCCTGCTTCCTGTCATTCAGTATGTTTTAAAGGCTAATGGCTGAGGATGAAAAGATCTGAATGAAAGGATCTCAACATTCAGAGACTATTAAGCAAGAGAAAAAAAGCAGAAATTCTGGACAGAAATATTCAGCATAACTCAGTTCCTCAAACAGGAGTCTCAACAGGAACGGTCTTTGCACAGCTATAATCTGGCACCTACACATACAGGATGGGACAAGGCACATGCCGTTATGAAAATCTTGTTGTTCCTAGTACAATGGTCATTTTTCTCCCAAACTTATAAGCCCTGAAGCAGCTACCAAACTGAAAACAGAGCTATTGTTAGACAACAGTGCTTCCTGCTCTATTAGAGACATGGCTGAAGATGTCTGCAAACAACTGTTTCCAAATCAAGAAAACTGACAGCTTCACAAATCAGAGAATTTTGCTAATGTGCTGCAGCTTTTAGTGTTTTTGAGGTAGGCTTCAGATGCTCCTAAGGCTTCTCTCTAAAACAATGCTCAGGGCTCAGGCAATATCAATACCTCTCCTAATTTTAATTTTTAATGAAAATAAAAAGAAAGTAAAATTCTCATATATATTATATATACTTAACATATAAACTTGTATTTCGTGCATAATATATCCGTACTATGATATAGGCAGACAAGATTATGCCTGAATATGAAAATAAATCACACACACATATTATAAAAAAATGTATGCCTATATATTCATACACATACACAACTGTGAATGAACACATACCTCCAGATACCCTATGATAAGTAGATATTTTTCCTCAGGAAGGGAAACAGGCTAGTCTTACCTATATTCTGTATCAGTATTGCTTTGACAAGGAAGGCACCCTACTGAGTAGTTGTGCAGTACTCTAGATTAAAAATAAAATAAAATAAAATAATAAAATAAAATAAAATAAAATAAAATAAAATAAAATAAAATAAATATTCCCAAAGGCAAGGTCAGTAACATATAGTGACCTGTAGCAATTACACCACAGCAGTGGCCAAGGACAACAGTGCTCTGGTTAGAGAAGTCAAAAGCGTCACGTGTTTTGCTGTTCCTTCAGTTGTCCAAGCTCCTGAGGTGCTGTTATGGGTGTGAGCTCCAGATGGGTTCTCTGGCTTCTCATGGGTCTTCTCTACTGACCTGCATTTCCAGTACCTCTGCCAGTCCTCTTTCCAACCAGCATGGAAGTTGTTACGCCAAGAGGTTAGAAATTTTCTTTACAGGTATTCCCAGAAGTTACATATATTGCTGGCATTGGCTCCAAGAGAATTCAACCTATACCCCATTGGAAGACTATGAATATTGCGTCTGTAGAGAGCAGGATTAACCATTCAGCACAGAATAGGGATACGGGATTTCTGGATTTAAGGATGGAAATTGTCCTTTTTCCTTGTGTTTTAGGCTTCATCAAGAGAAGCAAGGTATAGGAGAGAAGACAGTGGGAAGCCATAGATAAGCAAAAAGATCTGATGCCACTGCCCTCCTGCACTCCTCGTCCCCACGAAGGAAACCATCTGCCTTCGCTCTTAGATGGAAACACTGACTGGGCTGCTACAAAACATGCAGGTAGATGTTTTTGTTGTTGTTTTGATTAGGAACTGAATAGAAGTTTACTGGTAATCTCAAATGCCAAAACAGACACCCAAATTTCCAATTCCAACAGTCTGAGAGAGTGCTAGCTCCCTGAATAGTGCACCACAGGAAGGTCTTTGGGTTTCCCTCCAACATGTATTTTATGATGACTGCATACAAAATCAGGTTCCTGTCTTTTTTTCTGGGCAGAGGCCAATTTCAGTTTCTTTAGCTTAAAGCAGTAGTGTTTGCCAGTTCTGGTGAAGACAGTCCCAGTCAGCTGTGTGACTACTTCCCGATACTGCTGCTGGAGAGATGGTAAATGGTAAGATCTAAATGGTCCTAAAGTATGGCCTTATGATCCCTGGGACCTTCTGTCTCCTCATCATTGATATTGAACCATTCAGGTGAGCAAGAGGGCTACATAGCCCTCCAGAAACATGTTCATGGCTGTGGGTACACGTGTCATGCTGGGGCATGACGTCACCTGCTTGGATGAAGGAACCAACTCTAAGGTGATCTGGGTACCTGGAGTTTGTGGGGTCTGTATTCTGCTCTGTATTATCCATAAGTCTACAAACAGAGGGAAGAGGAAAACGGCACAAAAGCTTGAGCACACACGATATTCAGGAGCTGAAAGGTGTACACATTTTGTTGGACACCTCAGAAAGTAAAGAAGCAAATCATAGAAAATAAAGACAGCATTTCAGGCCATGAAGGAAAATGCTTGAACTATGCAGGGTGAACTAAGAAGCATTTCAGGGGTGTACACATATCAGTTCATCCTTGATAAGAGTATTCTCTCCATCAAGGAAAATTTTAATAAAGAAGAAATAAATCTTCCATAGTATTTCATGTTTTTGTGAATTGTTTTCCATGAGGAACCCTCTCCTGTTCCTCACCTGGGGTCAGATTAAGGACTGCAGACCTGTGGGTTGAGGACCAGCAGTGACAGGGAGTCTAGCCATAAGAAGCCAAATGATAATGATAGCACATTGAGCTGCTGGATGCCAGAACTAATAGGAGAGTACTGCAGACTGGGCAGATGCTTGCACAGAGAAAACAAAGTCAAAAGGAAACAGCACATATCCACCTAAGGGTTTGGATAAGTGAGTCTATAGCAGTGGGGATTCTGTTAATTGGGTGTTGGGAGCGCTGTTGAGCTTTAATCTTTTCCTGATCATATAGATTTCTTCTCTTGCTTTTCTATGTCACATGCACTATAATCCAAACTTTGTGTTTCATGTAACACATTCTTCATAAAATGGAATAACATTGTAGTTATTCTGCTCATAGTTAGTGGTTTTCATTTTAACTCTCTGACTACCATAATAAACAACCATAAAATTTCACACCCCCACTTCACACAGAGTGTGCCTTTGCCTGCCAAAGCAACAGTAGCCCAAGGGTTAATTATTCTTACGTACAAACCATATGCGCACACAGAAATTTATCCTAGAGCTATGATTCACTTTGTGAGCTAATAAGGATAGAAAGACTCTTAAATTCTTAAAAAAAGCAGTTGAGCCTTGTTTAGGACTTGCATATTTCACTAGTGAATCTTTATATGAAAATGTATTTTACGTTGCTTCTGAGTAACTAGCAGGGCATCCCTGGAAGAAATATGCAAGCCAGATGTTCTTTTTTTTTTTTTTAAATAACTTGTCGAGTCTTGAAATACTTATCTGGGCAAACCTTACTGATATTCATGTGAAAGCAAATTGCCTAAATGTGGTTTGCAGCATTAGGGTCATTCTATCAAGGGAATATATTTACTGAGAGCCAAAAACTTATTTTCTTTCTTCGGTTAATTTCTCACCATAATCAACTGAATATGAACCATATTTCTAACATTAACTTTATCAGCTGACACTGCCTTTAGTTAATCCCATTAGATCAATCTTAGATCAATCCCATTGTTCCTAAATTGTTAGATTGTTAGATGAATCCCATTGTTTCTAAAATAATTGGAGCCAGTGAACAATGAAGTTCAGCTTTTTGGAAACACCTTGCTTGTTGCCACAGGGAAAGGTTCCCCTTGCCAGTTCTCCTGGGAGCCCCCACCTGAATGTTACCTCACGTGTAGCTCTGCATCTCAGAAACCTCATCCTCATCACATGCATCACGGGAAGGAGGTGACCATGTGAGCGTGGTGGGTCGGCCTCACTTCCTGTGCAGAAACTCTTCTCGTTTGCCCAAGACAGGATGTCACACTGTTCTCAAGCAGTTGTGGATATAAAAAATGTGAAAAAGGCAGTTTCTGAACTGAAACTCTTTTCAGTTCTGGAAGCAGCTTTTAGAACTGGCATAGCTTTAGTATATTCAACGCAAACTTGAAAAAAAAAATGTCTTAAAGCCTCTGGGAATTTGCTTTGAGCTTTGATAGTCTTTTAAAGAGAATCATCACATCTGACAAGGGCCACCTTGCCTAATGGGCTGTCAGTGAGACTTAGCATCTCAAAATTGTTCATCTTCTTGCCCTCATAAGAAAATCCACCCCACCTCTGGCCCACTTACCCCTTAATGTGTGGTAAAAGTGGTGAGGTTCCCAACAGCTCCGTCCCACTGAGAATCCTATCCATGTCATGGGGGTTAGCTGCAAAGTATATGCATAGTGGTCCCATTTGTCCATAAATCTTTATGCCTGGATGACTGACTGGATGTTACAACACACATGCAGTGGCTGTGGCTCCAGGAGAGCCAGAAAAACAACAAACGAGAACTTTAATTATCTGTCGGTAAAGGACATCTAACTCTTCCCAGCTGCACTGCACTGCTTCTCTTAGCTCCAGTCATCTTGGAAGAGGAAGCCATGGGAGCAATCGATCTTCATTTAAAGCAGGGACACCCCTGTCTCACTCTGGGCTCACCAGCAGGTTCCTGGGATATACATCCTTCACAGCACCCTTCTGCTGCCTCAGCCATCCACAGTTTCCCCGGAGAAATGTGCCTGCAGGTTGTAGGGCTCAGGAGTGCCCCATGACCCACAGTGTTCAGCATTGTCACATCCAGAGAAATCGAGCTGCCAGCCGGTATCTCAAACTCAGGCTGGAGGGAGATAAAAGCCCAGAACAGTGAGCATTTACAACATCCACATCAGACAAAGTAGCTGGAAATAGAGGGAAAGATAAAATCCCATGATATCATCCCATGATATCCCAGGAGCAAATCCAGAATGTGTCTGTCCCTCTTGGTGCCCAGCTGATGGACTGTCAGTGCCCACCGGCTCTGTGGGTCTTGAGTAGCATTTGCACAAAGCAGCACAGGCTGGATAAACTCAGCCATTCCCTCCTTGGGCACTCACTGCAACCCAAATCTGCACCCTGCTGCTACCCTCTTGCACCCATCCCACTCTGCTTTGAAGGCTATTTCACATTAAGTTTGTTCCAAACACAGCAGACACCTTCTCCTCCCAGAGAAAAGACGGATCCTTTGTTCCTGGAAAATTTGGGGTGTTTGTCCCCACTTGTTGGGAGATAAAGTTGAGTTGTAGGGCTTTGGGGTCAGAAAAAAGGCTCCTGGCCTATGTTATTTACCAGAGTAGATGTAGTCTAGGATGCTGCTGTAGTAGGATTCTTCAGGAAAAAAAAAATGGCAAAATACATGTAGGTGTTGAATATCACAGTGAGGGCTCCCAGAGTCTCTGTCCACAGCCCTAATAACCTGACACAAGCCCAAAGCATATTTTTGCCTGGAGTCATTATTAAAATATATTCCCTCAGCCAAAAATATAGCTATATGAAATCAAGTAGTTTATGAAACTGTCTCTGCACTTATCTGCATCTTCTTTAATTTAAGTACAGGCATTTTTCTTCACATTCCTAAGACAGAGCCAAACATATCTTTTGACTAGGAGACCCCCCTGTAGATGCTATTTTCTATTGGTCTGGAGAAAGTGATTTTTTCAAGAACACCACATACATGCATCCCATCAGCATGAATATGAACATGTTCTAATTGCTTTTCACAATATCTTCAACAGGGTAAGAATGTTTGAAACAGTTAAAAGGAAACTCTACTCCTACTTCCCCTCTCATTATTCTGACTTGTTCATCACTGATTTTGTTTAAGCTCTAGTTACTAATAGAGCATTCAAATATACATATACCCTTTCAAAGCTAAACATATTTAAAAGGCTCAAAAGGGTTTCTGTTTCCTTGTTACCTGCTGCTAGTGAAGAAGTTGACGTGAGAAATTGGGGCACCAGCTATTCACAAACTGCTGTCAATCTGTAGATAGAGAATTTGGGGGGAAAAAAAGTGATTTTTTCATCTTTATAATTTTCAATTATGATAATTTTAGGTATGACATTTTGCTAGTGTTGCCAGATTTTTTCCAGATAGGAAGTAGATTTTCAGAATCAGTGCTGTCTAGTATTATTCTGTTTTATGGCAAGTGGCATATAATCAACAATGTTTACAAAATAATACCAGAATGTCATCTAATTTACCCATTAATGAAAAATTATGGAGGAAATGAATACAATTATTACTTTTGTGAAGAGACCTAATCTACAAAACTCATTTTGTGTTGTTTTTTCTCAAAAAAAAAGTCTAGTCAGAGCTAGACTTCTCTTGGAAAGCAGCATCAGGCAGCTGATCACAAACACCTTTGAGAGCTACCTGTGCCTTGGACGGTGGCTCCTTCTTGGGAATTGCCATTCTGAGAAGGAGAACATTCAGAGCAGGCAGGTAAGCCCCGGAGTAACTAATGAAATGAGCTTCCAGCCAACACCTGGAAGCAATGATATGCTTGACAGATATTATATATCATGCTCTGTTTGCTGCCCAATAAGAATTATCCTCCTGCAATTTCAGTAGCTGAATCCCACAATGAAATGGTTGCAAAATACATTATATGTCAAAATTTTTCAAGTAGAAACATTGACATATTATGCCATTGACTTATTTCCAGAAAGCAAGTAAAACTTATACAGATTCTGAAATAAAACCTGTTTTTAATGTAGCATTACTAGCAACATTAATCTTTCTGTTGTTGTGTCTGAAAGCTCCTTTTCATGGTTAGAAATTCAAAGGAACACTGAAGAATTTGCTATTGATATTGAAGAGACTAGTACTTTTTTCATGTAAGACCCTGCATGTTTGAGAAAAACATTTACATCTTACAACACAAATGGAGGAGGCAATAGTCTAAAACAAGACTGAGCTCTGACAACATTTTACTAAGCACAAAGGATGGTGAGATTTTCAGACAGAAGTCTGTACTTTAATTGGTGTGATTTAAAATAAATTGGTAAGATCAAAAAATTAATAAACTATAATGCCAACAGTTTCAGTAACTGAAGGGAATGTTTATGATATGTGTACTGTGTAGCAGGCAGTGCAATATGTTCTCACCTATGTTAACTACTGCATAATTTTTCTGGCAAAAATAAAACGCACACACACACACACATATTTATATATTCTTTGACTGATACGAGCAAAAGATGCTTAGAAGCCTCTTTTTCCCTCTCCTTTTTCTTTTCTAAGACTTCTTTTTCTCTCTATTATAGCTATCTACTGTTCCTTCACATTCCTGAGAGAGTACATATACTGGTGGGACTTGTTTTTCAGATGCATTATGATCTAATGCAGCTAGACTTAGAAGCCACCACCAGTATTAGACATTAGCTATCACAAGACTCTATCACAAACTACCTTAGTCTTAGAAGTGGTCATGATCTCTTCTCACAGAAAAGAGTCTGGGCTAAAAAGGAAAAGGCAAAGAAGGAGAAAGGGCTCCAGGCTTGTTGTCAAAGTGGATGGGAGAGCTGGGATCCCCTCATCTAGCCTGCTTCCCAGTGCCTGTTCTCAGGGCAGAGAACATTGATTTACAGTAAGCACTTTACTAACTATGAAGTTCAAGAAACTCCCATTTAAATACTCTATAGCGTGAGAGCTCTCGTCCCATTGAAATCACCAAGTGAACTCCCACTGCCTTCAAGAACAGTCCTTCCATCTGAAGAGTATCAATTTAGTCAGCACTCACGGTTTCCAACCTCTCCAGTGTGCAGATCCCCAAGAGGCATACTGACCTCATTATAAATTTCATGTGCATCAGTGTTTTATATATATACCTTACAGAATTGTTTGGTGTCTTCTCCTTATGCGCACTCTTGGGAAACAGACCAGGACTCTAGTGAATCTGCTGGCAAATGGCTGAAAACCACTAAAACCACTGCTACAATATGTCATCAGCATGGCTAGCCCAGATACCTAAAGATCACTCATTCTGTTCAGCAATATAATTTTTGCAAATCCCTTCACCAGAAACTTATGATAACAAAGAATTGGTTTTGTCAGATAATTTCTGCTGTCGGAGGAGGTGGAGCAGATATCTCAGTGGGAGCTGCTAGCATGGCTTATGTCTTCACCACGGGGTTCTTTCTGCTAGCAGAGGCTCTGCAGCACAGATAAGCCTGTGAAAGAACTGAGATCACAAAAAAAAAAAAAAAAAAAAAAAAAAGCCACAAAAGCAACATGCACTGCTAGCTATTAACTATGGAGCCATGACATGATCTGTTATTCAGTTAAAACAGAACATGTAGCAGCTTAAAAAAAAAAAAGTTAAATTAGAGGCACTCACTGAACATTGTGGAAGAGAGGTCATCTGACACAGTCAAGAGTTACCCTAGGATCTAGCAGCAAGGTGAGATTTTGCTTATTTGCTTTCTGGATTGAGGAGAGATGAGAGAAAGGATTGTTTCTCAGTGTAGAAATATCATCTGCTAGGTGGTCACAGGCAGCAAGACTGAGGGTAGAACCCACGCTGTAAAAATATCCCCTCTTGCAGGATCTATAGCAATTTTTAAGTCCTTTGTAATCGTGTTTTTTCTGTGATCGTCAAGAGAAAACTGAAAAAAGCAAATTAGCAGAGCCCTGTGAGCAGTCCACCCAGTTTGGGATGTTCTTGATGCCTCGGTTGGAGACTTGGCTGTTCCAGGTCACAAAATATTCCTTGTATGCACGGGGCCAATGAGCCACAAATCTGCTAAGAGCTTTGTTCAAAATACCATTTACAAGAGCAGACACTAACCCAAAGTTCAGAGTTCATATCCAAAAGTACAATCTAAATGAAACTGTTCTGCAGGCATTCGTGATATTTATTAACTGCTATTCTCCAAACTATCTAGAAGGATAATTACACGGATAACCTGCCACACACCCCATAATTTGCAGAGGTGACATACGTTGCAAGGCCTAAGGATTTCTTCAGATCAAGGCAGCGGAATTTGCACGCAGAGGGCTGCTCTTGACCTGCCTGGCCTGACAGAAGAAAATGAGAGTTGAAAAGGCTAGAAACGTCCCCAAAGGCTGAGCAGAGGGAGTGCCGTCGGCGTGGCCTTCACCCACCCTTGGAGCTTGCGGAAGATGGTCCATGCCAGCGAGCATGAGGGAAGGGCAATCAGGGAGCAGGCAATTTCCACAGCAAGTTCTCTGTCTGACTCAGTGGTGATTGCGCCAGAAAATAATGAAAAAAAAAAAGGCAAAAAAAAAAAGCTTTTGATTTCTGTATTTTTGGAGTTGATTCCAAGCAACGGAGTCAGCGGAGGGAAAACAGCTAATGAACGCACAGTTTCAATAGTGGTTTACTCCTTGTTGTGAAGGGCTTGGAACTTCTTGTTGTGAAAGCCCCATGGGTCCTCAGCTCTCAGAGATGGGGAACAGATGTTGGAGGGCCTTCCCAAGGAAACCAGTCCTTGCTGCAAATAACCGGAGGGGATGGAAGGGAGCAGGAACTGGTAGGACTCCCGCCTGCTGGGGTTGCTGTAGCAGAAGAGGGTTTTTTTTTCTTCAGTGAATATTCTCCTATTTTAAAATATTTTCCTATCCAAATGAGGTGTACAAAGAAATGAAGTTTTGCTACTTCTGTACGTTATTCTAAATGTCAGAAATGTGATCTGAATGTTGTGCTAATTGCCTGTAACCCCTAAGGGAAATGAGCTTTCTCATTTAAATGTGCTTTCTCTGAGGCTAGCAACATGGTCTTTCAAGTCACAGGAAAATACATACCCTGCACAGGAGCCTGACTGCCCACATAATAATAATATTCAGGCAACCCCCTAGCCCTCATGAAGGAGGTGAGTAACCAGCCAAGGCAAGAATGGATTTGAGGTGGTGACTTTAGCTGATGTCTTTCACAGTATTTATTTGAATTAGGAAAAAAAAAAAAAACACTCTTCATTTTACAGCAAATTGAAGTCCCACATGCATTTCTATGCCTGAGTTATTAACCTCTAGTAATGGAGGTTTAAAACTGAGATATTAACTGCTGGAGGGACAAATGAAGTTACTCTAATCAGGCTAATTAGGCAGCACCTGCAGCTGGGCTGGCAGTGCCCGCTAGCCCCAGGGCCTAGGCCGCATCCCTGGCTCCTTGCAGCTTAGTGGCAGCAGCAGCGATTGCAGCCGCTGGACGAATCCCGGGAGCAGAGCTGACACATTTCAGCGCCCAGGTCCACCAAGAGCCATTCGTGCAAAGTCAAATCCATCGTAGGCAGAGGGGCACAGGCTCCATGACATGTCCTTGGCCCCGCGTTAGTCTTCAGCCGCTGTCAAAGCCCAGGACCAGCAGCAGAGAGGATAGAGCAATCGTGCCCGTGGCGGCTCTCCAGCTCAGTGCATCTGCCTTAGCCAGGCATTATCAGCCCCATTTACATATTCATTGTAGGACTTGTCATTACTGTGATTCTGTGACCCCTTTAAATCCTTCTTCCCCTTTCACCATTTGTTTTTCTTTTTCTTTTTTTTTTTTTCATAGTGCTCAGGAATATTTCAGTCCTTGATTTGTCAGTTTTAAGATGTCACGTGAGAAACAAAAAAGGAGTGAAGAGGCTAAAGCTTTTTATTCCCATTTTTGAGCTGACTGACATGTTAAGAAGATTGAGAGTTTTTCTAACAAAAGTATCTGCATAAGACTTACTCTCCCTGTGATCCTCTGGTCATGTTTTGCTTTTCATGCACTGACAGGTTAATCCAAGCATAAACAATTGCATTATCATCCTCAAAATTATTTTCCATATAGCTGATATTTCTCTTTAAAGAGTCTTATAAAAAATGAATGCACAAGGAGAGCGTGAATAATTTAAACAGTTTAATTGACTTAGAGGTACCGAGCCACCTCCATAAAATAGACTCAAGTGGCCTAATTACTAATGCACCATATGGAGGAAAAGCAGAGGTGTGGTGCAGTCTGTTGATGGATCAATTAGCACACAAGGCACAGGATTGTGTCATCATCACTGTTGCCTTCAAAACAAAATCCTGTTTTGCACGTGTCTGTAATATCACAAAAAAAGATCTTGTTTTTTTCCATTTATGTAGCACCTCCCTCAAAACAAAGATCTCAAAACGCTTTAAACAAGTTGGTGAACTAAGTCCAATCTCATCTTTTTGCCATAGCTCAGCCTCTGCACGGGTTAGGAAGGTCAGGAAGGTCTAAATAACAATCTGGTTTTATCTGCCATGTAAAAGTAATTTCTAGAGCAGTCTGATTCTTCATGTGCCACTGAAAACTCTTGGCACTCCCACAGAAGAAGAGAAAAGCTGCTGAGAGTGAAGAAGCTTGTGTTGTGGATATGAAGTGATGAGGGGCTTTCACCTTTGCAGCAGAGGACAAGGAACCCACCCCCTGGTATCTGCCTTCCCTATCTTTGGAAGTTTAGCAAGGCACGGGCAAAATGCAGCATGCAGTGCATGTCCCTCTGCTGCTGTTATCAGCTTAATACACATTGCATTCTGGAGGGAGAGATTA
Organism: Tinamus guttatus; assembly: GCF_000705375.1. The sequence goes on from NW_010582033.1 coordinate 516,979, forward strand.
CTGGTGTGAATTCTTTCACACCCAAGTAGGATATAATGAATTAGAGCAAGTAATTCATGCTGTCAGAGTCAAGAGGAGGTGCAATGAGTACCAGAGGCTTCTCATGCTAGGCTTGCATGAAGCATCTATTCCAGAAGAGTTACCTGAAAAACCATTCCACATTTGGAAAATATTTTTTAATGGCTTTTATTATAAATACTGAAAGCTTACTGCTTGCCGATGTTTTATTTGGTAAAATATAGAACATCCAGGTAGCCTGTGCCACCTTGGCAGCAGGGCTGCACCTCTTCCGCTTAGCAGCTACTACCCTAATTGACTAACCTGATCATTGCAAGTCTTATGCATCATTCACATGCAATCTATTCTATCAAAACCGTTGGTTTCCAGGCTTTCTGAGCTGTCCCAATGACCCAGTAAGGCCAGCAGCATCTGAGGTTTCTACCTTCCACTGTTTTAAAGAGGAGTCCTGCTCTATCTGTAGAGCAAGGTACCCCTTCCACATGCACATGGCTCCAGTTCAGGAGAAAGTTTTGTATTTTTGTGGCACTGTGCCTGTATACAGGGATCAGCTTTTGAAAGAGTCACTGTGTCCAATTTCTCTCTTCTTTTTGCTTTCTTAACAAAAAATGCTCTATTTAGTTTAATACACTGATGTACTGTTCTTAGATTGTTTTGGTTTTCATGTTTTCACTGGTATATAATTTGGGCAAATCCGTCTTGTGCACAATTATTGTTTTGCTTGTTTTTTTCTGGAATGTGTTTTAGCAGAGAATAGCTGCTGCTTTCCAGTTTTCTCACTCAGGACACAATCTAGATATTAGTTTACTGCATTGCTGTCAGATAAGTTGTTCAATTCTGAATATCAAATGGATATTGCAACCTACCCTTGGGGACACTCCTTAGAAAGGAAGGACTTCAGACCACCGTCACTTAATCATTGAACAATTGTCTCTTCATAACAATTTTTTGTGATTTCTTTTGTGCATTTTTTTTTATGAATCGTGTGAATCAATTTTCACACAACAAAGCTGTTTACTGAGCCCAAGTTATTCAAATCTGACAAAGAAGTCTGGACAATTCTATCTCTGTGGTTCCTCTAGCTGTGTGGAGGTATTAAAAATTGGAAAGCTAGACCCTTCATAACAGTCTTGAAATGAGCAAGATTTGGGCAAGTTGGGCAAAACTCACAATCATGCAGTTTTTTTGAAAAGCTAGGCCTTGTGTATTTTTTTCTTGAGGAAAGACTTAGGCAGGAATTGGTATGTTTTAAGAAGATGTCAGAAAAAACATGGCATCAGGTTTCACTCACTGTTCAAGCAAAGCTTGCAGAAAGCCTGCCTGACACTTGGGCTGTGGACAGGAGCACCCATTCCTCCCCAAGGAATGGTCCTGTATGCTTGCGATGAGGAAAAGGGCTGCTTTTGTGGATGCTTTAAGAGGTGCCATAAATTGCTGTAGCTGAGCACAGTTGTTAACTCCCCCAAAATTACAGTCATAAAGTTTAAAAGAAACCTTAAGATGACTGATAGCATCCATTGTACCTAGAGAAATGCTGTTGCCTGAGGCTTTGGGGGAGCCTGCTACCAGTGATAACCTGCCAGTGGCAAATTGTTTACTGTTGGCTTTCCCTGTGTGGCAGGCACAGTGTGGTAAAAGCTCTCTTGCTCCTGTTGGACTGGCTCCCTGCCCAACCTTCTCCTCCTCCCACCAGCCATGTGCCCAGTCACATCCCTTCTCAGGAATGCTGCATAACACTAAAACATTATGGGAACCACATGTCTAAAAAATGAAGAGGGCTTACAAAATGAGATGGTCTACAGTCAGAGTTTGATTTTATTTAAAAATACCTGAAGCATAGCAACGTGGCTAGGAATTCTACCAAGAAACTGTTGGCCAGGGTTGGAGTCAGACCTGAGGAAAGGTAAAACTCCTGGATTCAGGCTAAAGAGAAAGGTATAATCTCTGCAGGATGTTTTCTCTACTCTGAGGACTGGAAAAAAATCTCTTTTAGTATCATGGAATAGTGGTAGGTGGGAAGATAGTGGCTGAGTGGCAGCCTCCTTCCCTTCTAGACATATATATTCAAGGAGAGGAGTTCTGGATATCCTGGAAAGTGTCCCAGGACTAGAATAACTAGGAACTTCTGGAAGATGCAACAACATCATACTGCTGGTCCCAATCTCTGGGAATGGTCTTTCAATCTATTCTAGTAGCATCCAAACTTCTAAGCAGATGAGGTCTCATACTTCTCATGGGCCTTTCCATCATCATCGCCCTTCTCTACTGCTCTAGACAGGATTCCGCTGTGTTGCCAATTTGCAGTTATGTAAAGGATACACCCAATCAAGGGATAGGAACTGCAGTTGTATAGCAACTGCAGTCCCTATAGCCAGTACAGCCATACGACCAAGTGCACACATATCATGTCATATTGCACACATATCATGTCATATTTTATGCATATGCTCATATGCTGATAGTTGTCCCTCACCTGTGCAATTTCTCTTCTTGCCTTTTCTCATGTTGCCCTTGAACAATAAGGCACCACCGTTTAGCCATGATGACTCTAGTCTGCTTGATCATCCAGCTCAAAAACTCAAGCAGCTTTAGTTTCTGTAAATGGAAAAACATTGTTCACCCCAAGAGATCAAAGGCCAGACACCCAGTAAGCCCAGCTATAGACTTCCAGCACACTGGGCAATAACCATCCTTTAACAATCATCTGTGGATGGGAATTGCTAGAGGCACTAGTGACATATACACCCCAGATTTAATTCACCTTTGGTAGCACAAAGTATTTGTAAGCACATTATTTTGGGCCGTAGAAAGACTATCCCTTACCAAAGGGAAAAGCCAGAAGTCACTAAACTACCTCTAAATTGAAACTATAGTTCAGCAAGGAAGTAAATCTACCTTTTAAAGCTCCTACTGCTGTAGCAGAAATGCTGCCACCATAAGACAAAACACATTGTTCTGATATAACACTGCCCATTCAACTCCATTCAAAACTGCTAATGGACTAGCTATGTCAAGCAGACCTCAAACCAGGCCAGGTATTCTAACCATTCTAACTTAAGCTATATAGAATATGTACATCTTCAGCTGGTATGAAGCCAGCATAGACTCCATGTACTCTTTATGGCGTGTTCCAGATAATTTGACAGATATGTGATCAGGTGCCCACGCTCGAGCCAGATCACATTTATACTCCTGGGAGATCAACAGCGTGTAGGCCTCTGACTAATGGCTGTGGAACCACAGTGTGAGCTGCGTACGAGTTTCTCCTGCCAAGGACACCAGGGCTTGGACAAAATCCAGTGAGTTCCCAAAATCCCAGGCCTTCAAACTAATCATTTTGGTTTCCTTACATTATATTTTTCTGCTGTTATTACACCTCTCTCAAACAAATATCCCATCCCATGCCATACTACTTACCTTAAAGTAATATTTTTGCCATGGAGCATTTAGCTTTGAGAAAAGGGAGGAACAGTCCATTTCCCTTGAACTACCCTTCCCAGGCCTGGTCTACTAAGTCATTGTATTCATGCTTTCAGAAAGGGAGCATTCATCCATAAGTGGTCAGACAAAAGAAAGGGATAAAGCCTAGCATCTGAATCTTTCAACATTCAAACCACCTTCTAAACATGCCTTGGTAGTTTGCATCAATATCTCATGTAGTTCCAGGTGCGCAGATGCCTCATATCAAGGCTACTGTTGTGATGTTTAGGAAGTATTTTTCATATTTTTTAGGTAAAATGGGGATTCTGAATGACCAAAGCTAATTTCAAAATTTAAAATACAATTTTGTCTACAGATTGGTCGCAGCTGATACCAACTACTGAATAATTCAGGCTTCATTTAAATAATTTCATTATTTAAAAAAAAAAAAGAAGTAATGTTTAACCGCTTATGTCAAAACCTGGCCTTGAAACTTCTTGCAGATTTTGGTTTCAAAAGATAGCCAGAGATAATTAATAAACTTGCTTCTGCCATTTAGAGGATTTCTTGCATGCACTTATACTTTCTAATTGGAGCTTTAAAAATATATAGATTTTGCTCAAAGGCAGAAAGTTTGTAGCATGTTCTCTTTTTCTTTTTGAATTTTGCTTTTGAGTTATACCTTCAGAGTGAAATACCATATGGTAGACACACTCACTGCTTAGTAGAATAATGAGGTCCCACAGAGATTACACACTTTTCCCCCCAGGGAATAGTTCTGCCTGTACTTCACATTTCCAATTTTATACAGCTCTTTCCTGTAAGATGACTTACAAATTGCACTTTAAGGGCTGAATTCTACTGATGCTTATGCTGGGGTAAATCTACAACAATTTTCTTGAAGGCAGTGAAGTTATTTAAGATTTATGCTGGCATAACAAATCTCTGGATGTAACCTCTGTGTTGTTAGTTGCTGCTTACAGTAGGAGACCTTAAAAACGTGGTTACCAAAATGTCATTTTCCCTCAATTTATTAACCATGTTTACAATGATATTACCACAACATCAGGAAAGAATATAATCTAAGGACAGATATGCTGAATATAATCCTTCTAAATCCAAAGTCATTGTGTAGCTAAGATACTGGGGACAAATTCTGAGACACCTGGCTGTGTTTAGAACAATAATTTGCATTACTACTTAGCTAAATACTTATTTTGTGGAGCAAAGCATGAAGTAAGAAGAAAAAAAGCATTTATTTTAATAACACTTCTAAAATGACCATAAATACATAGCTTGGGCAGTATGATGCCTTTGTTGCACTGTTTTATTTTTCAAGAAATAAAATCACCATTCCACCATCATGGAAGACGATCTTTTAATTCCAAATGTAAGAACATGTAAGACATGGATGCAAGCTAATTTCAACCATAATAGTCTCTGCATGCTGCCACTTCAGTGACCTTTTAATCCCTGGGAGTTTAACTATTTCCTAATGTCTTCTAACAGCCAGTTTCTTGTTGGGAAAGCCTTTTCTAACTGATAACATCTAAACAAGCTCATACCTTAATTAGAAAAATTCTCCCATAAATATTTATGTTGCTGTGATTAGGCCATTTACTAAATCCAGCTACCCATTATGAGTTAAAATAGAGTGCCTTGTTTTGAGAAGCCTGGGGCATGACAAAGTTTATACTAGGGGACCTTAAGTTGTAATTCACCTAATCAAGACCCTGACCCTTTGCCTCAAAAGTAGTCAGTAGCTACTGGAGGAAAATAACCTTCTCCTGAATATAGCATCCTTCATTCCACATTTTTGTGGAAATAAATTGGATAAATTGGAAATAAATAGGATACATATCTAAGAAATTATTTAGCTACAGAGCAGCCTTGTGCAGTTCCATTTTGCTTCAACTATCAACTCAAAAAATCTAAAGGAGAAAAGACGCAATCTTTATTCTGGGGAGGAAAAACACAAAAAGTTACCAAAGCATCAAAGGATGACTTTCACCAGAAGGATATTTCTGCTGCCCAAGGAGGTTGCCATCCCACATTCATGCTGAGTGGCATTACAAATATTACAGGTTGCTGCCAGGCAGCCTGATGCGAGTTAGATGCCTGGTGTGACGACTCCTGCTGAGAGAGTGATAAGAGATTTAGACAATCTATTCTCAGGAGCTATTTATTTGGGGGCTTTTTGTTGTTGTTGTTTGTTTTGGTCTGGTTTGGTTTTGTTTTTGTTTTGTTTTGTTTTTGTTTATTTTTTTTTGGTTCTTGAGGTATAGAAAACACTGAAAAGAGGCACATCTTTTAGACAGTCAATACAGCGGCTGTCTGTCTCCTTTTGCTGCCTGGAGCCAGAGGATGCAATGCCCTGGAGAGCAGATGGCCTGAATTGCTCTGCTAAAGCAGAGCAATGCCTAAAGCCATTTCGGTGCTCGGATGGGCTTCCCGGATACAACCTACAGGCAATCTGTGTGTGTCTATACAAGTACCTTTAACAGGGAGCTGGAATGTGACTGTCCACACTGCTGAAGCGCTAACACCCTTCGCCAACACCTCTTGGCCATCCAGCCAGGCCTCGCTCTGTCAAGCAGTTCCCAGGCACCCTTTGGCTGACAAAACTTTCCATGGCTGGTTCCTGGTTTGTGCGCAGCCAGCCCGGTTTGGTGACTGAGAGTTTCCTCTCACAGCCTCGGCTGCTCCGTGCCAGCTGGCCTCCATGTCTGAGAACATTCCCGGGCATGTTTAATTTACTGGTGTAGATGTCGTTTCTGACATCCAGTGTGTCAATTCATCATGTAGGTAAAGATCCAAGAGTTTAAGAGTTCCAACTCCTTTGCCTTCAAATGGGAGAAAACCTACCTTTTAAGAGTTTTTTCTTAATAAAATCTTGTTTCAGTTTTAAGTCCAAAATATTGTTCCTTGGAATAACATGTTTAAAATGGTCAGTGTGAATGCTTATTTTTTCCCGCTTCCTATCATTCAGCTAATCTCATTTATTAAAATATATTTCTATTGCTAATTTATTCATACTTCAAAGTGAAAATCTTTTGGGTACTTTTTTTTTTCCAGATACATGTTTCCATCTTTCACTTTCCATCTATAGCACACAATAATTCAAATACAATGTAAGAAAAGTGTCCTTCCTCTACGTGTTGCCTCTGCAATCCAGTTATTCTAATCTGTTTCCATTATCTTTTATCTATTTTTTTCATTTCAGTTAAGATCACAACTTAATATATACAGAGAACATTTGTTTAGAATCTCCTCTATATTCAGATTTTCTTACTTGTTAACTGTTACAAAGTAAATATTTGTTTTTGTAAAATGCTCAGCTCAATAAATAAAGTTGTGGTCTATTTTTATTTATCTACTTCTTGGTTCCTCTGTAATTCCTCAAGTTACACACACAAAAAAAACGAAGAAAGTTATGGGATTTTCTGTGACTTCACTGTTTATTTACTTATTGTAAAGAGAGTCAAATTTGGGTTAAATAACCTTGAAAGAAAGAATGTACTCACATTTGAGTAATACAATTTATCATACTGTTTTAGATTGTAATTTATGATATGTGGTTAAAGTTTTCATTATTGCCAACCCTTGACTTTCAAAAATTATGCTTCATGGTCACCATATCCTGATACTAACTTTGAAATGATGAGATTAAAAAAAAACAATAATTTTAAATATTTTTATGTGTATCCTGGTTTCTGAAACATTATGGGTCACATTCTTAACATTTTTCTCACCAACCACACCAGAAAATCCCTTAAAAAAAGACAAGTATAAAGCTGAGATGCTGTGCTGATTGAAAGGAGTAACAGAAAGTGGTCCTTGAAGCAACAAAGAACATATATACCCATGAAGAATATGAGATTCATGTTTAAAATGCTAGGGGTTGTCTGCATTGTTTTTCCAAAGTTGTGTATTCAGGCCTCCAAATAACAACTATGCACCAATTGAAGTTCCCTTGTTTTTCAGAGAGATTGAGCATCAAAATCTTCCCTTGATAGCAATTATTCAATGCATCTAAAAATTTGATTTTTTTTATGTAGCTAAGCTAGGCACCATAGCTCCTGTAAGAAGGCCCAACAGAAGTGCCCAATAGAGTGAGTAATCTCTCTTTTTAAGGCAGGACCACAAGTGAAGTGAGCATGAGTTAAAGGAATTCTTTCTTGTTAATAATTTTTGCACTGTAACTAGTATTCATTGTTAACAACTACATCGATTCCAAATTGTCCTTTGATTTCAAATAAATTTTCTTGTCCCTAAAGTGTTTCACTGAATTTATTTTTTCCAGAAAAAAAATGAATTCTGACCAACAATGACCTGTGCCTGAATTCACAAGTCAGACTATTGCTGTATTTGCTGTTCTTCTGTACACTGTTTCTATCTACTTAGCTCAACCCATCTATGACACCACTGATGACTGCATGAGATGTTAATGAGATGTCCCTAAATTTAGTTTACTTTTCATCAGTGAGCATCTTCCTATTTCTACTGTGCTGCAGACCTCTGCGGTTCACCCTGAATGCTTTACTGTCGATGTTTCTGGCTGATCTGCCTCTGCTTTCCACAACTCTTGCCTGTAACAGCTGTGGAAATAGTCCAGCAGACAAAATGTGTAGACATCATGAATTCACTGTCCTTCGCTTTGTTTTCAGTTGCCTTATCCCCACTGGTCTCCCACAGGTAAGGCTGCCCTCATTAGCTATCTCAACCATGGCCAAGAATTCTCAGTTACCACCTAGGCAGCTACTGGGCAGCAGCCTGTGCTTGGCCAGCTGTCAGGGAGAGACTGGGCTGATGTGTTGGCAACTGATCTCTGTACGAGGACTTTTTTTGTCTCCAAAGTGTGTTACACAATGTGCTTTCCAACAGCAAGGGAGAGCAGATGGAGAAAAAAATAGGAAATGAAGCTTTGATGAAATGATAGCTGCCACTGTTCCTACTGTGGCTCTTTCACTTGTACATGAAACCTGGAGGAAGCAAATCTTGGGAGAGAGCTGGCAGAATTTCTGTGCCCAAATCTGGTCTGTTATTTTCTTGCTTGTGTATTATTTTTTAAGAAAGTAAAAATCTATCACTGTATCATCTCTTGGTTCCAGTTCTACTTTCTGTAATTTGCCTGTCCTGCACAAAGACCAATATTTCTTTTATTCCCCTGCCCTGCCATGAGGGCCCCTTTCCTCTGGCAGCTCTGACATCCCAGGCTTAAAGAGGCTAATACAGTGTTTCTCTCTGAAACACTAATGGAAACTTAACCTGGTGAATGAAGGAAACCTGCAAGGCTGTGCTGGGGAGGAGAAAGCACTCCAGGATTCATCTCCCTACTGGGAGCAAGTATGTAGAGCCATTTACAAAAATTTCCACCATGGGAATGAGGAGAAAGAGGCAGGATCACTGTGAGGTCTCTAGGCTCAGCATGTGCTTGGCCATAAGGTGCTCTTGTTTCTTGATGCTGGATCACCAGGAGGCTGCTTGGAGCGTGCCTGACTAGTGCATGGAAAGCAGACACAGACATGTCCACATAACAAACAACCTGAAGAGCTGAAAATAGCTGCTGGCAGCTGCCTGTACCAATTCTCACATCGTTCGCCTCTCTTGGCTTGACCACAGGAGCTGGCTGTTTCACAGAGCCAGTGCCACTTGGCCATGTGCCACATTCTCCTGCCTTTTTTCTCCCGCTCTTGCACACTGGCACTTTGCAGGATCTCCCTGAAAGCTGCCAGCCTCCTTTCTCTCTTCCCTATTTAGTCTGGCTCATGTTCACCCTCTTCTTGGCTCCCATTTGCAGGAATGTCATCTACAGTCTGGATTTAGTCTCAGGTGCCGCCGCTCCTAGCGCAAGAAAATGAAAACAGCCTCTGTTCTCTTCTCTTAGATGGGCCACTATCTTCTACCCCCAGTTTTAGGGGGCACTTTCACCATTCTCTTTCTCCCAGAGTGGTGCTCTGTGTGGAGGTGCCTCTGACTCAGCAGGGGAAAGGAAACTTTGGTATTGATTAGCTGCCAATAAAGAAGTTTCATAGCAAGGAAAAGGCTGTGTGCTCGTGGAAATAGAAGCCGGGTCTACAGGGTCTAGGATCTGAATCAGGTGGGGAGGAAGAGGTAGGAACAAATCTGAGAGAGGGGCTTCATTTCAGTGGATAATTCCCCAGCTAGGTCCGGGGTCAGCGCCATGCAACAGCACAACTGATGGAGACGGCTTGGCTTCCTCACACTGGATGAGGTGACCCTGCTCCAGCTCAGTTCTGCCGAGTAAACCTGGACGCCTGCAACGCTTGAGCAAGGGAAGCAAAGCAGGCTGAGGAGAAGGGCATGGCACAGCCAACACCGTGGGACACCCACCAAGACAGTGCTTTTTGCCACCTGGCAGGGCTGCCTCACGGCTCTGCCTTTGGCCCAGAATGGATAATTGCCTTTCAGGAATAAGATTTGAAGCCAGAGAGATCTGGCCCATCAAGAAAGATTCTGAACGCTGGAGGAGAAAAGGTCTGGTGAAAAGATCTGTGGAGGCCAATGGAAGCGCAACCTGAGAACTGCGCAAATACCCGGGCTGACAGATATGTTTGTCTGTTTTTGGGGGGTTTGTTTGTTTGTTTATTTAAGAGCATCACTCAGCACCATAAAACCGAACCTGTGTTGCTAGTGGTGGGGAGAGGGCAGAGGGACAACAGCAGGAAGCAGGCACTGAAGCAGCAAAGCTCTCAGGCATCTTCACCCTGATTTTACCGAGCTCGATCAGACGCACTTCCTCTGGTAAGGAAGGAGCCGTGTGTTATCTGCAGGAAGGACGCAGTCTGACCGCAGCAAGGCTTTCTGCAGATGTGGAGAGGGAGAGCTGCCGAACACAGGAAACTCTGCTGGAGCCTCCTCAGAGGAACAGATCCCGGGTTTAGGTCTCTTTGCTGTCCCAATGCTTTCTTTCCCACCATGATTCTTCAACCACCCTCGGAGAGTATGTTTGGAAGATAGCGCTTTACTTTGCGGTGCTGCTTATACTTGCTCATTCAGTGTAAATAACTGTATTAACTTTACAGGCAGCCCTGGTTTGAACTGACTGAGATTCATGTAGCAAACTGGAATGGTGCCAGGCCCACCAGAGCAGAGTCCTGTTAGTGTGAGGTGGAGCCCAAGCAGCTCTCAGGATGGGAGGTCTTGCTAAACGAATGTGATCCCTCCTTGTTCGTGCAGATTAGTTTGAACACTGACACAATGGCTGCCAAATACTGGATCTGCCAGAAATGTTAACAAAAGGCACTTTGATCTCCTTCACTTGTTCTTGTTAAGAATGTATTGTATGATTTTTGTCTCCTCTGTGGTCAGAAGAAAAAATGTTTTACTCTTGCAAAGTGTGTATCACTCATGTTCAATAATCTACGTGCTGTGTTACACAGGACTTCTGCTTCTCGCTGCTACTTGCTTTGGGGATGCTTCATTTAGCAGATATTGCATTCTATATACTTCTCTAAATGCCATAGGCATGGTTTATCTTTCTTAAATAAAAGGTTGGGTTTTTGGGGGATAGTTCCTGAACGTCTTGTCTAAACAGCTGAAGAATTAAATTTTACTATATGTGTAAAAATTACTTAAAAGTCAGTTTAAACTTTCATACTAGTTATTAAACCCTTGGCTAAGTAGTTAATACGTTTCACATATCTGCTCTTGGCAGAAGGTTTACATTTTTCTAACCACATATTTACTGTAAAAAGCAGCTAATATTTGGTAATAAAAAGATACAATGACAGTTATCAAGGAACAGTAATTCTTGCAATGCATCAGTCTCCCACTGTAGTAAAAATACAGTATTTATGAGTCAAACAGCATAATTCCCCTCCTCAAACAAGATGGAAATTTATAGAAAATGTAATCCCCACTAGCAAATAAAAAAAGAGGAAACTGTTGATCAGGAATTCTCATGCCAAATCTGCTGCTTTTATTTACATATAAAATTGACATGTAACATGTTAAATCTGATGCAATGAAATATTGAGTATACTCTGATAGCTTGGACTTGGTACACTCAGCAATTTTACTGGAGAAGATGCAGGTAAAATTGCAAAATAGAATAAATACACATCATTATTGCTGCTTCTTGGTATTCTACTAACAATGCTAGTATTTTTTGATCTTTGAGAAACAACTGTATAAAATATCTTCATTTTAAAAATGTAAAGAAAAATCTGCTTTTCAACATAGATTGATTATTTGTGCATTTTATCATACTATAGTTGACCTACTTTAAATCTCATATTTGAAGATTAAGTTCCTGGAAGTGATCATGTAAAATAAAAATCTATTGTGTTCTCTTTCCAAAGCCTAGCAGTCAGGAAAAAATCATGCATATTTAGAAACAACTATTCCATATTTATAAAACTGCTCTTTTTGCTAAGAGAAATTTTGCTTTGATTCTTGGGTTATTGCACAGTTGATGATCTTAGGCTTTATTAGCTTCATGATGTCAGTTGCAAGAGCTATATTTTCATTAAATAGAAGTAATAGGTTTCCTTTTTAGTTTTTATTCCTTACTTTGCTAGCATAATCACACAATGTAGCACATATCTTAGGTGCTTTATTGTCAAAAGGAGTAAGGAAGTGTAGTAATCACAATATTTTTTGTCGTATCAGCATATTATTGAGAGCTATTAAAGGTTTGACTCTGATATAGCAGCAACTGTGTTCTTTTGAGTTCCTGAACACAATACAATATTTACGACAATTTAGAAAATTTTCATCATTTCAATCCCATAAAGTTGAAATCTCATACTACCAAGAGCAAAAGGCAGAGCTCATCACCCACCAATCCCATATGATGTGAGCTACTTTAAATTACAGTCCTACAAAGTTGTTGCTTCAATAATATCATGTCATGGAAGGTCCTGCTAAACTGTCCTCTCTTTCTTTACATTTCCAGGTCACCTAACCACCCTTTGGCCAAGGTAAGCCACTTTAGCTGTGTGCTGTCTGTGCTATGACAGATCCCCCTTCAGTATTTCAACATTTTTGGCCCTTTCTGGTGCACTCATCCATAACAAAACTTTTTTTGTTATACATTGGATAGATGTGCTGCTTTTGCATAGCTGTAATGAGCACAGTTTAGAGCATTGCTGTTAAAGGCACTGAGCATAGTGCCGATGCCAGTGCCAATGGACTTGCACAACAAGACGTAGAAAAAATACCAGCCTGTAATATATTCACCAAGAAAGGTTATCTGGGATTATCCAGATCATGCTGACTTTTGTATAGGCTTCTGCAGTTCTTGATTTTCACTTGCAAGTTATAAGACACATTGTACTCAGTGATTCACACTAAGCCTCTTTTGTGGTATTTAGGTGGTAACTGCCATCAGCAAAATTACTGGCAACACTACACATGCCAGGATGAGATGACCTGTTCTGGATAGCAGCTGTAAAGGTGGAGAGGTCAGGGGAGAGGGAAGGGTATAGAGGCAATAGAGCAATAGGTAAAGGCACAATTTTCTTTGTGATAAAAGTCCTAGAAAACCCAGATAGGTTTGCACAGTAATCTATAAATTTCCAGTATGTGTCATGTAGTCTCTCTGCTTGTGTTGTCAAAGATGTTCTGACAGCTGATAAAATTAAAAGCAAGTGTGAGCTGCCACAGACTCCTTGTTCAAATAGACAAAGTGTGAAAATATGATAATTACAGAAATATGTAG
>NW_010582033.1:530132-554042 GCF_000705375.1 Tinamus guttatus
GTAGAACTGTGCAAAAGCACCATTAGTAACCAGGAACTGTATGTCTCTTACAAACACTCTAGTATCAACCAAGCCTGATTCAAGCCTTTCTGGCAAGGTCTTATAGCAAGGCTGAGCAGCTTTTGGCGTTGTACTTTCTGTTGGTGCCTTCTGATGAAGTGAATCTTCCATCCATCTGCTTGGGAAAGACTCTGACTTTGTGTCAGGGTTGTGTTCTTGTAAATTAACATGCTACGGCTCATTATTGCTTTCAGTTTTTAACCTTGTTGGACTTTTGTTATCCAAAACCTGTGCTAGGGTACAAAAGTCTCCTGTGCTAGATGGGAAATATTTCAGATAATTACAACTCCTAGTCTTAAGATGCCAACTAATTCTACTACTCTCTTTCTTGTGCTGTCTTCCAAGATTAAAGTGGGTGAACTTTGTTACGTTGTTCATACTGCACAGCTTTAAATTGTCAGCAATCTGAAAAAAAAACTATTTTAAATCTTCGAAGCATATTCAAGCATCTCTTGTTTACAGAGTATCAAGCAGAAGTGTGGGAATTAGTTGCAACTCAATAGCTGAATTCTACTTTAAATAGATATACAGAATTAACCTAGCAGGAGAAGATCAGTTGGGAGAAAATACAAAATCACTGAAAATAATTAACTATATTATTTGTTGGATATTTTTGTGTGTGTTTATTGGATAAGCACCCTTTTTCTTTCTTTATATTGACTTTTTTCTGGGTAGGTATAGGGAATTCATGTAGAAATTCCTGTAACTAAATATGTCCTTTTTAAAAATTTTTAAGATCTCTGATTTTAATTCCTTATCACTTTTCTCAGGTTTAAATGTTAAGGCTGAGCCTAACAATGTTTGCCATAGGCTGAATTCTACTTGAAAGTTTCAGTCGAAAGGACTCACCAATTTTCAGAATGACATTAAGGAGATAATGTTTTATTCTGTTGAAAATAACATTATTTACTGGAGACATTCCAATGTCTTACTGATTTGGATCTGGGATATGAAATTTGTCAGGGCTGTGTGTATATAAGACTCTGGCATTAATATTTGCCTTTACTCATTCCATGGGAGATTTGCCCAAAATTAGCTGAAATGTAAAATAATGAAAATAATTTGTTTGCCTGTGATACTTTGTCAGATGGATTTTGGGGGCTGCCTTTCCCCAGACTCCCTTTATGAAGTGCTCCACCGCAGAGTGGCACGGAGCAAGAATTCCTCTCCCTGCAGTAAGTCCTGCAAGCCCCAAGGCTGTGCAACACAGCAAAATGAATCACACGCAAGAAATCTCTCTCCTGAGCTCCCACAATTTTGTGCATGGTTTCCAGCTCAAGGAAAGAGAAAGAAGAAGCCATCTTATCTCGGACGGCCTTGTGGGGAAACTTGGAAGAAGGAGGAAACTCCAGAGCTGGAGAAAGCAGAGCTGGAGAAGAGGGCAGAAGTACTGAATTTGGATAGTAGCGGGGCAGTGCTCCACTCCCCAGCCTCAAAACTTGAGAGCCCTGAGCTTCTGCAGCCTCCAGCACTACATACCTGACTAATGGGATCTGATAAATCTCCTCCAAAGGCTGGTCCTTGGTGGGGTAACACCTGTACTGCCCTTTCTTACCTTTAATAACTTAAGCATCACCTACAGATCTGAGCGCTGCCAACTGCCAAGCAGGGAGTCAATTGCCTTGCACTCACAGGAGAATAAAATCCAAAATTGAGGAAATACTTAGAACTTTCAATGAACTTTTGAAAGCTTGAACAGTGCTAAAAGTATTGTGGAGAGCAGGAAATAGATGGACAGGCCTGCAGTTCACGGACAGGGCTATAGTTCATTGATCTGTTTTAGTTATTTGTGTATTTACAAAAAATCTACTGATTGCTCTGATGCAATTATTTGGAAATGCTAAACATATAAGGTATAAAGAACAGATAGTGAAAAAGAAAAATATTATTTTCCATAGTTTAGTGAGAAAATAGGAATGATTATCATAAAGCCGTGGGGATTTTTTAATTAATTGTATAGAAACAAAATTATATTTAAAGAAAACAGAAGTATATATGTGTATGTACAAATTTAGAAGATAGCTTGTGCATAATTAAATGCTTCACCTACCTTGGTATTAAGCAGCTGTTGACTGCAAAAATTACAACACTAGATTTTTTGTAGATGTTAATAAATTTGGAAATAAGTCAGCTTTAACCTGACTTTAATGGGGTTAAAGAGATTTAGAATAATGAGAGAAATGTGTATCCGATTAAGAAGATCTTTGAGAAACCAGGGAATCAATTCCCAAGCTACATCAATTCATTTGTGCACATGTAATTCTGACTGATATAGAATTAGACGTGTTCAGTGAAGCTGGTGGAGGCGTCAGTAATGCCAAGACAGGTAATTAGCTGCCTGTTCTCCACTTGGCCTGTAACTTAAGCTACTGTGTTTCTGATAAAATGACCATGCTGAAGCTCACAGTCCCTAGCTCTGAGAAGCTTTTGCACCTGTAATTTCTGAAAACATGGGTTTCAATCTGATGAGCAATACCAAGAAGTACTTGGAGACTTTCAAACATGCCGGAGATTTCATCTTTATGATGACAGTGTGCCATTAACTGGTGGCTTTCAGCCAGTTTACACGTCATTTGTGCTCTGCAGCCTGGACCAGAGGTTTGGGAGGGTGCGATAGTGCGTGGAGGGCCTGTCATACCCTAAATGTTCCCTGATGAGGATGGCTCAGAGCTGCACCCTATTTTACAATGCACCCATTTAGCATGACTGAGCTGAGAGAGTGAAGTTTGTCAGAAAGTCATGTCAGGTATCTAGATGTCTTTCATTTAATAGAAAACAGACTAATCCTCTACTTGTGTCCCACATCAGTGGCAATTACTTTTTATGGCCATTGATGGGAATTAGAGAACTGCGGCTCTTCGATCAACAGCTTCAGGGCAACTCAACCAAACCTAACATAAATAAAGGACTGATAGAAATCATTCCTGTGGATGCAGAAAAGGAAAGTGCAGAAGGTACAGCTTAACTATGAATGTTGTGTCCCGGCCCCAACTCCCTGATCAAAGGCATTCCAAAACAAGCACTAAGTGTTTGCGAGCTGCCAAAGAATTTGGGTGCAGTATTAGGAAGAAGATGAAGAACAGATTACATTTCACTAACAGCTACTCCCCAGTTTGATGAGGATGGATTTAAAAATAGCTGGAAAGATATACAAGTCTGTCAAACATCCCAGGATCCTAAAGAAAGACAGTGTGAGGTAAATTGTGCTGTAACCCTGTGAGTTAGCATTTAAAGGAAAGACAACAAACAAGGTGCTGCAGAGGGAAACAGGGAGGAGAATGATGAAAGAAGTGGTGAACTGAAAAAAAAAATGGATTAGAAGAAAAATCATGATGCAAAGGCAGTTTTGATACTGAGAATCTCCTGCTCTGAAACTATAAACACACTGCCAGAAAGTCAGGTTTCAAGAATGAACAACTTCTGGCACCTCTTTCCCACACAGACTCCAAGAAAGGAGGGGACACAAATATCAAAATGCAGAAAGAGCTTTTGTCTTTGTCATGAACAGAAGTTTTATTTCTTTAGAACAAAATATGGTACCCGCACCTTTCATATAGCAGAGTTACATCTTCCTTTAGCCATTCCCACCTCTGTGCCAACTCATCGCCAGGGAATGGAAACAGGCTCTCCAGAAGAAAACAGCAAACTGCATGACTTGTTTGCAACAGCATCTGGAGTCTTGGAAACTGCTGCTTTAGCCCGTTCTCTTGGCTGCTTTGGAGACGCAGCTATGTCCAAGTGCAATATGGCTAGGCTTCCTTCCCAGATCCTATCTGTGCTGGCCCATGGAGTCTCTGCCTCCAAAGCATTGAAAGTAGAGAGAGAAACTGCTAAGAACATGTATGTGGCTGGAACAGACTTGTACCAGATGGCCATTCAAAATAGCAGTCAGGAGAAAAGTGTCACACTGAGCAGACGCAAGTCTTATCCTTGAGAAAAGACTTCCCAGCTGCCATTTTCCTCTGACTCATCTTTTAGAAGAACTCTGTTTATTTTAATCAGAGCCAGTGTTGAGTCACAGACGCCGCATGTCAGACAAGTTCACTGGGTCCCCTTCATGGCTGGGGTGAGAAGAATGTTTTAGGCAACACAACTTTTTCACTTAAGTACGCAAAAAGTCTCAACTTTCTCTCCTTTTCAGTGACAAGATCATGAAAAAGTAGCACAAATACACATATAGACCAAAAAATATAAAAAAGAGGCTGTAAAAAGTAAAAAAGAGAGCTCCTTGATTTGAGGAATATTGGTTCAGACATATTAAAACAGAACATCAGCATTCTACACTTAATGTTAAAAGTTATTTTAAACTTAAAATGGCTGAGATCTTTACAGATTTGATTACATAAAACAAAAAGTTCCTCTTAGTACCTGCAACTATATGAAATGTTCTTTCAAAATTTCTGCTCTTGAGAAAGCTTTTCTTCCTTGATATTCCAAATGCTGCCTTTTTCAGTGCTTAAGCCATGACTTCTTTCTACTAAAATCAAATAATACAATAAAATTTTGTGCAAGGTAGAAATAGAAGTGGAGGAGGCTTTTTTTTTCATTTCCTGCTAATTTCCTCAGCAAATTCTGAAAGGTTTATAGCCATTTCATCAAAAGCCAGGGCTGTCTACATGTTCTATTTTGGTCTTCTTTCAGTTCCCCAAATATAAAAAACTAAGGGCCTCCATCTTTCCTTCCCAGACAGGGAACATATGAAAGCAGCCTCACCAGCCCCGCATCCTCTCTCTAAGCCCCCTTGATCACTGCCATGAAAAAAAACGTTTCCCAGCTTAAGCCAGCCACCTACAAACATCTGATATTTTCTCACTGCAGCTGTCAGATTCTCCCTTTCTATGAGTTCCTGCTATTCTTCCTATCAGTTCCTACTGTTTTACTGAGACAGAAGATTTTGTTCGTCATTTTCTCACCATAAGGTTTAACTCCTTTCATCCCTAAATGTTACACCAAATAATATACTTTATGCTACTTAAAATTAAGGATTTGGCCCAACATCATTCACTCAATGGCCAGTACTTCATTAGAACCCATTAAATCTGAAGGAAGCCAGGAGGTATTTATGTTTCTCCAGAGATTACATGCTCCCAAGATTCCCCAAGTTAATTATTAACCATGGACACTTTTCCAAGGTGACATAAAATAAATTTAAAAACAACAGAACAAGAAAGTGGCTTCATAAAGCCTCAACACACCATACAGGGACAAAACTCTTTGTTACCATTTTATTAATTTGATGTATTTATTTTTCCACAACAGAGGAACAAATTATGCAATGACAGGAAGACTGTCAGCATTTATTTTCTGTGGTACCTCATTGCCTTGATTCTTTGGCATCTCTGAGAAAACCTGCATGATTTTCATACATGGAGAAAACATCCTGCTTGTAGGTGGTCAAACACCTGCTTCCCAGGCTAGAAAGGCAGCAGCTGTTGTCCTTACCATGCCTGATTTGAGGAAGGTAGGATGTTGCCCACATATTTTCACAGTGACATTTGGGAAGCAGTGTTTGTGGCTTGCCTCCATGTGAATTATTGTCTTTGACAGGAGAAATAAAATTTTAATACAAGTCTTTGACAGGAATACTCCAAAGGAGTTTTTTGAAACACAGACTGAGGAAGTCAACTGCTTTGCGTGACTGAATAAGTTCTGTTCCCAGAGCAGCTTTGCTGCCCGCCAGAATAGGAAGGCGAGAAGCCTGTGCACATAGCTGTGAGTATGTCCGGGTTCTTGCCTCCTCAGAGAATGAGGAATACCTATGATATGGAAGGTATTCCATATTTCTGATGAAAATTCAATGTATTTGGATGTCAAGACGTTTGGATGCTGTAAAAAGGCTCATCTGGAAACAATGAATGTGCTTTAGTTCTTTGTAGAAAATACTTAATTCTATTTTTTTAAGAATTCCCTTTCTCTTGGAATAAGTCATCTGCTTAAAATTAGGCATGTACTTGTTTGTCTTGCTGACTTGAGGCCATACAATACACAGCTCTCTGATGCTAAGTAATTTATGTGCTTGCATAAATCAGCAGGCAGCCAACAGAAGACAGACTGGATACAACAGTTTCACATATGCATTCTTCTTTTCTGGTCAAAAAAGCATGGAAATGAGCTCATACTTCATGCCTTTGGAAGCTCTTCCTTTTTCTGCCATCTTTCGAAAATTCATTGAATTTTGAGTATTTCCAAGACTTTCGCAAATTATTTACAAAACTTACTTAGCTTAAAAAAATTGGGCTTTGCTAGCTTCTTCAGTTCCTTTAATCAAGGTTTAAAAGGTCATCAGGATCTACAGTGGCTCCTCCCTTCCTTTCACTTCTCTGAAAGACCTATGTGAAGACTGCATAAGCCTGAAGAAGTCCTAGTTCTGTGAGGACAACCAAGAAAGCTCTGTTTCCTGGCCCAACGAGCAGTACTGGTTCTGTACAGGAAGTATTGCAGGAATGAGACTTCATGCTTGCAAGTTTCTTTGAGACCCAAAGTGGAGCGTGCTGAACTAAGGTGCCCTTAGAAACGCCTCCTGTTGGGTTTCTTGTGCTGTGGAAGGGTATTCACACCAAAACAGCTGAGCTAACCTGTACAACGTGAGCTTTTTGTATACGCATATGGAAAGCTCCAGCATATCCTGCATCCTCAAAATTCACAGAAAAGTCCTAATGCGATAGAAAAGGGGTAACAAAATAAACATGGATGAGTTGAGGCTGATTTCCAATCCCGATCAGGTTATCTGCAGCATACCACTGTTTAGGGATTATGCTGAGGAGAAGGAGAGACGTGTTGCTAGGTGAAGCACGCACTGAAGTAGAGCACTTTCTGAGGTCTGTGTGCCAGAGCGCCTTCAGCAGAGAGTTTTAATAAATCATCCCACAGACAGACTGGCACATTAAGATACATAAAGCCCAAAGGGCTGAGCCTGGTGCAGCTCCTTTTGCCCATGTCCCATGCAGAGAGATGACACTGGTCACAAGGGACACAGAGAAGAGTCAGAAAAAATGTGGTTGCCCAAAGCTGGGAAGAGAACTAAACCCTGGCCTGGTCAGCAGGAAGGCAGTGTGAGGTGCAGTCTCTTCCAATTTTCAAAATGTATAAACCCTTCATTTTTAATTCACTCCTCTTTTTTTCGATCACACTTTTTCTAACTGTAGAGACCATTCATGTGCATTTAGAGATCTTGTGAACTGCATGTATAGCATATAATTCCTGAATGATATGTGAAAGCAGAAAGAGTAAGAAAGACAGAACATCTCAACCATTTTGAACCAGAGTTTGATCATCTCAACCATTGTGAACCAGAGTTTGGTTCACAAATGTTGCTAAAACCATAGATAACTGAAAACATCACAAGATTTATGAATAGGATACATTTTTTAATATCAACCAGAACCAGAACTGACCAAATTTCACTGGATTTTTTCAGCTAAAATGACAGTCAAGTATGTGAAATGAAGAAATGCAGCTAGTGAATGATCCCTTTTTTCCCCTGTGAGCCTCTTTAACACAGGGGGCAGGCTATGTGTGATATTGATATGTTAATGCCTCATATGTGCCTCAAGTCATGAACAGAGCCCCTAATATGGCAGGCAGGAGGAACATCTGAACGAGACTGACATCTGACCAGACCACAATATTTGACTTTTATGAGTGCAAGCAGAACAGTCAATCCTCTCTATCCTTGTTTTAATAGTTTCCTTAAAGTCTGGGAAACTACAGGGAAAGTAAACAACAAGGTAATTAAAACATGTATTGCTTACTACATCATTACGGGTGGCTGAGAGATTTTGGACAGAATATTTTTCCTTTAGGAAATACCTGTGCTTTGAAAAGGAAAATGTCTGTGGGAAATAGTCATTTTTCACAAATTACTCCTTTCCCAAATCTATTTTAAAATTCCTCAGAATGTCCAATTTCAACATTTTCAATACAAAAATCTATGCTTGGTACAAATAATATTTCAGTATCTTAAAATAATTTTAGTTTAAAAAAAATAAACAAAACTGAGAATATAAATGAAAGATTTAAAAATGCTGACATAGAAGGTTTTGATCAAGAAACAGCATTTTGCAGCTTATTTAATGGATTGTTAGAATGAACATATGCAAGAGTTTTATTTTTCATCCTGATTCAAGCTAAGAATTTCTTTCAAATACCTAGTCTCCCAAGAAAAAAGAATGGATTTCCTGATCGGCTCTATTCCTCATGAACCTTAATTTAACAAATGTATGATACACTGCATTCTGTCAGCAGATCACAGTGAGAATATACTGTGTTAGAAATAACTCCATCTTCCATTTTGAATTATCTTAAGCAGTACTGTTAATATAATAGGCTTGTGGGCATATATTATACAATGACATGAGACCTAACCTTTCTCTTTCAAGCAGTTTCTCATTTCCTGACTTCAACAAACATAAGAGAATATCACATGTTAAAAGAATGCTGTGAAAAGTATATTGAATCATCTGGCAGTATTTAAACCATGAGATGACATTTTATTTTGCTTATTCTACATGGAAATTCCTAACATTAGCTGTTACTCAAATATATCAGTCCAGGCTCTGCTGTTTCTTTTCAAACAGTCTTTATTCTTTTCTTCTGTTCTTGTTATATCTTTTTATATCTTAGCTGGAATGCTTCATTGATGCCTAGTAGGTAAGAAACACCCGAAGTCTGAGCTTTTAATTTGTGCTTCTGAAAAACTGAATACAGAAATATCTAACAGTTATTTCTTTTCTGGGTGCCTAGACCATCATAGAGTCATAGCTAATCAATAGTGTGTTAATAACAAGGACTCCATGGCTAACTTAATATTTCAGGGATGTTCTAAGGGAACCTTCAATAGACAATGGTCAAAATAGTGATATCACACTTAGTTAAATCAACTGATTTCTGGCATAGTGGCCACTATGGTCAGGAGACTCCATCTAAAAATAAGGTGCTCTCTAGGCCAGACTACTCATAGACCTAAAGCTGACCATTCTCTTAAGAGCATTCTTGGAGAAGGTCCAGAGCTCTCAACACCTTGAAGAGCTGAGCCTCAAGCTTTCAGTTATTTCTCAGAAGAGGCAGCACTTACTTAGGAATAGCTGTAAAAGAAAGAATTCAGGAAAAAAAAGTATGTGACAGGACGAAAAGAAAGGAAAATTAACAAATCAAAATATGTCAGCTGTATGGCTCCAGAGACAGACAAACAATACATTACAGCCTGCAAGTAGCAACTGATTGTGGCCATTTGAATCAAAGGAAAATGGCTTTGCTTTTAGCAACACGAGTCTTACAACATGACAACATGAAACCAAGAAAAGACTATTAGATCTTTCTTTGCTTTTAGCAACACGGGTCTTACAACATGACCTATTTTTTCATGGATCTGAAACCAAGAAAAGACTATTAGATCTTCTAGTTTTATTTCCTTCATAGCACAGGCCATAAAAATTCATGCCTCTCATTACATTTACTAATGACTTATATGTTGGCAAAAGCAGTATGTTCTCCAGAGGCACATCCAGCCTTAGTCTGAAAGCTTCAGGAGAGGAAGAAGTTGGTCTCTTGGCCCTTATAGCCTTATTACAGTCCATCCATTTCAGCAAAGGTTTACTAGCTCACTTGCACTCAAAAACCAACATTATGTTATTTGGTGACATATGCACAACAGTCTGTGATTCATTGCTTACTTCAAGCATTCCCAAATATATTTTGGTTACGAGCCACCACTGATGACAGCAGTTCCCAGCTGAATGGGACACTTTGGCAATATTCATGTGTTACTTCACTTTAGTGCATGCAATGCAATTTGAGGAGACCCAGTCTAGCTGAAAATTAGTTTGGGGCAGCTACGATGCCTTGGTCCATCATTTCTGCCTAAAGAAAGAGAGGGAGACATTTGAGCATCACAGAAAACTTGTGTTTATCTCAAAAGATTTGATTTCAAAATCTCCCTAGTCACAAAGGAAATTACTATCTATTCCAGCTGACTTCATGGATGACACCTCAGGGTGACACTTATTGATGGAAGAGGAAGAATATGAGATCACAGTATTAGGTAGGTCAAGGCACCATGACCTTCAGTGTTCCTTGGAGTGGTTCCCCGGGCACTTGGGAAATGCTCTGATACCTATGATATTTTTTTCCCAAGTGTAAGAGTAGTAACAGTTCATTTGCAAGAAAAGGAACAATCACAGAATGGGACATAACTGTAGCTATCCTATAGGGGAACTTCACTGTAATATTCTAAATAAGCTTTCTGAAAGGAACTTACAGAGTTTCACTTTGTTAATAGTCTATAATAACTCCTAAACTTATAAAACACATGGAAAGGCTCTCTGTTTCTTTATATATCTAGGATATATAAAACAGAAGCTTCAAAACATTTGTTCATTGGCTTATGAATAGTCCCTATATAAGA
The DNA here is from genome assembly GCF_000705375.1 of Tinamus guttatus. Next base: position 540,595 of record NW_010582033.1, read on the forward strand.
TGTATATGGTTATTTCTGATTTTTGTTAGAGAGAGCTTATTATTTTTTCAAGAAAATGGGAATTGATTAAATCACATCAATTAGTGTGACTTTTGATCTTGACTCTTCATGTAGAACTCCTTGTGATTGGAATAGAAAGATTGTTTGGTGAAAACATAGAAGAAAATAGTTCTCAACAAATTCCTTGGACTAGACGACTGGTTTGTGTTCCACACAAAGTCCTTGAAAGTATTATTCCATGGCATGCAATTCCAAGTCACCCCCCCAATCTGAGATTATGTTCCACTCATCCCACTCTTTTTTACAATACCACAAATTCTGAGTTTCTCCCACTATTTAATAAATGATTGTGAGATCTGTACATACGCAAGTGGTAAATGGCAAATGGAAACAATGGCCACAGCAATAGAAGTTCAACCCCCAGAGGAATTTTCCTGAAAGTTTAACAAGAGGTTTCATTGTTCCTATGAGGCACATTTCAGGGAAAACAAAAAAAAAAGTCAAGGAAAAAGTCTTTAGCTATCAGAGAGCAACTGCAGGCTTTCCAAAGAGCAAAGGGAAGGAAGGTAATATGGGAGAAAAAGAAATGAGCTTGATTAATACAAGGCACAGTTAACATTTTGCTCACCAAACAAGAACTGATTAGTGTTAAAGCCCAGTCTTCTCTAAAGCTGAGCTTTTATCAAATTACAAGGACTGCTTTGCACTTTGCAGCAGTTACATGTTCCCTTTCAGCAGTAAAAAGAAAGCTGGGAGGTTAGGTAACCCTGCCTGACTTTCAGTCATCCTAGTAACAACTAAACAACCATGTAGTCTGTGATACATCCAGTAGATGCCAGCCATATTATCTCCAAGGCTTCTCCAAAACAAAAGAAAATCTTTAAAGAAATTTTATCTATAAACAGCTATGAGACAGAGAGCAATTTAAGGAAGACAAGCGAGTTAAGAAAATATGGAAATTATGAATTCATTTCCAAAATTAAAATAGCTTTTAATAGCTTTGCCCTTAAAGAGAAATTAATGAATGTTCTTTCACATCTTAATATAAAGCCAGACTTTGGCAGATGTGAAATAGATTGCTATGTACAACATAAACAGTGTTTGCTCTTTTATCCTGTCTGCGTGGAGCGTACGTCTGTGTACTTGAACAAAAGTTCATTTCTAACTCAGAGGAGAATGTAAACAATCCCAGCCACAGCCAGGATTTCAGAAGGCTGCAGGGATACCTGAGCAACATTTCTACTTACGCCTAGAAGCAAAGCAAATGGGCAAGCTGGGAGAAGTGAGCAGTTAAAGCTGCAAAGGTTTTATGTGCTGAGCTTCAGAGGGCCATCTCCAGAAAGCAGATTTTCATGAGTGCTGCGCAGGGTCCTTTGCAGAGGTTATTTCCACACCAGAACATCTCTTTGGTCTCTAGAGTTGCAAAATAAATAAACCTTCCTGGTATGAACATGACAGCAAGCAGGATTTGTGGGGGATTTGTGTCGGGACAGAATTTGGCCCCAAAAGCAGAGTTATCTGCTGTGTTTGCTTTTGTGCAGGCTGAGGACTGCCAGCCCAAGCACAGCAAAGCACTTCGAGCTGGTAGCTAGGAGACTGTCTCCAACACACTAAAAATACTTCCCGTGAGCTGGTCAGTGACATCTTATTTGCAAGTGAGGGGGTAGATCTTGGATCTTCTTGAATTTTGAACTAAGCAGGAGCATAGAGCCTGCCTCTCACAGAGCCTAAGCAGCTAATTAGGGTGCATATTAGCACTTTCACGGCATATTGCCACAGCAGCTGGTTATTCCTAGGTCTCTACGGAGCCTGTCTCCCAAAAAAGCATTGCTCCTCAAAATTCCTGCGAGTATCAGTGGCTTCTCACCCCTGTGTGAAGCCAGGTCTTTTGCCAACCTCCAGCTGACCAGGATGGAGGAAACAGCTCCCTCTCCTTGGACACAAAGCAGGGATCCCAGGTACCCAATCCTTTGGGGATGGTTGAGTGTGTGAGATGGGACCTTAGAGCCACCTCCTCATGTGAGAAACTCACCAGGTGCCAACAAGCATTTTCCCAAAACACCATCTTTGGCCCTCACAAAATCAGTTCCCCAACCCCCTTTTGGTACTCTAGGTCACACAGGTTGAAGAGTTGGAGTCCAGAAATGATGCAGTCCCTAGTTTAGCAAATGTTACCAGTCTGCAGGCAATGCAGGGCTTTTGTCACCCTGTGAGTGGGCTGGAAAAAGTGCCCTGGGGTGTGCTGTGGCCGCCTTGTCTCAGATTTCCAGAAGAAAGCATAAAAGATTGTAACTGATCTTTTTTCTCCTAACTTGAGCAATGTGGTATGATGCTGGGTGTCGGACTGTGTGTGGTCAGGAGTGGGAGGATGGGTTCATTTGGGTCAGCAACCACTGAGATGTGCGTTGCATACACTGAAAATCCAGCTCTGGGATAAAAAATATGTTAATGCATATGTCAGAAGAGAGAGGTCATTTATTACCAATTATCCTTTTAGTACTGCTCTGCACATTGTGCCAAACTAAAGGTGAAACATAGAGTAAACAATTATGGGATTCTGCACAGAGATTTCACTGTGTCCAGTTTCTCCAGATATCTGTGGTCATTCCTAAATTCCCATCCACATACTGAACACACACATTTGCAACACAGCAATATTTGTCTTTCGTAGCCGTGCTTTCGCAGTACAGCAGGAGCCCTGGGCAGAGGCGCTGCACGCAGCAGCCTGCGCCTTAGCCACAAAGGTAGCTTTGAGGAACTGGATCTCTGGCGTTTGCACATTTATGATTAAACTTTAGTTAGAAAGTAAGTTAAAGGAAAAAAATCAGCTAGAAAAATCTATACCTTATGTGTAACATTAGTAACCATGAATAGTAACCATGGAGATACAGCATAAAAAAGGCTATTCTAGTGTCATTTTATGACAGTTTTGTTCAAAACATCAGAGAAGAACAAGTACTAATACTGGTTTGGTTGCTTTGAAATGACAAGATTAATGTGCCGCATTACTCCCTGCACATGGACACATACAGCCACAGGAACACCTTCCCCTCCTTCGCTGTCTTTGCTTGAATTTTTTTTTCTATGCTTAATCCTCATTTGTATTAGTATCAATAATTCTTAATGTGTCACCTTACAGTAATCAATGAAAGTTTAACATCAATTGCTCTCAGCATTTCAGCTATTGTTGCACTGTGGAATAGGTAAAAATTGGATGGATCTTAGTTTTCAGGAGCACAAAAGACAGATTTACAAAGAGAGAATGCAAGAAGGCAGCACCAGGTTGTCATAGGAAGAGCTTTAGTAAAGTTACTAAATATGCTAAAGGAAAAAATAAATACAGTGACCTGATAGAATGGCAGAAGTTTGAAAAATTGACTGTTGTTTTCCCTTTGAAAACTTGGCAAGCATGCAGAGTGCTCAAACTTGTTCCTGCAGCCTGGTTGTCATTCCCTATCCCATGTTGGTTACTTTTATGATAAACCAGAGATAGTCCAGAGGTTTTTTATGAGTTTCATAAAATGAGTTACACAATCAGGAGACAACACATATACAGAATACATTAACTCCATAGATGGCTTTGCAGACAGCAGCTCTCCCAGGCCACCACATCGCTGTTTACAGTAAATCGTATCATCTGTTAATCAGGTATCCTGCTTAATCAAGACTGCAGCCACATCCCGAGAGGCCTCCGTTGTGCAGAGCGTGCTGTGCAGCACCAGCTTTGTGGATTATTTCTCCCCAGCCTATTGATAAACAACTGTTTTGGTATTCGGTCTGATGTACTCAAAGACTCTACCAAGCCAAGACAAAGCCGTGTTTAAAAACATCTTCACTCTTCTCATAGACTTACTGTGCCTTTGATTCCTCATAGCAGATCAAATTTAGAAGGGTAGTTGAAAATGTTTCTCAGGTTTCTTTGTATTGGAGGTTAACGGAAAAGGACTCTCTTGTCCTTGGAAACCATATTTGAATGGTATGTGTAAATCTCACCAGTTGGTATACTCAGACAGATTTGCCAGGGTGACAAGAATAGATCCTTCACTCCTCCCCATCACTGTTGAACTCAGTAGTCCTGCTTGTGTGGTCAACTTGGTCAGGTCAACCAAGTTCAACACCCATTATAAAAAACTTGTTGTCAGCTCCATGTTTGCACAGCTGCTAATGGTTTGTTCTCCAGCCTTTTGGGGGTCTGGTGCTTTTTGCTGATGAGCTGTGAGTATTAGCACCCTGTCTTCCTTGGGGACTGTGGAAGGGTGCTAGCTGCGCATTTCTGCAGATACACTTGCCTGATGGGCAGACACAGCTGCCTGCTACACAGCCATTGCCAACAGCACAGCTATGGGCACGTCATAAAAGTAGGAGCAGCTAGGTTTCTTGCACAAGTGGAACTGGGGAACATAGCTGTAGAACAACAGCTTGTCCAAATATTCAAATCATGTTTTCACCAAAGTTCTTCTTAATTCTTTTGTGCACTCCAAATTATACCTTGTATACATGAAAGTGAAATTAAATGCATAGTGTATAATAATATTTGTGGAATAAATATTATCAAAATGCATTAATTCATGGAAAATATAGTTTTCCATATGTTGTTAATTCCCCTTCTTACTTTGAAATTATGCACATATATGTTTCTTACAGTCTTTCTTGTTTAAAATTTGAGTCTTTCCCATGCTTATGCTGTTTTCTCCTTCCCTTTCAGTGCTGTTCTCTGGTGTTCAGCTGTAACACAGTTCTACTAATCCTCCTCTTCCCAAATCCCTTCAGATCATTTTGTATTATGGGTAGGGTTTTTGAATACTGTCATTAGGAAGCTTGAGGATTCTCTGTGCTTCCTCAGTAACGATTATGAAAATCTCTGAATGCGGCTGAGATCGACCTATCCCAGACAGTAGAACCGTCTGTCACTCTGAGCCTGAAAACCTATTACGTAGCGAAAAGTTGGTGACCTTTTCTATAGTCAAAAACCCATTATATCTGTTTAAAGAAGAAAAGGGAAGGTTGTTTCACTGCAACTCCGTTGCAGTCTGGGTGATATGTTCTGTGGGAGTGCAGGGCTTGCACATCCTTAATAAGCCACACATCTTAAAGTCTTTCTGTACAAAAGCTGCCTTGCAACCTTAAACACAAAAACAATTTCACCACAGTATACAGCACCTACTTTTCAATGTAATTCCAGAAATATATAGTGGCAGCCATACCTCAAAGGAAGAGTAACGGGCAGATGGGCCCAGATGACTGCCGTCTTTACCCCATCAGATAGCACAGTCACGTAACCACTGCAGCTGAACAGTATTCGAGACAGCTGACACCTTGTAGGAGCTAGGGCAATTGTTTACTAGGGACTGGGTAATTAGCATCATCCTATGCTTAACAAATCCACCTGCCCTTAGAACCGACTTTTTTCAATCATTATTTTCCGGGATTTTCTCTATCCAAACCAAGCCAAGATGTGTACAGCAGACAAAGTGAAAACTGTGTTGCCCCCTTTCCACTGATCCTCAGGCCTGGGTTCGACTGCGGCTCTCATAGTGTGAGATGCTGCACGCCCATGATTTGGAGACATATTGAGAAAAGGGCTGCATTACACACTGTGACAACCACAGTAAAGCGGTTTTGGGCATGACTGATTGGAAAAGGATCTGTGTCATTTGTTATCTCGAATAACTTCTGTTATCTCATGTATATTTTGTTTTAGCTTCTAAAGAAAACACTGCAGGTTGGCAGATGGGTGGGAGGGCTGTTAGTTATCCTGCTTCAAACAGCTGCACCTTCTCCTAGTCTAATTTTAACAGAAACATCGTATGCATCTGTAATTGAAACCAGTCATTTTACTTTCAGGATACCCTGCCCTGCCAGGATTGAACATCTGCACTAATGACCCTCAAAATGGTCTAAGTCTATATAAACCCACCGATTTCTGTGCTTGTATTCCCTTTTTACCTGGTCTTCCCAGCAAACAACACTGGTTTCACATCTCTAATCTCGCTCAGAAATTTCTCAGACAATGCACAGTTTTTTGATTCATGTGGCCCATCTTACTGCCAAGTACTTTTATTCCAAACCCATACCATTTCAATAAAGGAATATGACTAATACATACAGGTTATCTCCAACATCTGTCGTATGAAAAATGAATTGATGAACTCACCCATATTTTTTACTTTTCTAATGCACAAGCCAAGTTTCAGCTTTCAAACTAAGCAGAGATGTGCCAAATATCATTCAAACCTGTTCAGTGGTATGTGTACACAAATCTACACGCTTTTTCTTTTCCAGACACTATTCCTAATGTCAAGTGATTGACTTTAGAGCTTAGTTCATTGAAGTTCAGTTTCTCACCTGTTGCTTATAAGGAGACTGTCCCTTTGACATTAGAAAGAGGTCTGAACCTGGACGAAAGGTTTTGGATGGCTCTATTCATGTTTGTAATAAAACATAGCTGCATGTTTTGGATGTTCTTGGAGTTACATGATCCATATCATCAACTTTTGCCTACAAAAAAAAAAGATTTCCAAAAGCAATGCTCTTTTTAATTTTCATAGCGTGTGCAAACTTCAGGAAAAACATCACCATGAACTGGTTACAAGGTTTGCTGTGCCTTCTCCTGTCGATGCATGATAAAGGGCTGTCGATGCATGATAAAGGGCAAAGCATGGATATTTGCACACTCACTGCTTATGTCTTTAAAATTAGTCTTTGACTTGTATAGTTATGACACGTCTCAGATGCTGAATTTGCAAAGTGGTCTAAAAAATACTCTGAAAAAGTGGCAAAAGTATAAGCAGAAAAGTATTCGGTATTTTCATTTTCCCTTCAAAATATTAAAATTAATTAAAAATTGTGATATTTTACTGCCAAAGAACATTTTATGCTGTTGTAAATTATATTCCTGAATTGCAATGTTTTCAAATGAAGCTAACAGCATTTAAATTACGAACTTGCAGAGACAGCAGTTAGTTTAAAAAAGGCAGCACATTAAATCACATTTTCCATTTGCACTTTTAGTCACAGATTTCAGCAGACAAAGCCCTTATAGTGACAGTGTTGCTACCCTGAGAAATTCTTGTTTTAAAAGTTACAAAACCAACAGTGGTTCAATCAAAACACTGCTAAAGTAACAATATTTTAAAAGTAGCTTTACTATGTTCACTACAGCAAGAAAAGGTTAGAAAGGCCCCAAGGAAAATGCATGTTTATTCATAAATCCAAATTACACAAATTGAAACAATTAAATGGTGCTTTCAAAGCACTAGCTTCAGTCCAAAGTGCTACAACAGTGTTTCACTGCAGATTCATTAGTTGGCACTATGCTTTGATTGCTCTTATTTGGGGGCCAGCTTTAGTCAATTAAAAATGATGTATGGTTCTTTGTCTGAATTGCTGCTTATTTTAGGACAGTCCATCCATCTAGAGTGTAACTTATCCATCTAGTTTTTGACAAGGATTTTTTTTTTAAATCTATAATTTGATTGGCCGACATCAGGCAGGATGGTTCAATAATTAAATGTGTATTGATTAGTAAAACCATGACTACATCTGTTGGACTCTGCTCTGCTATGGGTGAGGGTGGGAAATTATTTGGACAACTTTCAGAACATAGAAGAGTACTCTACCTTCCTCCGCTGCCTGGTCATTATTTGCTGACTGAGATGGACAAACTTCTGTACACTAAAATTTATTCTGAATTTTTCAGCAGAGGCTGGAAAGTTCAGGTTACAATGTCCGTCCAAATGTTACTGTCTCTCCACATGTTTGCATGAAGGGAAAGGAAGACAGAACATCCAGGAGGGCTGGATGTCACAGAGCAGACAGTGACACAAAAACAAATGGAGCATGAAATTAAATTTTAGAATTTGAGCAGTGTGTTCTGCCACGGTGACGGTCAGGTAATGAAATGCCCCAGGTTCATGGTGTGAAATGATTTCTGTGACCCAACAAGCTGAGTCCTAGAACTCAGCCACATAATGATTTAACCTACCAAAAGAAGATCCATGAGAATGTACTTGCATTTCACAAGGGATAGGAGTTTGAAGACATTGTAAACTTTTTTTTTTTAAGAAAAAAGTTTTGGCTTCACTAGGCAAATGTGCCCTGCAGAATATTCTACGCTAGGAAGTAAACCTGTAGAAAACAAATATGGCCATTAGAAAATAAAGTGAAAGTCAAATGATTGAAATACGTTGGAAAGATCTGTAATAAGGTCCCCAGGCACCTGCACATTGGTCTTTTTCAAAGACAGGAAAACAACTTGCTGATCAGGGAAAACATCAGCTTAACACCATCACAGCAGGAGTCCGACCAGGCCTTTCAGAAAGGAAAAAGTCATACATATCAAAGTTCACACAGCAATTTGAAGTTCTGGTTCAGATAAATAAGACTGAAAGAGGATTTCCCCCTCACTTTCATTTTCTTCCTGTCCCTTGTCCTTTGTCTGTTTTACTTTCTCTTTCTTTTTCTTTATTTTTCTTTTCTCAGAAAAGCATTTTCTGAGAACTTTTAAACAGCTACCATTTTTGTTTTCTCTTCATTTTCCAATTAGCAGGGATGGCTGTACATTGCATGTACAGTCATTAAGGTTTTGAGTACTTGTCAGTAAGAAAGTTCAATCAAAGCTGGAGCTTTTCCACTCTATTTACAGTTCCAGGCCAGGTACTTTTTCACAGGAGATGATTCGAAATATGTGATTTAGTCACTTAGACATCTCTCTGTGTATACACAACTGGCACTCTCTTGTTCTTTCACTTTGTTTCATATTCATTTTATTAATGATGACCAGAACCCTTAAACACAACTTTATTAAATACATTTTAAGAGAATTGTGACAAATGGAAAAGCAAGGAAATACAGTAGTGTTGATCCAAGACAGATCATGGGTTTCTTGACATATACCCCAACCTTTATTCATTCGTTTCATTTGGACCATCTCTCCCTCAAACAGTTGCAATGTTACTCCAGCAGATAATAAATCACTGCATTTCTCTTGATTCTTAGGGCGATCAGTTGCATTCTTAGCCTGTTACTTACTGCTGCAGCTATAGTGATTAAATACATCCATTGCTCAGAATCGTGGAACTGACATTTCATCTTTGTTTATCGCTAACAAATAATGCAGCAGTTAAAAGTAGACTATAAAAATGGTGATTGTCTTGCTCTTCACATTGCAAAGCATATCCAGCAAGTTTGGGGTGATGTAAAGAGATACACAAATAACTCCTGAGCTGGATTCTGTCATGTGCTGTTTATCGTCACCAAGGGATTAGGTTCCCAAAAAAAAGTGAAATTTGTAGCATTTCAACCGCACATAGCAGTCATGTCAGTGAAATGAAATGCCAGTGTATCCAGCAGTGATATGTCCCATCTGAAAAGCCTTCTGTGACACGCATTTTACTTCTCTGAAAACCATGCCAAATGTTATAAAATGCTGAAGCTCTTTTGTCACATTTAGCCAGGCTGTTCCCGTTCAGCAGTGTTTTTAACACAGGACATTATGCATTATGAATAGCTAAACAAAACGCATACAGGTTTTTCTTTTTTTTTTTTTTTTTCTGCATGCAGTGGCTAATTGTTGCTGAGTTTGGTTCTTTTTGTATCTTTCTTGACTTGCTTCAGATTCCAAGTACACCAGAGATGCTCTAGATTTCTGAATATGTGTGATCCAGACATTGATTTTTAAGAGCGAAAATCCCATGAGCAAGGTCACAAAGCCACAAAATGCTCCCAAGAGTTAAGAGTTTCCCTTTACATATGAGTTAGTGGAAATAGAAGTTTAATGACATCTATCTAAGCTCCTTGTTCTTACCCATCTGAGAAAGAAAATGCATACTTAATCTACTTTCCAAAGGATATAAAAAACACTAATGAAATTTGCTCCCTGTGCACTGAGATCAAGACTGTCAGTATTTAGGAGCTGGATTGATTTGCATTTGATTAAGTGACACTTGTCACATTTGTTTGGGTCAATATTCATATTTGTATTTTTGGCAAACTTCCCTAGAGTGAGCTGAGAAGGGATCGTCCATAAACGAATCACAGATTTTAGACTCTGTTCTTCAGAGTAGGAACCATAATTCCCTGAGGATTTGCAGTGGACTGTCTTTGAGTAAGAGACTTTGACTCAGAGGATCAGAATTCTGTAATAATAAAAAAAAAGTGATAAAAGAAAATTTACAGTGGTGACAGGATTTAGGAGTTCATTGGGAAGTGCGCAGCTTTGCGTGCCAGGAATTGCAGGCCAGCTCTATATGGCATAATACAGTGGGGATTTGGAGCAAGGATAAGCCAAGAGAAAGGAAGGGCGGGATCTCCCAGAAGACCTTTAAATAAGATCCTCGGAGCTGCAGATTTGTTACGGGAAGAGGGAGGTTTTGATTGTATCACATCCAAGTCTGCTCGTGGATTAGCCATTCCTTCCTGGAGGAGGTGGCATTTCTCACCGCTGCCGTGCAGCCCTCGAAGCGAGGGATGGGATTCAGCATCACGCTGTAAATCACGCGCACAGGCGGCTCCCGTCACATTGGTGCTGTGGAAGATAACAGCACCCTGGCAGGCGCTGCGGGCTCCGGGAGCTGGCGGGCCCAGCACGCTGCTGCAATCAGCCTGCCGCTGAAACACGCTGCATTAATGGCAATTAGCTGGGCTCAGCGCAGCAGAGGAAGAACGAGGCATGACCGAGAGTGCTCGAGCCAAGGCCAATTTCAGCTCTCATTCCAGCTTCTGCAGAGAGATTTGCACTGATGGCAGAGAGATCACGCAGGTGTAAAGGAGATGAGATTTTGGCTCGAAACAATTATAATACCATATGTGCAACAAATACATGCTCTTTCGCTTCTCTGTAAGTTCTGCAGCTATTTTTCCTTTGCATACTTCAAGGGAATGTTTCCCATCGTAGTGTTCTTTCAGACAGGAATTCCCTCATTTCGCCTTATCTGTTTCCAGACGATACTGAGGTGGCCGAAGGGGCCAGTCTGACATTTTTTAACATGAAACTTCTTGTTTTGATGACCTGCTCGCATTCTCTGCGAATTCTTTGCCACCAGAATAATCACCCATTCTGTTTACAGACCACAGCCCATCTGCGGGCCCTGATGGACTTCACAAGCCTTTCCGAATTAAGCCTCCCGACACCCTTGCTAAGCCCTGTTATCCTGTGTCTCCGGAGGAACTCTGAAACAGAAAGAGATTAAACAAATTCTTCAAGGTCACATAGTAAGTGTTTGACAAAGCTGGGAAAAGAGCATGAATTACTGTAACTCACCATCCTTTGTCTCCTTTAACTTCCGTCTTTTCATTGTTATTGCTATTAATAAACACAGGCATCACTGTAGCACGTCAAATTGCCAGTGAGGAGAGGAGGCCCTTTGCTCCAGGCATTGTAAAAATACAGATGAAAGGATGGCCTTTGTCTCAAAGAGGTTGAAATCCAAACATAAGCCTTTCAGTTCTTCATGTGCCAGAATGAACCCACCCAACTTTGAAATTTTCACTGGCCAGTCACTCAACATTTTGAAAATGTGAAGAAAACTGCATGGCGCTCCTATGTATAAAAGGCACTGTGCCAGGAAAACAAGGAAAGTAGCACCGAATTTCAGCTCCCCCTTTTTTCAGTGTGTATCTTGCATCATTGCTGAGAAGCTTTCCAAGTGAGCAGGATTCCCTCCCCGTTCCTTGAGAGCAGAGCTGAGAGGGTAAGTGAGTGAGAGCATTGAATGATATGGGAGAAGGCAGAACTACGCAGAACCAAGCAGGATGGTGCTTAAAATTAAAATCAATAGAAATCCCTGGAGCAGCCAAGCCTGGTCTAGCACTGATATTACACGGTGCAGCACTGCCAGGTCCAGTCCTGCCTGCCTTTATAGTCTGGTCACAGGTTTCTTCAGCTATGAACCAGCCTCCAAACTCCAGCCATGAGTGCAGAGTGCTGACTCACTGCCAGGTATGCCATGCTCGTGACCTGAATGCCCAGGAAGTGCAAGAATCTGCATTTATTTTTAAACTTATTTTTGTTTAACGCTTTCAAAATGCAATAACAGTAAGATTCTGCTTTTTCCGTTCCCCCCTCCTCCTGAGCTACAAGCTAGATGATCAGGCAATATATAACTCCAGGCACTGAATTTACAGGGAAATTGTTGCACTTTTCAGGTGGTTAAAGCCATTAACTCATACCTTATTAGAGCAGCTGAGGCGTGCAATAATCAGTCCCAAAAGTACTGCTCTTTAGGTCTTAATGCTCAATTAATTTTCTGGAATCCACATCAAGAAACAAAGGAATGAAACCACAAAAAGAAGAACGAGGGGAAGAGTAATTGTGTTTCTTTTATTTTCTAATTTCAGTCTTCTTGTATTGGAAGTATAAATACTTCAACAAAAAACTATTTAGGTCAAAGCTGATTGCTAGTCCAAATTGTTCCTTCCTCTATTTCCGTTCAGTTGAATAGGATTAATTGCAATGGACAGTCATGCTGGTCAGACCAAAAGTCCATCTAGCCAAGCGAGTAGCCTCCAAAAGTGCCCAACAGTGAATGCTCAGGGGAGTATGAGAACAGGGCAAGCAGAAAGTGATAGTTTCTCAGGATACTGCCCCAGCATACAAGGTGATTCAGAGATGCTGCCTTTTAACCTCATAGCCCTACACTGATTTTTTTTTTTTCATAATTCTGCCAAATACTTTTTGGATTTGTCTGTTGTCTATTTGAAGATCTGTAAACCACCTTTTCATGATATGAAGAGGTATGCATTTTGGCTTGTTCTGGACTTGGCAACTGCCTGTTTTCTTTGATGTCCCCTACTTCTTGTACTGGAAAAGACTGTGAAGTCAATTCACTCTGACAAGTCATACTTCTGCCAGTATCTTCTTTAACATAATATTTTGGGTTTTTTTTTTTAAGCAGGATATAATCAACAAATGGTTCATTCATTTTTGCCCCTCCTCATGATCTTCTCTTCATCTGCATATTATTGGGACATAATCTAGACAAACTATGCAGTACTTGGCTGGTCTCCCAAAGCAAATGTTTTTCCTTTCTAAAAGGTAACCAAATGCTGCTTTCAATACAGAAGAGCGATAAGCATTAAACAAAGGACAGCGCACACTCTATGAGCACACACTCTGTTTTGCACAGATCTACAGAAGGTTTTCTGTCAGAAACACCTTCAGTGTTCACTCTTCAGAAAACTTAGAGGCAGGATATACTTCAAAGCAGTGCAGTCTCTGAGCAAGGCTCAGCCTGCTGTACTGGCACTGCAAGACATTATTATCAACGCAAGCTGAGGGAATGAACACACACCTCTACAGTCATGATCCAAGTGAAGCAACCTTGAACTTTTCTACAGCTTTCAAGGCCAGAGAGGGACATTTTGATTCTATAGTCTGACCATCTCTCTCTTAGATAAGCATTTCTGCAATCAAACCGACATTCTGTTAAAGATTTAAAAAAAAAAAAAAA
>NW_010582035.1:6011-19511 GCF_000705375.1 Tinamus guttatus
ACGTTCTATACTTTTTTTTTTTTTTTTTTTTTGGTGGTGGTGGTGGTAGTTGTTCTTTCATCCTTCTCCTTAGTGCCCCAAATGGCTTCTTTTGGAAGTGAAAGATTGGTGAGGAAGTGAGCAGGCAAACTGTGCTGGGCACCTGTGCGTGGTGAATTCACTGGTTCCATTTTTACCTTGCAGGCAGCGATGTTCAGATAACCACCCTGAACATCCCTTCTGGTTAGCGAGTGCTGAGCCTTGAGGCTTCCACAGCTTCAGGAGGGTAATGTCATCATCCTGTTCTGCTTCACACAGCAAGTAACCTTGAGAAGGAGGGGGTCACAGGGGAGAGAGTGCAAGTTACATACTAAGTTATTTGGCTAGATTCTCTTTGGGGAGGGAGGAGGGGAAAGAATCCCTCCAAAAGCAGAGCCCTGCAACTCTTTTACTGCTTGGCATGCTTCAGTAGTATGAGCATCTCTGCTTTATTCATTTCCCCCAAAATATGTGATATTATAACACTTAGCTTTCTGGTATACATATCTCTATAATAAGTCTGTGAACACTCCTGTTAAATTCTTGCTGTTAAGAAATTTCAGTGTAAAAATAGGTGCCCTGGGTAAGGCAGAAGAGGACAATTCTGAAATTTAAAACCTACAGTTGTAGGCGTTATTGCCAGTGTCATCTGTTCTGATTTTTTATCTTATTTTTTAAATAAAGTTTTAAGTAAAATCTTGCCATTCAAATATCCAAATATCATTTCCTTTTTTTATTCTTCACTCTTGACAGTGACACTGTTGGGGTGGTGGTGGGACAGGCAGTGATTCACTTCTGTACCCCATTTTGGTGTTCGCAAACTCTCTTAATTCCTGAATACTGTTGTGAAACTTCTTAAATGTAAGTTAAAAACAAACCAAGCTAAGTCAGATTTAGGCATGTTGCCTTTTTATTAATAAATATCTTCAGTGCAGTAGCATCATAAATGGCTTACGTGTAATGCATGTATCCTTTTTAGACACAACATAAGAGTTTGTTAATGCTTTTATCTTTAACAGGGGAAATAAATTAGACCTGGATTTTTTTTGAGAACTCTTTGTACATATGTGCATATAAGATATTCATAGAAATTGTGCTTGCAAGCTTGAGGAAGTGGAAAAAACTCTTTCGTTCTACAGCTTGTAATTACAAATGTTGATTCCTTTTACTGTATATTAGGCATGAGCTTTGCCTAATCCTCCTTCATTTTTTTTCTCTGATATGTTGTAAACAGAAAGAACTCTCAATTCTTTGTGGTTCTTGGTGTTTTGCATCTTTTATTGTATTATATAAAATGCAATAAATCTTTCTAAACAGCAGCAAATAATCTGTTACATATGTGGATTAGGATAGGAAAGCAGACTGGTTTATTCTAAGGTGCCAGTTTTTGTTTTTTTAATGAGGTGTGCTTCATCAGAGTATTTATAAACTACTTAGTAGCTCTCATAACAAGCACAAAAATTAAAATGCAAGTTTTGGGATGCTTTTCCCTTTCTTAGTTTGGTGTGAACCCTCTTGGTGTGAGGCCCAAGAGAGGAAACTTACGAAAGTTGTAGTTTCCACTTTTCAGGGGAACTGCCCTGAGTAGTCAGTTGCTGCAATAAACTGGAATAGTTGACACATACCTCTAGGAGTAACTTGAGGAAACAGTCTGCAAAGAATAGAAAGAATAAGTGTGGTGGAATTGTGTTTTATACTTAAACAGTTATTTTTTGAGTATACATTTTTGCAAGACAAGCAGGCTTATGCAAAGAACTGAATGCTTTTTTAAAAAAAAATAAATTGTTATATGCAGTAATATTTTGGAACAGGTTTTGGTTTGGTTATTGCAGCATTCAGTGAAAAGGACAGTATTTGCTCTGCTGGAGAAACCCAGAAGGAAACACAGAGACTGAGCGCTGGAGAAACAAAGGTGATATTTTATTTACTTTTATTTGTAAGATGGAGGGAGGAAGGAGATCCCAGAAAGAAACAGACTCAGAAAGTAGCTAGAGGCCAAGTAAAGGAAAAAAATGGAAAGGAATAACTTCATCTTCATTCCTTACAGAAGAGGGACCCCAAACATATGCATAGCAAAACTAAAGTGATCAAAGATGGCTTTTCTTACAAGTCTAACTATTCAGTTAAGAACAGTGATGGTGACCTTTGTGCTCGGTTAAGCCTGGTACCCTGTTTCCTGGAAACGTCGAGCTGGGTGGTGTTGCCTTCCTCCCTCCCAGTTGCCCGCGCTGGCTGCTGCTGCTGTTAGTCTCCATACACGCAGCGCCTTTGAGTGAGCTCAGGCTGTCTTGTGCTTGTAGATTAAGCCTCAGTTGTTCTTGGGGCTGTCAGGAAAAAGCCTGTAGAGCCAGAGCCAGCTGCTGACTGGCAAAGCGGGGACAGCACCGTGAGCTGGTGGTGGCTGCTGCCTCTGAAACTGGGTTTTCAGCTTCCACAGGAGCTGCCTGGGGGCTCTGGGTGTGTGGCCTGTTCCTCCTGAGGAGAAGCAGGAAGAAATCTCATCTTAGAAAACAGTTTGTGATCTGCATTTTATTTTTATTTATTTTAGTATTTATCTTTTTTTGTGGGGAGTGGGGTGGGGTGGCAGCGACAGGAGAGTGGAAGGAGAGGCGGGAACATGGGTGATGCACTAGGCTGGTTATCCTGGCAGGTCCCAGATGTAACCAGAGGTCACGGCCCAGGAAATTTTGACCTAGAAGCTTCCTGAATGGGCAGGTAGGAGGGGGATGACTTGTGAGTGAGTAACGGTGTTATAACAACAGGCCCATGAGTGGAAGAGGTGAAATCTGCCTGCTGTTTGATATGTGGGAAGGAATGATTTAAAAATTTCCCCTACCTCCCTCCCCAATAACTTTTTTTTTTTTTTTTTTTTTTTTTGGGAAAACAGAGTACAGTCAGTTGGTGGAAGGAATGGAAAATATTTCAGAGGAGAAAATATTTGGCTGGAACTCATAATGCTGGCAGATTATCCAAAATGAGGTACCCGCATGAATGTGCCCCACACACTGGAATTAAGTGAAATAAACCCATTCAGAAGTCCAGTTTAGGTGTTTTGCATGGATGGACCTAAACAGTTTTATATTTAGCACTGCTTTCAACGATTAAAAATGTGCATCTTTGGAAGCAGTGGCAAATGGCTATAGCTTATTTTGATTGGTAAGTCGCCTTTGTATGTAGACCCAGGTTTAGGGATGAGTGCAGGTGAGATTATTTAATGTGTCCTCAGACTGACTGATGTGTAGAGAACTAACATCAAGGAGTGGAAAATGTGTATGTCTGCCTAGTATGTTCAGTACAATTGAATTACATATTGATGTAGATGATTCTGCTTTACTGAAGCACACTCTTTAAACAACAAAAGTTTTTGTAACTGTCCAGTAGGTGTAGTTCAAGCTCTTCTCAAGGTGTCCTGAGGATAAGCTAAAAAAATGCTAGCATAAATACCTTATTTTTTTACAAAGAGACACTTTTAGATTTCAATTTTTACCAACTTGTATTTTAATTTTTCAATTATTTTGAAAAGGTAGTAGTAAATAAAAATCATATTAATGCTGCTCTTCTAATTATATTTATTCCTTATTCCATTTTATGTTTCACTATTTTAGAAACAGAAAAATCTGTTTCTAAAGCTGGTACTTGTTTGGAAAGATCATAGCTTTAACTGGAACAAAGTCTTTTGGCTGATCTACTAGATAAACTATTTATTTTAAACACAGGTGACTGTCACTTTGCTGATATAAATTAGTCTGGTAAATTTATTCCATTTGCTATTTTGCAGTAACAAATTAAACAGAGACAAGCTGAAGTGCTATGGTCAAATCAGATAATTGGTTAATCCTTAGAAATAGTACACTTTTCCAGCTAAATTAATCTTTAGGAGTTGTTCTGTTCAACTTTTTTACTTTATTATTAAAAAACAAGTTCAACTTTTGTGAAATGTCAATTGCTAAAATGTGGATTTACTTTTTTTTTTTTTTTTTTTTTCACAAATATACCAGAACTATTTCAACATAGCTAGCTTGTCATTCCTTGGCAATATATGCCACAGTGAGTTCCTTCCTTGCTAGATGCTGTCAGATGTCAGTGAAGAGATTATCATTCACAGTCCTTTAAAATAAGTGCTTAATGTATTAGTCAATGGGTTAACCGTCATGAAAAACGTTTAGCAGATTGAGCAAAAGATTACTATCTATTTAAAAAAAAAAAAAGTCATGATTTTATAGTGGTTATATTTACTCTGAATTTAACGGTGTATTTCAGGTTTAGGTTATGTTAAGTACTTGATTACTAATGAGTTAGGGAAGTACTAAAATAATAAAATTCCTTTCAAATTACTTCGTTAATTCATTTAGATAGAACTAACATGGTAAAGGGCAAAGACCACTGTGTGGAAATTGCCATAAACCTTCAGTTAATAAAATTGATGTAATTTACACAATGCAAACGTTCATAAAGTTTTCTAGAAGATCCACCAGCTGTCTTTGCCTGAAACATTTCAGCAGCTTAGTTACGCTGCTGGAGCCTGGGAGAAGTGAGGTACATTGGAGTATGTGGGATATTTTTAGCAGTGGGCTGTATTAAGATAAGAGGGGTTCAGGAGAGCTAACTGATCTCGTTTGTTTGTTTGTTTTTGTGTTCCCAAGGATTACTCCCACTCAACCTCAAGACTGACCCATTCCAGTGAACAGGAAATCAAGCAAAGGTGGTAACAGATGTACATGGATTAAACAAGTTGTTCCTGGCAAAGCTAGGATATAAAATGGAAGCACAAGAGAACTGGAAGCAGGATCAGGGGATCCAGGAGGAATATGGAGTATGCAGGATTGGGATTAGGAAAGACAAAGCCCACCTGGAGTCAAATTTGGAAAGAATATGAAGGGCAACACAAGGGCTCTAAGTGCATTAATAGCAAAAGGAAGACTAGGGAAAATGTAGGCCCAGTACTGAATGGGACTTTCCCATGTCTTTTGTCACCAAGTCCCCTGTCCAAGGAACTCAGTGCCACCTTTGCTTTGGCCTTTACTTTTAAGACTTGCCTTCAAGAACTCCAAACCCCCTAAGAATAGGGAGTGTTTAATTGGACAGGCATAAATCTATGGGACCTGATGGGATGCAGCTGGTGTTGTTGTGAGGCCACTCAATCTTTGAACCAGCATAGTGATTAGGAGGAGATTCCTAAGGACTGGAGAAAAAAAAGCTAAGGTCACTCATATCTTCAAGAAAGAAGATTTGGGGAATTATAGGCCAGGCAACCTCAAATTGGTCTCTGGAGATTAAATCTGGAAATTGTTTTGAAATGTATGAAGGACAGGAAGGTGATTTGGAGTTGTCAGCATGGATTTGTGAAGTGTAAATCATGCTTGACCAACCTGGTAGCCTTCTATTATGAGATAACTGACCAGGTGGGTGAGTGGTGGATGTTGTTGAATTTGACTTCAGTAAGACTTTCAATACTGTCTCTCATAACATCCTCATAGACAAACTGATGGAACACAGGCTGGATAAGTGGACAGGGGAGTTGTATTGAAAACTGGCTGAACGACTGCACCCAAAGTGTAGTGTTGAGCAGCATGAAGTCTTGCGGAAGGCCAGACCTCTGGCTAGTGATGGACCCCTGGGGTTAGTACGAGTCCAGTACCGTTTAACCTCTTCTTTGCTGACCTGAGCAGTGGGGCACAGTGCACCCTCTGCAAGTTTGCAGGTAGTGCAAAACTGGGAAGAATGGCTCTAGGTAGTTATGCTGCCATTTAGAAGATCCTCAACAGATGAGAAAAATGGGCGGAGAGGAACCTCATGTAGTTCTAAAAGGGAGATGTGAAACCTTGCTCTTGAGGTGGGATAAAACTTCATGCACCAGTACAGGCTCGTGGGTGACTGGCTACAAAGTAAATTTGCAGAAAAGGACCTGGGGGGGCGGTCTTCATGGGCACCAAATTGACCATCAGCCAGCAGTATGCCCTTATATCAAAGGTGGACAGCAGCATCCTGGGTTGTCTGAGGAAACATGTTGCAGCAGGTTGGTAGAGAGGAGCCTTTCCTTCTACTTGGCACCTGTGCTACTGTATCCGGCTCCCTGGCATGGGAGAGGCACGGGCCTGCGGGAGCAAGGGAGCCACAAAGATGGTTAAGGGACTGAAGCATCTCGCATGAGAAGCTCGGAGAGATGGAGCTGTTCAGCTTAGGGAGGCGAAGGCTCAGGGGAGATCTTATTCCTGTGTATAAATCCCTGTTGGGGAACTGAAGAAGGCAGAGCCAGACTGTTCTCAGTGGTGCACAGGAACAGGATAAGAGGTAATGGACACAAAATGAAATACAGGAGAGTCCATTTAAACAGACTTTTTCATGGCGAGAGTGAGCAAGCACTGAAACACATGGCCCAGCAAAGTTGAACTGATACAATAGGGAATTTGGGAGCCTACAAGTTTAGCTTTTATTCCTGGGTCCCAGTGTAGAATTTAAAATCCTATTAGGCCACTGTTAGGTTGAATGTGGAGTGTTAATTTTTCTGTAAGAGTGATCTGAAATCCCTGTGTGGTTGGATTTCGTATGGGGAAACGGACAGAAAATACTTATGGTGAAACAAAAATAATATAATAGATGTGACTCCTACCAATCCTTGTGGGTTGAAAATATCTCCTTAGTATCAGTCTCTTGATGTAATTTGCATGTTAGGTATTACCTATTCCATGTAGCATTTACCTCTTTCAGAGTGAGTGACCAATACTTCAAATAAAATGCAAAATGTTCATCCAAGTTATTGTTCACTTTAATTAGTTTGATCAGATATTTTCTAAGAATGATTGTACAAAACATGGATAAATTAGGTAGATTTATCACTTTTAGTAAAATTATATATTACATACAGAGGTTTGATAACACTGTAATGATTTTTGGCCAAATACTTGATCACACTAATTCTTTTTAGTGTTTAGCGTGACTGTCTTGTATGTGTCCAGTTCCTGTGCTGTTTGCTCCCTTGGGAATGCCCTGCATGTATTATGCTCACTAAAATAAGATAAAGGGTAGGTGGACTGTAAATCTTGAACGTGAAGCATATGAGCTGAAACTGAAAAGGTTCTGAACATATGCAGCTTTGCTTGTCTCAATGTTTTTGGCAATGATGCTTGCTGCTGCTTTGGGCTTAGTCAAGAGTATGTGGTTCGTTCTGCAAGCCTCATAACCTTTCTATAGAAATAATAATAAAAAAGGAAGTATGGATGTTTTATTGTGTTAAAAGCCCTCTCATAAATTAGTACCTGAAGTAACACTCCAATTTTTATCTTCAAGATAACTTTTATTGCTAGCTTTATTGTTTCTCTCACTTACTGAAAGAGTTTTTGCTTTCTGGTGGTGCATCTGGTTGGCCTTCCGCATTGAAGAGGAAGTTCTTTGCTGCATATTTGTTTTAAATAGTTCCTTTTGTTTAATTTGCTGTTTATCTTTAATATATTTTTGGCAAGCATTATTTTCCAACAGCTGGTTATTATTTAGCAAACAGGGAGCTCACTTTTGAATTTTAGTTACTAATTTTTTGCAGACATTTCTGAATGTACGTGTAAAAGAATGATTTTGATAGCATCTTTTTTTTTTCTCTTTAAAATTAATGTGACTTAAGGGTATTGAATTGTGATAAAATCACAAAGGAAGAGAAAGCAAATACAAACTGTGACACCACAGTCTTCCTGGTGGAAGCTCTCTGCCAAGTGGAGACCACGGCTTCACCTGATCTCCCGCTGCTGGAAGAGTCTGTGGAGAGAATTCTTTTCCACACCTGGGAGGAGACCCCCTGCCTGCGCTAACTGCCGCACTACGCTCTGGTCACTCGCGCTCCCTGGGGGCAGCTTTTGAATGCCCCCCCCCCCGCGGAGCCGGAGCCGCCTCTGGCGGGGAGCTCAGCACTGCCCGGACGGGGGTTGGCCCTGGGGCTGCCTCTCGCTCTGTTGTTCGCCTCTAGACAAGGAGCTCCGGCACGAGCATCTGCTCCAGAGCCCTTCCCTTCGAAATGCTTAAATACATTATAACATCATCTTTCATGTAACTGTATTTAATTGTACAAATTACTGTCTACATTTTCCCAGTAGTGAGCTGTAATTTAAAATACAAAACAAAAGGGCAATTTGTTGTAAATGTTATATATCAGTCCTTAATCACTAATGAGTATCAGCCAGTTTGAGTGCGAGCTGTTGTTCTCAGAAGTCTGGCTGGTCCTTATTTCAAATGCACTACAGACACCACCAAAAGGAAAGAAATAGGAGCTGAAAATAGGTACATCTCTAAAGTGTATCATTTTTATCCCTTTTCTCCCCACTAAGGATGAAAATCCTGTAAAGGGAATCCATATTTTTTCATAGTTCTTATAATTCTCCATTCCTTGGGGAAACCAGTGATTCAGGGCAGCGTTGCCTCAGTCTCCCTTTTAAATCTTTCGTGGGTTTGGATGGGGGGTGGTATTTGCATTGTGTTAATGCAGATGCTTCATTTAGGAAGGTTATTTGTCCACCTCCATCTTTCTGCATCGGGGAAGCTCGTGTTGCTTCCTCACAGGGCAGTGAAGAGAAGCAGTCGCGCTGCTTCCTTCCCTGGCTCCGGGCTCAGGCTCCGCTGCCTGCAGAGAGGTTTGGGAGGCTGCTGCTTTGACAAGTGTGGAAGTAGGCACTGAGAAACATCCACCTTGAGCGGAATGCTCAAGTTTATGTATTCATCAATAAGGGGATTTCTCCACAGTCTGGCTGAAGAGCAGGACAAAGGGAGGGGAGACTGAGTGGAGCCATGAGTGAGTGGGACAAAAAGAGCCATCTGCCAAGAGGTGGGGGCCTTTACAAAGGAGGGAAATAGGGGAATTCCCCCACATTCTTCAGCAAGGGGGACAAAGGAGTTGGTGAGCTCAGGTGAGAACAGATGGCAGGAGGCCGGAGTTCGGTGTAGGCGGGCCGGGAAGGCTGTAACTTCTGAGTACCTTGGCCAATGGGGAAAAGGAGAGGGCGTCCCTCGGTCGGGAAATTAGGATAAAAGGGGGGCTGTGTCCCCCAGCAATTTGAGAGACCCCCCAGGGCTATGCCTGGTGGGCTCTCCCTTTATTTGAATAAAGTTTTAGGACTCCTCTGTCTCCTTTTTGGACATTCAGTTCTTGACAGCGAGATTTTCCACACAAGAATAATTGGATTATTATATTTTTAATTCGATAATAATCAAAATGTTTGCATGGCAAAGATAGATATGTAGCAAAGGGAAACATTTGGGAATCAGTCATCTTTGCCTTTTTAATATTTCTTTTGTCTTTTCAAAATTAAAATATTTTAAATTAAAATCAAAAATGAAAATGTTTCAAGACACATTTTGAAAGGAAATTACATGACTTGCTAGAGAAGCCTACTGTTTTTTTGTTTGCAAAAGTAAATGTATTCTAGAAAAATTGTTTAGCTCAGATCATAGTTTCATTTGAATCTTGTTAAGTCTTTAGAGGACATTTACAGTCTGTGCAGAAATAGATTTAATTGCAGTGTTGTACTTATGTTACTGTGTTTTCATTAATTTTTGCAAGATTATTCTTGAATTTATTTTGTATATACAGTAATTTTTAGATTTGTGAGCAGTTATGTGTACACACAAAATCCTTTTACTTTTTATTGTCTGAGTACTCAAAATAATTATAATTATAGTGACTAAAATATATTAAATCTTATGCAAACACCACAGAATGTTATACTTTAATTTGTTCATTCAGGTCTGGGACAGATCCTTAAATGCTTATTGAATAGACATTTGATTAACATACTGTTTGATGGAGGTTTAGAATCGTCCCTGTTAAAGAATTTTGTAATCTTACTTTTTTCTAACAACTTGAATAAGACAAGCTAAGTAGCCATGGGGAGAGTTAGTAAAAAGGATATGGACAGATCTCCTGCAAGAAGAGACATCATCTGACTGAGGAAGATACATGCAAGGTGCAGCAAGGTTTGTAAGCTAACACTTTTCTTTGCCTTGTGTGCTTGTGTGTGTCAGTATTTTCTCGTACAGTTAGGACTTAGCCTCCATCCCTTCAGAGGTCTGTGTTACTACTGAATCTGCTCCCACTGAAGTCAATAAAACCTGCTGAATGTGTTTTTTGTTCTGATTAGATTAGGCTGTGAATTCTGGGTGTTGTCATGATGCTAATGTCTTGTAACAAGCAGCAGGTAAGTTCTTGTGACTGGTGTGTTATTCTCAACATGGGAAGTTTGACATCTATTTTTTTTGTACATCATGTCACGTTTTGCATGTATGGGTTTTTTTTTGAACTGTTTGAATAAAATACGGACTTTCTGCTGCTTGGCGATGCCTTTTTATTCTTTGGTTTATGCCAAAGATACCATCGACTTCTAGGATGATATTCATTTAATCAGTTG
Source organism: Tinamus guttatus (assembly GCF_000705375.1). The sequence goes on from NW_010582035.1 coordinate 16,415, forward strand.
TTTGTTTCTGAACATGTTAATGTGTATAGTAAACATCACATCTCGGGGAAAAAAAAATGCTTAAAAAGTATTGCTCAGCCCTTTTAACCAGCTTAAGAGTACTCAAATGAGAGACTCAATGGAGAAGGTAGAGTGTGTTGAATTACATCCACACTTTGCCAGCAGGAGTTTGTTCCTGTCAGTGGCTGCATTTGCTGCAGCGTATCCCCCTTCTGTGGGAAGTGTTGGCTTGAACACTTAAAGTGCTGCAACGCAGTAAAAGAGGAGATTTCAGTGACAACACTAGTTACGGTGGGATTAGTTTTGCTTAACTTTAAACATCTTTAAACATTCAATTATGAATTTTCTGCTTTGATTCCATTTATGTTCAGTAGAACGAAATGTACAGCCTCAGAGGGCCGTTCATATGCCTGATGTTAGATGGCTCTCTTAGCATGAGATGAATCAGCCTCCCAAAGTGCCTAATTATTCCCATTGACTGCAAAGGAAGCCTAAGGTGACTGACTGACAGATGACTTTAGGCACTGAAACAGGGTGGATGAATTCTACTCTTCTAGATTGAGATAAATATCTATATAAAACATACTTTTTGAAGATAACAGAGGGTAAAGAAAGTATGGATAAAGAAAGTTTATCTAGGTAACACAACAGTGACTAATTTCATAATATGATAAAATATTGGGAGGTAAAAGCTTGTGTTCAGGTCAAGTGCTCTCTGAAACTTTAGTTCTGGCTCATGAAACTATGGTCTATGAAATTAAGAGTAGTTAGGAGTGGGATTGAAGAAAGCAGAAGTTTAAAGGCTTAGTTTGACAGATTGCACATAATGCATGTGATTATTGTAAACATCAGTGCTATTTAACATCATGTTCTCAAATGGATTGGAGTCCTTTGACTGAGGTATGTCTAGAGAGGACAGGTTTAAAAGCAAGAGGTGTTTATGAGAACAGGTGACTGCTGAATGCTCTCACATGTACTGGCCTAGCTTTAAGGCCGGTTTGCAGGTGCAGTGACTGTTGGAGCTGTGTGTTTTGTAGAGAGTAACGGATCAAGAGGAAAGATCAGAGGTGTAGTCTCAGTAGCAGAATTTGGGTTTGAGAGCAGGGTATTTGCAGAGTAGTTCATTTCCAGATCTGATAAAGTTAATACTAGGAGTGATGAGGTCTGATGGTATTTAGATTTCAGAACAGATTTCAGTAGTTTACTCATGGTCTGTGTGCAGTGAGAATGGAGGAGAGCTCCAAAGCCGGTTGGGACTGGCAGGCAGGGGAGAGGGTGTGCAGTGTGTCACCCTGCTCAGTCCTGTTAGCCAGGCTAATTCTGAACATCTGGCTGTGTTTGTATCTAGGTGCTCCCTGTTTTGTCTTTGTGCTCTAATGTGGAGAGTTCTTGTAGATAATTCTGTTCCTCAGGAGACTTTTTAACATATAAATTGATAGGCAATCCTTGAGTTTAGTATTGAGGGAATTATTGATCATCTGCTATGTGCTCTGAATCCAGTCTGCTGTTGACATACCAGCAATGCTGTGGGCAGGAAGAGGACCAAATGCCCATCATACACATGCTAAGAAACACGTTTTGCTAGAAGGTCCAGTATTTAAAGTGGCCACGTGTATTTTTCATCAGTAAACTATAGGTTTTGTTCATTTAAATACTGTACACTTTTATTATGCATTGTTGCTCTCTAATTCTGTTGTTACATTCAGTACCAATATTACTGGTGTGCTGTTTCATCTCACCTCCAAAGGTGTTGCCTTAAATGTGCATAGGTTGTATAGCTACAGATAGCGGTTCCGCCTGCCTGCTCTGTCAAGCGCTACACCCTGTCTTGGGAAAAGGGCAAGTGTATTCTATTTGTTGGTCACTAGTAAAGCAATAGACCATAGCTGAGTGGTTTAATTGCAAAGAATTTGGGCAGCTCTTTAGCTGCAGTAGAAAGTTGGGCAATACTGTTCTCCACCTTACCCCAGTCAATAGTAATTTTTGGAGCAGATATTTGTGCAGAGAGTTAACTTCACTTTCCCCTTGCATCCAATCAAGTAAAGCTCAACTGCTGCTCCCCTGTTAGTGGAAAATACATTGATCATTTTTCTTTTATTGTGTGAAGAATTTTCTTGGCTTTGTGTCAATGTCCTCAGGGCAGTTTTGGAAGGTGGCTTCCTCTTGCTGATGGTGACGGTGCTGTGGTGTTTTGGAAACTTGCTCGAGAGTAGCTAAGTGCAAACTGTTTCGAAATGGGTGGCTTATTAAGGTGAGGAGTTGGCACTGAATGGCAGAATTGCATAAACTTCTGAGATCAAGCAGAACATTTCAATTTAATTGTGATCTCCAAAATGATTTTGGTCCATACGACTGCTTAAACATATAATCGACATAACACTCAAGATTTTCATTACAATAAAGCATTTCACATGAAAACTCATTAAGCAGCATGCTTAGTATTTGACAAAACATCCTCCAGATATCTGTACAGAAAGTGATTTTGATAAACAATTTTTCTGGAACAAGATCTAACACAAAATAAAACACAAAATTCCTTTTTGTCATTGATTAACAGGCTTTTTTGTGTCTGATGAATTTGCCATTAAAACTCAAGGAACAAGTAATTTTCAAGGGGTTCAAGATAAGGATATGGTTTTCCATAAACTGTACTTTTAAAAGAAGATTCTGCTTCCATGGTTTTGTATGTTTATTTGATGGAATATCAGATTACACAGTGATAAAAATTCTATATACTATTTAAAGTAAAACGATAAATGCTATGAAAAAATACCTTTATTATATCAGTGATGTTTTAACTAAAGTGAATAGCAAGACTATTAACCAGGGATTGAAAGTTTTAGGGTCCTGATATTTAAAAGCATTTCTATATGTCCTTAACTTTACATGTAAGGAGTCTCCCTGGGAGCAGAGGGACTACTCAGTTGGGCAATGTTAAGTATGTGTTTAAGTGTATGCAGAATGTGGGCTGGAGTACTCCAAGAGGAGCTGATGTGTTATAGAAACATTCTCAGCACATAAATAAAACCTGGCTTTCTAGTATGTACATATACTGAAAAGGAATATTCTAAACTGAAAGGATGTTTTCTTTTTCTCT
>NW_010582038.1:0-20942 GCF_000705375.1 Tinamus guttatus
TGGAGCCAGCCCACTGGAAGGGTCAGCTCTGCCAGCAGCTCAGCAGGAGAGAGGGAGGGACTGATGCTGATGCAGAAGTTTTCCCTCTCCCCCAAAGAAAACTGGCTAATTCAGGCTTTCACTGCTGCTTGCTTATGCAAGAAAATTAATCAGATCTCTTCCTAGCTTCCAGCTACACTCCATCTGACAAGCTGTAATTTAGTTGGCTATATGGGAACCAGCCTTTGCTAAGTACAATAAAGCAGTTAACATCAACAATAAATTAAAAAAAATATAAGAGAGAATGTTGGAAGCATCTGGATAGTATCTGCAATGTATGGTCAATTTTGGAACATATAAAACAAAAAGGCTTTATAAACTGAAAAGTTGTCTCTGGGATAGGGAAATTTGCTGGTTTTTGGGTTATTTGTCTTTTTAGTAGAATAAACTTTTTTTTCTCCTTAATTGATACTATTCCTTTAATCAGCAGGGCATTTATTTTTTAAATTATACTCCGTCTATCAACTTCTCTGGAAATAATTTATTTGAATTTTTAGGCTGATACAAACAAAGGCACAAAGACACCCCCCCAGCTTTCATTGCTTTTTTCAATAAAAAAGAAGCACAGTTTTCTTGTGCTGCATGAATCAAAATAATCATCCCCTAGTGCCTGTGGGAAGACAACTCCGATTTGAAAGGTTTGGCTTTTTTTTTTGTTTACATCCAAGAGCATACATAACACATACACAAATCAGCATGAAGTAACATATGCATTTAAAGGTACAGCTTCTGAAATGGGACTTGTATTAAGAAACATCTCAAAACATCCCTAAAAAAAAAGTCCCTAAAACAGTGAGGGGGCTACCTCTATGAGTGGCTTGCATGATATTTTCCCCTGTATGCAAAGACAAAACCCAGTACACTCCTCTAAGCAGACCTCCACAGGAAAAGAATCCCCCTCCTTGCCACAAAAAATTGGCACCTATCTTTCCTGCATGTTAAACCAATGTGAAAATTAACGTGAAAAACTCCTGTTTTAGGGTCTTTACCTTTGATAGCACATTGCATTGCAAGAGACCTGAGTCTTTTTATGTCCTTACACAGCACAGGGTAAAGCGATCTTCTAGCTTGGTGCTTTGCTCAACTAATATAGCTGGGGTAAAGCTATAGGTGATGTTTAAATTCCTCTCCAGGGAGACCTGTTCAGAGCCAGTGCTCTAGTGGGTCTGGCACCAGAGACCACAAAGCTAGCAAGGAAAGGTGGAGGCAGAGCGCAATCACTTTCACAGGATACGTTTGAAAACATTTCTGTTTTACCACTCTGATCATCACAGCATCTTCTGTTGGTCTTTGGATAACAGTAGTTTGAGGGTAATCAGTCTATTTCAGAAAATATTTAACCTACAGGTAGACAGAACCACAGAATGTCATCTAGTCCAACTCCTCTGCTCCAGCAGGGACACCTAGAGCACATGGCACAGGGTGGCATCCAGGCGGCATTTGAAGATCTCCAGAGAAGGAGACTCCACAGCCTCTCTGGGCAGCCTGTTCCAGGGCTCTGTCACCCTCACAGGAAAGAAGTTCTTCCTCACATGGAGGTGGAACTGCCTGTGTTTCAGCTTACACCCGTTACCCCTCGTCCTGTCACTGGCCACCACGGAGAAGAGCCTGGCCTCCCTACAATCACCCCTCAGGTACTTGAACATGTTGATCAAATCTTCTCTCAGCCTTCTCTTCTCCAGACCAAACAGGCCCAGCTTGCTTAGTCTTTCCTCATAAGAGAGATGCTCCAGTCCCTTAATCATCTTTGTGGCTCTCTGCTGGACCCTCTCTAGAAGCTCAATGTCCTTCTTGTCCTGGGGAGTCCAGAACTGCACCCAATACTCCAGGTGTGGCCTCACCAGAGCTGAGGAGAGGGGAAGGATCCCCTCCCTCGACCTCCTGACATCACTCCTCCTGATGCAGGCCAGGATCCCATTGGCCTTCTTGGCCACAAGGGCACATTGCTGTCTCATGGTTAACTTGTTGTCCACCAGGACTCCCAAATCCCTCTCCATGGAGCTGCTTTCCAGCAGGTCAACCCCTAGTCTGTCCTGGTGCCTGGGGTTCTTCCTCCCCAGGTGCAGGACCCTGCACTTGTCCTTGTTGAACCTCATGAGGTTCCTCTCTGCCCAACTCTCCAAGCTGTCCAGGTCCCTCTGAATGGCAGCACAGCCCTCGGGAGTGTCGGCCACTCCTCCCAGTTTGGTGTCATCTGCAGACTTGCTGAGGGTGCCCTCTGTCCCCTCATCCAAGTCACTGATTCCTCCAGGGAGCTCCCTGAAGAGGTCAAAGTTAGCTCTCTTGAAGTCCAGGGTTGCAATCCTACTTCTTGCCCAACTTCCTCCCCGCAGGATCTTAAATTCCAACATCTGATGGTCACTGCAGCCGAGAATGCTCCCAACCTTCACATTTCCAACTAGACCGTCTCTGCTTGTTAGTACTAGGTCCAGCAGCAGCATTTTATATGATGGTTTAAATATTAACGTAATATTGCATTAAGAGATAATGAGTTTTAATTGAATTTTATCAAGCTGAAGTTGTGTTTGTCTATTTAACATTTACAGATGCTTTACTAGAGATCACTTGCAAAACATTATGTTATTTTCTTTTTTTTTTGTGGGGGGAGGGGGATGACAGCGGGGGGACTTATTTTGGTTGCTACAACAGATTTGCAAGGTTTTGCTCTTTCACAGTAACTACTGAGTTTCGAAAGGTTTTTTTCCTGATTTCAGTAAGCTGTCATGAAATCAAATTAGATTCTTGGAAGCTAGAAGTGACATCACTTGCCTACAGTATGACTGACTGACTTTACAGCTCTGCTCTTTGTTCTGCTGCCTCCGACAGAAGTCCTTCTTCCCCTTTACCAAAATCTACTGTCTCCACACCATTTTTCCCCCTTTAAAGGGGATTATAAAGATCAAGTGGCATTTTTAACTCATTATCTATACACCATCATGTTCTTAGATCATATATTAATAAAATAAATCTGACCTTGAAAACGGATTGACATTTCACAGAAAATACTAAGTACACAAAAGCAATCTGTCCTCATAAGCTCCCTTTCGATATCTTGTCTTGGCTGTTATTTTTCACTTTCAAAGATATAAAAACATTTATAGCTCCTATCACCTATAGGAAGCTCCAAAGCCCTGCCTGTAACATCAGCACTGCTTGCTCTGGAAATAATTCACATCACAAGCAGGGTTAATGAAGTATAGAAAACCTCAACAAGGAGGAACAAAAATATTTGTATGAACCATGAACTAAGAAAAGGTAGAGAGTTTTAAATAAGCTACACTAAAAATGCTTAAAACATTAAGCATAATTACAAGATGCTTTAAGCTGAATTATAAGATGCTTTAAAGAAATGTTTCATTTTAAAAAACTCTTAACACATTTTGAAGTATACTCAATTTTAGTTGACAAATGCTATCTGATTTTTTTAAGTACTCTACCAATAGCCTATACAGTTTATACAGCAAATACTACGTATTGTCAATAAATACAGGATTTTTATATGACATTCCACAGTCTTGAATGCAAGTGGTTAAGGTTTGCACTTAAGACACTGACAAGTTCTTCTTAAGCTTTACAGAAATGCTTATAAACTCAGTGGAGAATCATTCCTTCAACTAATTGCTCCAGCCACAGCATTCATATAAAACATTCCTGCCTAAGATAATATATTTTTCATCTGCTCACACTTACAGAATTCATTCCACTGAACAGGTCTCCTGATCCTACATGAGCTGTGTGGACAAAGTTTGTTGGCTCTCCGATCATGCTTTGGTCAATCCGCTGTCGTCTTTTCTGAAAGGAAGGTGAAGAAACTGTCTGAACTGTGAGGTTAATTTAAGAAGACAAAAGCAATATGCATTACAAGTATAATTAAGTTAACTGTTAACACTATGATATTTTGTACATCATAGACTGTTTTCATAGAATTGAAAGGCAGAGTGCAAGGTTTTCAGGTGAACTGAGACATTAGAAATATAGTACTTAGTTCTTATTTGGAAGATCAGCAGCAGATCATTAGACCAGCACTGAGATCGTTCCTAACATTTAGGCCAACGAAATATTCATAAATAACCTTACTACATGGGTATTAATATCTACAATGTTTCATACAGTAACTTCTGTATTTAAACATGATGTGGTAAATCAGATTTGAGGGTTAATTATTTGAAACAAGAATCAAAGAGCACTAGTCGAGCATTTGTGTCACTTTGCAATGACACCAAGAGACCTTATGTCCTTATTTCTAGAGATGTTCTTCACTAATCTGCAAAACAATTCCTTGCATTTCACCAAATTTAGTCCCAGCCATATTTCTCCTGGAGCCTGCATACGCAGATAGCTTGCACTTTGCATGGTTGTAAGCGTGCAAGCTGCATGGGGTAGAGTGTGATATTAAGGCAGGATGCCAGATTACATGCTAAAAATACTCCGATTCCTGTGCATTATGCCTCTCAGCAAAAATAACTTGGTAGGGGAAAGAAAATACAGTGTAATAGCTAAGAAGCCACTTAAGCTCAGTTAAAAGCTTCCCACTGTGATAAAGTCTGCTCAGTCTCTTTTTTAGAGATATCTCCCCTTCTAGCTTGCAACAAGATCTTAGGACCACGCAGACTCAGACAGGAAGATACATACCTCGCGAGGAGACTCACTTCTTTTAAAATACAGCTGCAGATGAATCTTTATGACTCAGAGCACACAGCTATGAGAATATATAACTTTTAGTCCTTTCCTATATCCTTTCCCTATTGCTAAAGCTAGTTTCAGGAGGCTTCAGTACCTTACTGCATCAATATTTAACAGCCAAAGGGTGGGGTGGAGAAGGGGGAGGCAAAACTGCTCACCTAGAGATAGCTGAACCAAATGACCTGTCCCATGCCAAAAATATTAGTGAATTCTCTACAGATTTGACAAGATCAACCAAATAAAATACAGCAATTTGGGTCAGACAACCAGGAACTCGGACATATAGGTCATCTTTTCTTCCATTCTCCCCGGTGCTGGCAGCAATATAGAAAGAAACAAGAGGATAAAGTCCATTAACACGTGGCTCCGTGCCTGCTGTCATTGCCACATCTTTGTTTTTTCTGGCAACAGGAAGCATTACATGGCACCAGGCATGCTGGCATCAGATGGGATTCATCTTTCCCAAAAGGGGAAGAGGGTCCCTGGTCATGAGCTAGCAGGGTTCATTGATAGGGCTTTAAACTAGATTCAATAAGGGAGGGAGATATCATCAGGGAAGCAGGTGATAAGGTATCACAGAATCACAGAGTTACAGAATGGTTAAGGTTGGAAGGGACCTCGAGAGATCATCTAGCTCAAGCCCCCTGCTCCAGCAGGGACACCTAGAGCACGTGGTACAGGGTGGCATCCAGGTGGGTTTTGAAGACCTCCAGAGAAGGAGACTCCACAACCTCTCTGGGCAGCCTGTTCCAGTGCTCTGTCACCCTCACACTTCTTCCCTTCTCCAGACTAAACAGGCCCAGCTCGCTTTAGACTTTCCTCATAAGATAGATGCTCCAGTCCCTAAATCATCTTTGTCGCTCTACGCTGATGAACAAGTTGAAGAGCGCCGGGCCCAGTACCAACCCCTGGGGAACAGCACTGGCCACAGGCCTCCAACCAGACTCGGCCCCATTGATCACCACCCTCTGAGCTCTGCCATCCAGCCAGTCCTCAATCTACCTCACTGTCTACTCGTCCAGTCCACACTTCCTGAGCTTTCCGATGAGGATGTTATGGGAGAATGTGTTGAAAGCCTTGCTGAATTCGAGGTAGACAATATCCACGGCTCTCCCATTGTCCATTCAGCCAGTCACCTCATCGTAGAAGGCTATCAGGTTTGTCAGACATGACTTTCCCTTGGTGAATCCATGCTGACTGCTCCTGATCACCTTCTTTTCCTTGACATGCCTAGAGATGGTCTCTAGGATGAGCTGCTCCATCAACTTTCCAGGGATGGAGGTGAGGATGATCAGCCTGTAGTTTCCCGGGTCCTCCCTCTTGCCCTTTTTAAAGACTGGAGTGATGTTGGCTTTCTTCCAATCCTCCAGTACCTCCCCTGCTCTCCATGACCTCTCAAAGATGATGGAGAGCAGCTGAGCAATGACCCCTGCCAGTTCCCTCAGCACTCTTGGGTACATCCCATCTGGGCCCATAGATTTATGGGTGTCCAGTTTGCCTAAATAATCCCTAACCCAATCCTCCTCGACCAGCAGAAAGTCCTCCTCTCTCCTGGTTCTCTCTCTTGACTCTAGTCTCTGTAGTTCATGGGGACTAGCCTTAGCAATAAAGACTAATAACCATAAAGACATTGTGGTGGGTGTTGACTACAGGCCTCCTGACTAGGAAGAGGAAGTGGATGAGGCCTTCTACAGGCAGCTGCAAGAAGCCTTATGGGGGACTTGAACCACTCTGATGTCTGCTGGGATGACCACACAGCTAGTAACAGACAGTCCAGGAGGTTACTGCAGAACATTGCAGATAACTTCTTGATGCAGGTAGTAGAGGAGCCAAGGAGGACAGGGCCGCTGCTAAGACCTAGTACTAACAAGCAGAGATGGTCTAGTGGGAAATGTGAAGGTTGGGAGCATTCTCGGCTGCAGTGACCATCAGATGTTGGAATTTAAGATCCTGTGAGGAGGAAGCTGGGCAAGAAGTAGGATTGCAACCCTGGACTTCAAGAGAGCTAACTTTGACCTCTTCAGGGAGCTCGCTGGAGGAATCAGTGACTTGGATCAGCAAGTTTGCAGATGACACCAAACTGGGAGGAGTGGCCGACACTCCTGAGGGCTGTGCTGCCATTCAGAGAGACCTGGACAGCTTGGAGAGTTGGGCAGAGAGGAACCTCATGAGGTTCAACAAGGACAAGTGCAGGGTCCTGCACCTGGGGAGGAAGAACCCCAGGCACTAGGACAGATTAGGAGTTGACCTGCTGGAAAGCAGCTCCATGGAGAGGGATTTGGGAGTCCTGGTGGACAACAGGTTAAGCATGAGTCAGCAATGTGCCCTTGTGGCCAAGAAGGCCAATGGGATCCTGGCCTGCATCAGGAGGAGTGATGTCAGGAGGTCGAGGGAGGGGATCCTGCCCCTCTCCTCAGCTCTGGTGAGGCCACACCTGGAGTATTGGGAGCAGTTCTGGGCTCCCCAGGACAAGAAGGACATTGAGCTTCTAGAGAGGGTCCAGCGTAGAGCAACAAAGATGATTTAGGGACTGGAGCATTTATTGTATGAGGAAAGACTAAGCGAGCTGGGCCTATTTAGTCTGGAGAAGGGAAGGCTGAGAGGAGATCTGATCAATATATTAAAGTACCTGAGAGGAGAATGTAGGGAGGATGGGGCCAAACTCTTCTGTGTGGTGGCCAGCGACAGGACAACGGGTAATGGGTACAGGGGTTTGGACTAGATGGTCTCTTAGAGGTCCCTTCCAACCTCAACCATTCTGTGCTTCTGTGATTTAGGTTTTAACCCTCCCTATTTAAAAAGGAATATTGTTTCTCATTTACCCAGGAAAAAATTCACCTTTTTAATTATTTATTTAGTATTATCAACACTGCTCCTGTGCCTTGCACTTATCAGTATGAGAATAAAAAAACAATGTTTGCTGTTATTTTCTAATATCTACCCCATCTTCATTTTTTAAACAAAGGCTATTTCATGATCACACTTCAATACAGCAGCTGTTTCCCAGGTGTGTATTTGATACCTCTGAAGCTTGTGGTCCTAAACAAAAGAAGTTGGTTAGGAGATCCCCTTCCATTATTTTTACATATATTTTTGCCTTGTATCACCTACAATTTTAAAAATTTTATTTTAAGAGCTGCAATCAGAGCCTGCAAAAGAGGACTGCTGCTTTTGATGTCCTTAAAATTAGTGTATAGCCGCATTAAGGAGGAAAAAGTAAACAGCTCTTTATTTTTTACGTTTGTGCACTTATTACCCTTATGTAATGGTGGTCAGTATATCTAATTATGGCCAAATTTTAATAAATTCTGTGCAAATGTCCCTATTGAAGCAGAGAGATTGGACTAGATAATCTCTAAAGGTCCCTTCCAACCTCAACGATTCTGTGATTCTGTGAAATTTAGTATTTTTAACCTGAAAGAAGCAACGAAGCAGTATATTCATCTTTCACTTTAAAAGAAACTAATAACCCAGTTATACTATTTTCAATATACTATTTGTGACCCTTCTGTGCTTGCGTGTAATGCAAGCCATGTGCCCAAGCTAATAAAGTCTTTAAGCTCCCAGAAACACCCAAACTTTTGCAGCAACTGAAATCAATTCCAGTTAGCCTTCATCTGTACCCAACCTCCATTTGGAAACATACCCATAAATAATTAACCTTAGAATATAAATACCACCAATCAGTGCAATAATGAAATCTACCTATGAAGGTAAGCTGCTGTGGAAGAATTGCTTGAAAAGGGAGAACTTAGAGAAAAACTAGGGCCTAACCGAAGTTAGGGCATTACAGAAGCTTGCTTGGGGTGAGACACAGTTGCCACTTCCAGGATGGTTGGTACGCATGGACTCAGCTCCTCCACGGTTCCCTAGGCAACACAATCTGCCCTCCTCGCAGCTGCAAAGGGGAGTAACAGAGGGTGGAGCGGAATGAAGACACCACGGTCAAACTCTTTTGTATTCCCGTGCTGGGCCGCTGATAAGCCACACAGTAGCTGTCCAATGGGAGATATACGATAACATGTCCGGTGCTGAGCCAGCAAGGGTGGCAAATCACTCCTTTCGGATGAACGTTGCTTGAACTTTGCTCATTATAAGCTCATTATAATGTCAAAACACCTCCATCCCCAAAGTCACCCACCTCTGAGGTACGACCAATCCTCACTGAGCATGCGCTCTAGATTTTCGATTGACTATACCTTTAAATGAAAGCGAGAGACTTTTTCACCAATCAATAACAAAAGTAGGGATGACTACAGTCACTTAAGCTCCTCCCTAAATGTAAAAATATAAAATATAAAAGGTGAACTAAGGATGGGAGATTTGGAGGGAAGATTCCATCATAACTTCTAGATCAGTTGACAGGCTGAACTCCTTTTCTCCCCTTGGGTCAGGATGCTGCCTGAGGAGACTCCTCGACACTGAGAGCCCTGTCCCACCTTCTGGGGTGAGTAATGATTGTGCATTTGTACATCAGAGCTAGCTAAGAATCCCATGCTGTAGTAGAGAATTCCCTGTACTGACATCTGAAATCTGCTTTGTAAATGTTACATTTGAATAAATCATGCTATTCGTGAACTCGACTACTTGTTTTGAAGGTGATCAGACCTATAGTCAACACTGTTGGTGGATTCGGTACTGCCAGAGTCAGGCCTATAGCTACCACAGTATTTGGTATCCCTATTAAGAGATGAGTCCAGCCAACCTCAGTCCCTCTAACCTCTGAGGATCGGCTGGAATGCAAGCGGATTCATCTCTTACCAAATTAGCCCCCTCTCCCTTTTCAAACTGCAACAGCTACACCACTTCCCACGTATATGATGCTAGCACAAAGGATTTAACATACCACTGAGCATTTATACTATTGATGGGCGAGTAAAGAGTTAACAATAACACTGCTGAATTGTACTTTGATGATGTGGCAGAGATATGATAAGGGAAGGGAAAGGATGGGTACTGCCCCCAGCAGCAAGATAGGGAAGTGGGAAATCTTGTGAAGGCAGGGTGGTCTTGCTTCCCTAAAGACTACAACAATAGCAAACTGGATAAGATGTGCTTGCATTATCAGTGTTTGCAAGCACCAAGACCCATCAAGATGACAGTAAAAAAAAAAAAAAAAAAAAAAAACAGATGCTCTTATGGATAAGATTTTGGAAAAAGTGCCTTGTAAGAATGACCATAGCAGAGTCATGTACCCCTTCCCTAAGGGTATTTATACCCTTTCTCTGTCTTTTAAGACAGAATCTAGCAGTGATAAGTTGAGCAGGGATTGGGAACGACACCTGACCAACTCCTCCGGCTGAACCATGACGTGAGTTTCCCTCCATTCCCCTTAACCTGGGACACTGGGCTAAGGTAACTCCTTGTGAGGTTGAGAGTCCCTTGTACATTCAGGATGCTCATTTGCAGCTCCTTATAAGGTTGAGAGGCCCCTGTATATTCAGGGTGTAGAAATGCTAGTGTATATATTTTCAACTCCTTGCAAGGTTGAGAGGCCTCTGTATATTCATGGTGAAGTAATGCTATAGCAATATATTTATTTCATATTATTTTAGCTTTTTATTTTTATTTCTTTTTGGGACAAGCAGTGTACTCCGTTGTGCTAATTGCTAATTTCTGTTTACTAGTTGATACGCCCATCCCCATAACAATTGCACCAGTTAATGGTGGATGTTGTCATCAAAAAGATCTTGAGCTGGTGAATAAAATCAACTTACTAAATCCCAGTGGTTGTTGCCTCTCTGGATTATTTTACCGTCTCCTTTAACAAGATAGCTACTATCTCGTTAGACAACTATCTTTAGGCTTGTTTTAAAGTAAGGGTAGAAGTAAGGGTAGTGTTCTGGCAGAACACTATTAAGTCCCTACTCAGATAACCTAACCACAAGGAAATCCTGATTTCCTGTATCTGTGTTTATTGTGGATCTTTTCTTGAGGGTGTGTGGGGAAAATCAGCACCTTAAGATTAGCTAACTTGTTAAATGTCTGTTATCTTTGGTATGGGATCCTGGGGGTGGAATATAAACATATTATTTAATGGCCTTCCTCAGTTTGTTCTCTTCACAGATTCTAAAGAATTTGGATGCCAAAGGACACACCAACTCATCTTTACCCAACAAAAAGAATAAGCTTTCTGTAATCAACAGGACAGGTAAGATAAAGTGTGGGAGGAGAGTGGAAGCATTTTGAGGACCCAGCTCAGGAGCTGGGTTTTGCACACATACGGCAGCTGTGCTGAAACCATATCACATTTCAGTTACCATAGTAATGCAGACAAGACTTGATGTCTCTTCTATTCTTAAGCCATGAATGATCTTTTGTGCCCACACAGGCTACTGTCTCTTTTGAAGTTTAAGATCAGGATTCAGAAAGCCACCAAGATTTGCATCCCCTGGAAATTATTTTTAACCCTATAAAGTTTTGAAACTTTTGATAAGGCTTAAGAAAATTAAATTACATGGTATACTCAACCTACCAATTAGCAAAATTACCAGCATTTTATTTAAAAAGATCTTTCATAGTTTAAAAAGCTACTTACTGTTAGAAACTCGAAACCGAAATCTGTTTCTTTCAACAAATAATTGCCACTGATTCCAGATCAAAACTTAAAAAAAAAAATGTACAGACGTTAGGCTGCACTTCTCTAGCTCAAGCCTTTGCATAGTGGTGGCCACAGTACTCACATACATAGTCCCATTCATTTATCTACCTGTGCATGTGTGTGTATATGTATGTGCGTGTGTGTATTTATATTTATATATATATATATTAACATTTTTGAAATTTTTCTTTCAAAATGTATTCAGGCCTCAAACATATCACAGAAGATTTGAATTATATCATTTAGACCCTAGCAGGCTAAAAGTTATTTTTCTGGAAGCTGTTAAAAGGAGAAATCAAAAGTGAAATCAAACACAGAAAAAAAAAGAAGCATACAAAGATATCACCAAAAATCACTTTAAGTAGTAACCTATATACCCAGGGGATCAAAAGCAAAGAAATCTCCGAGTCAAAACCTTGGGCATGATATATTCCTCCAGCTTTAATTTCACCAGTTTAACTGGCAGAAAAGCATGTTTTGCTTAATCTAGACCAGATTTGTGTGCTTAATCTACACCAGATTTGTGTAAAATATCAATAAAGTACACATCCTAAATCCCAGTCTGAATGAAATATAATTGATGCACACCACTTCAAAGGATCTAACTTGCTCCACAAGCCAATGGCAATTTTAATTGCAGAAGCCTCTATCTCAGCTCTACAAAGGCCCTTGTCAACTCTCAAAAGAGTAGTATTTCAGATGCAGATCAAGAACACGATTTCTAAGCATAAAGTGATACATAGTAGAAACAGAAGAAATTCAAAGAGCACAAATTATTCCCATATTGCAAACAATGCTTCTGTATTAAAATTCCTCCGCATGCCACTTTTCCCCTCCATCATTCCATATCATTGTATCTCCACTTTATACACACAAGAAATGCTGACAACTCTTCTCCTCTCACAGCAATGCTCTATAGGTTGTCCTGGCTTTTTATATCTAAAGACTGCAGTAACTTAAAGTAAACTGTAAGAAACTAAGTAGCAGAAGAGCCATCGACATGAGTCTACTGAAGGGAAAGAATGGACCATATCTATGCTAGTGACAAATTAGTATCAGGGACAGACTGGAGCTGCAGTTTCCATTAAAACTAACAAACTTTTGTATTTGAGTCACAAATGTTGAAAGTTAATTTTAAAGAATAATGGTCAAAACTAATGCAGATATAGTGAGGTTTACTGCTTTTTTATTTAGGAGAATATTCTTCATTCACATAAACAAAAATAAGACAAGGATAAAATTTATTTGTCAATGGATACTTTGATAATATTTACCAAAACTTTACAACTGCAGAATTTTTCATTGAGTATGCTTCCATATATATATGGTTTTGGCACACATATTGTGCATCCAGGCATTCCTCCTCAATTTACTATTTACCTCTGTTTGGAGAAAAAAAAATAAAATAAAAGTATAGTTAACTAAGTTGGAAAGGAAATAGCATGCTGATCTGATCTAGTCTGATCCAGCACATCAGGTTTCCAGCCAGAACCAAATCAACATGAAACAATCCATATATAAAATCATAAATACATACATTACATACAATGATGCTATAACTTCATTTTCTGTCAGTTCTTTCTTTGTTTTTCTATCTAATTGCCTAGAGAAGAGGAACTCTGGTCCATCCTTGTCTTTATTTCTGCTTACTCTGCAAGATTATCCCTATTATTCTTCATGACAATTTGTAATTTTGGCTTCCCCGTTAAGATATTTCAATATAAAACTTGCAAGCTGGCCACAAAGGCATGCATGCAGAAAAGCTAAAGAGCGCCATTTATTGAGGCACAATCCCTGTACTTTACAATCTTCCTTTCTGAATAAAAGGATAAGAAACATCTATTGCATTTTAACATCAATAAGCCTTGATATATAAGCAGGAAAAAACCCTCATGCTTTGGCACCTAATCTGAAGCACAGTAAAAAGTCAGCTTCTCAAGATTCATTTTCCAGTCTTCTATCAGTTTTTCCTTTAATCCCTGCTAAACTTATTTTTTAAAATTTAATCAGCCCTTGAAAGGAATACAGAGCACAGAAACCAAGGCATCCACACTATTACATCTTAGATTTGTGTATCCCAACAGCATGAGGCTTATGCATGTTTGCCAGACAGGACTGCTTTGAGTCAGCAGTACTCACTAGGCTCAGGAGCTTAGCTAAGACAAAAAAAAAATCCTTTTCTTATATGACTACTCTCATAAAACAGGCTTATCATTTTTGGCAAGGGGGCAGCTCAAGAACATGTAATTCTTCTTTGAAGCCTGGTTCAAGACTTAATAAATTTACTTGCCATCTCCCTCCTGGGAAACTAGTCGCAGTGAACAGAGATGTGAATGATCCAGCTGGATGCTGTAAAGGGCTCCTTCACAGAACTAGGTGGTCAAAGAACAACCATGCATGTTTATTACCACCAAAAAAGTTTGCTCTTTACAAACCAGGAGGATGCCCAGGAAATCATAGAATCATAGAATGCTTAGGGTTGGAAGGGACCTCTAGAGGTCATCTAGTCCAACCCCCCTGCACACGCAGGGTCACCTAGACCATGGGGCACAGGACTGCATCCAAGCGGGTTTTGAAGATCTCCAGAGAAGGAGACTCCACAACCTCTCTTGGCAACCTGTTCCAGTGCTCTGTCACCCTCACTGTCAAGAAATTTTTCCTTAAGTTCCTGTGGAACTTTTGATGCTTCAGTTTGTGGCCATTACTTCTAGTTCTGTCGGTGGCCACCACTGAAAAGAGGCCAGCATCATCCTCCTCACTGCCTCCCTTGAGGTACTTGTAGACACTGATTAGATCCCCTCTCAGCCTTCTCTTCTCCAGGCTGAACAGGCCCAGCTCCCTCAGCCTCTCCTCATAGGGCAGATGTTCCAGGCCCCTGATCATCCTGGTAGCCCTGCGCTGGACTCTCTCCAGCAGCTCCACATCCCTCTTGTACTGTGCAGCCCAGAACTGGACACAATACTCCAGATGCGGCCTCACCAGGGCTGAGCAGAGGGGCAGGATCACCTCCCTCGAAAGGGCTTTCACAGGAAGGGTATGTTGTATATAACCTCTCTTAAAAACACTCCTTCCCCCCATTCATTACCGTTAAGAAGAAATTAAATGAAACAAAGAAATTTGTCTGCTCATCCCAAGGAGAAGCCCGGCAGAGGGGCAGAGCTGCTCTCCAGAAGGTCAGTCCCCCGCCTGTACTGGTGTCTGGGGTTATTCCTCCCCAGGTGCAGAACCTTGCACTTGGCCTTGTTGAATTGCATGAGGTTTTTCACCGCCCAGTTGTCCAGTCTGTCCAGGTCCCTCTGGATGGCAGCGCAGCCCTCTGGGGTATCAGCTACTCCTCCCATTTTCGTGTCATCAGCAAACTTGCTGAGGGAGCACTCTGTGCCTTCATCCAGGTCATTGATGAATAAATTGAACAGGACTGGACCAAGGACTGACCCCTGGGGGACACCGCTAGCTACAGGCCTCCAACTAGACTCTGCACCGCTGATCACCACCCTAAATCATGAATAATAGAAAAGTGCACAGCTTTTAAAATTGCCTCCAAAACAGGAGGGCCAGTTTTTCAGACTGCTCATAGCTGCTGTCCTCTCAGTCAACAGCTTTAATGCATCCTTTAATGCATTAAGAAGCAATTTACTTTCCACTATAGCTCTTTGCAAGCCTAGCTTTTAAATAACAGCAGGGCAATTTAAACATAATGAATCCTAATAAGTTGGATCCTTAACCACATGTTCTAATCCTTTGCCACACTACGATTTAGAGATATAATGCAACTTTTATATTAAAAAAAATCCAAATAACAAACTCTCCTCAAAAAATATCCCATTACAACTGCTACAACTACCACTCTCCTGGGAAGTGAAAAATTCAAACAAAGGATATGCTCCTGTACACCTAGTGCATTTGCTTTCAGGGTGAGTAGCTCATGAACCCAATAGCATGGGCTATCAGAATAGCGCTAGACAAGTATGCAATTTGCTAAACTCTTTTTGAAATAGGAACCATCAGATAGAGATTTAGGTGGAAGCTCCGAGCTATTGCGTTTTTATTTGACCTTCCTTCACAAATAGCCCTCAAATGGCAACACTTTCTAGTGTTGAGGATATCTGATGTCATCCCTTCCAGTGTTAGTTTACACCAACTCAAGGCAAAAAACAAGCTGTTCTAATCTGTTAATTTACTCGCTGGGATCATCCACACTAATCAAGATATGTATTTCATAGCTTCTCCCTGAAGATAAGCTTTAATAGATCGCTTTTCAATGATATGCATCCCTGTTGAATCAGAGCTGTTTGCTAGCTTTGTATTCAAGACCTAATCTAAAACTTCAAAAGCAGTGTTAACCAAAGATAAATCTGAGTAAGATATAAAACTAAGAAAATGATTTAATCAAAGTCAAGATAGTCAGTTGTTTGAAAATAGAGAATTTATAGTTAAGTGAGATAGTCAAGATAGTCAGTTGTTTGTTTGAAAATAGAGAATTTATAGTTAGAAGAGAAACTGGAAGTGGGAAAGGAGGGAGAAAAACAAACACACAACAACAACAAAAGCCAATCAACCAACCAAAAAACAAACAACAACAAAAAAACACCACCTTGACTTCTTGATTGTCTTCTTCTTTGATCTTTCCTACCCTTCCTATCTGCTCTTGAGAGAAAACACTACCAGTGAAAGCAAAGGAGTCCCTGTGCGGGGTCACCCAACTGATCCTACACACATTAATACACAGGAAGGGTTAGGTACTTGCTTGGAATAGGAAGTATCAGATCACCCCATAGAAGTGGCTTGGTGTCCTCCTACATATATGCTGTTCTGCTCCCAAAAATGTCTGACATGCTCAGGGTGGCTGTTTCCACCAACGTAACACACTGTGCAGCTCTACCCATCCTCACAGCACAGTGTTCAGCAGTGAGGCATGGGCTCTACCTCTGCAGACAAGCCCTGGGCCAAATGATGTGCCTGAGTTCCTACTACTGCACCATCACAACCTGCTGAAACAGCCTTGGAGCACCTTCCACTGAATCCCACACAGAGAGGCTACAGGACCAGGGGGTCCCTTGTATTTGTCTTTCATGCATTGTGCCCTTAGGATGCTTATCTCCATGCTTTTCTCCCTAAAGAGAGATCCTAGAAATCTGTGGGTATTATTTAAACATATGTTAAACATATACACATATATATGCACTCACATTTATAAAATATTGGTATATATTAAAAAGACACCACTCACTGTCATGTTGCAATTCCAATCAGGCAGTAGCATATGTTCAGAGTTTTAATATATAACTTAACTTTTCAACCACAAAGTATTCCTACAAGAAAAGTGATGCTGACTATATTGAACTGCAAGGGTTCACTTTCTCCCCCAAAGCAGCCAGGATGAAGAACTAGCCTTTTCAGGTTCAAATGCTTTATCTAAAGAGGTCTACCATACACAAGAAGCACATAAAGAAGCACAAGAAAGATAATCTGCAAGATGATAAAATGCCATCCACTCTTGCCAAATCACCATATTTTGGTGATAAGCTTATTCCAAAACAGTAACGTGTGGGAGTTAAAGTCCAACACAGCATTTTTCAGGCCAGCTCTGTGATCTCCACTGACTGCAAAATACTTTCTTACTAAATACAGTTTCATCAGAATAGAAGCAAGAGGAAATCAGAATAGGTTTTCATGGCACTTCTTTTGCAACAGAAATTAGTAGTAGGTTAGCAGCACATTTATCTAGCATTGAGTTTTCTACCGATTTTTTTTTTCTACCAGACTCTCTCATAGCTAAAGAAAAGTTAGGAAACAGAGACAAAGGATTGAAAAGAGAAAAGTTTTAAATGATTTAAGCAGTTACAATTACTCATAATGTAATAAATTGAGTATCTGATAGCCTTGTGAACTCAGAGGCAAAGGAATTAGCAGCTCTGTATCTATACAAAGAGGTAAGGAGGCAAATAAAAACCCTAAAAAGAGCCTATTTCATCAGATCTTTCAGTCTAATTGCAAGTACAAATTTTCAGCAAATTAATCTGTTTTCTAAACAAAAACCTCCTGCTGTAGCATTCATGGCTGGCATGTCCAACAGATCCTTTGTTTTTAGCAAATTCAGCACATCCCCATGTTCTTCAGTCTTCTTAAGCGTGTGTTTTTGATCTGTTTACACAATATTCCATTATATGAGGATGGTTGTCCTGTTAGCTCTTTAAAGGAGACAGTAAAATAATCCGGAGGGGCAACAACTACTGGGCTTTAGTTAGTTGATTTTATTCACCAGTCCAAGGCCCAAGATCTTTGTGATAACAACATCCACCTTTAGCTGGTGCGATTGTTATAGGGATGGGCTTATCAATTAGCAAATAGCAATTAGTGCAACTAAATGGAGTGCACTGCTTGTCCCAGTAAAATGCTATAGCGTTTCTTCATTCTCAGTGTACACGGGGCTCTCAGCCTTGCAAGGAGTTGACAAATGCTAGCAAATTTCTTCTCCTTGAATGCGCAGGGACTCTCAACCTTATAAGGAGTGACCTTAGCCCAGCATCCCAGGTAAGGGGAGGGGAGGGATCCTCATGGTCCAGTCGGAGGAGTTGAACAGGGATTGAGATGGATGCCTGACCAACTTGTCAGTACTAGAATCTGTCCTTTATACACTTAGGGGAGACATACGTCACTGTGTCATGGTCATCCTTATGAGGGGATCCTTCTAGAGCCTTTAGGTGAGATCCATAAGAGTATCTGCCCTTTGCACCATCAGCAAGATGATTTTTGGTCCCTTATCAAGTGTGCCAGCATATCAGATCTTTAGTCAGTTGGGGTTTGCAAATTTTAGTGAAGCGCGACCGCCCTGCCTCCACAAGACTTCCCACTTCCCTATGTTGGGGACAGTACCCAAAGTTTCCCCATTGCTTTTCTGCCACGTTGGAAGGTCTTAAGAAATGGGTTTAGCTCACACATTAAAGGGAACTTGTTCAATTCTTCAGGTAACTATCTGTCATCGATAGCATACTTCTCAAGAGCCCTCCCTGTTTCTTCTTTTCTATTCCAGTAATTTTTCATCTCTACCCTCGTCCCCTAAAGGTATCTATGTACAAAGTTTCTGTCATTTGACAGCCATCCACAAATGACTCCTCATATGATAGCAGTTCCTCTTCCTAGAAAGAACAGCTGATTTATAAGTTATCTTCCCTAAAAGACCCCAAAGGTTGGATAACTGGAAGATAACAGTGAAGGAATCCGACTATTTTAAGCATCTGGCAATTCCCTCACCTTCCTTTGTCTTAAATTATTTTCAGGAGCTATGTTAAAAACTCTCTTGAAAAGAAGGAAGTTGATTCAGCTTTTCAGAAGCTTATAAAACATTTTTATAAAAAGCAATGTATGCTTGGTTCAGGTTCCTGATGCTTTTATGTAAAAATAGGAACCTTACAGCTTCAGAAGCGATTCTAAGTCTCTCCGTGACATCATTCAAGACTATTTTAAACATCTATTCCCTAAAATTTAAATGTTAAATGCAGCTTAAAGATTATTTGAATGTTCAAGACAATATGCATGTTTTATGAATCAAATGCTTTTTTAAAAAGCAAAAAGGGGTAGGCACTTATCTTTCCCCTCTAAGGACAGCACAAAAGGGTTTTGTTTTCCAGCTGAAAACCTAAAAAAAAATAATAAATAAAAATTAAAAAATTAAGTCAATAAGGGGAAAGGGGCACTCACTAGACTCCTTTGAAATTATTATGAAAAAGTTTTGAGAAATCCATCCCGAATTATCTATCCAGCTTTGTGTATTTCCCAATTCCATTTTCCTGAAGACTTCATTTTCAGAATGCTCTCATGCGTGCTATCAGAGATGGCATAATACTGGACACTTTTGTTTAAAGTAACTGCAACAAATAAACTTGGAGAAGTGCAATTGAAAACTTAGATACGGTTGTTTTGTCTAGCTGGGGGCCCGTAACAGCATGCACTACAGCATGTTTGGACACCCACAAGTCTATGGGACCGGGTGGGATCCACCTGCGGGTTCTGAGGGAGCTGGTGGAAGTGCTCGCCAAGCCGCTCTCCCTTGTCTATCAGCAGTCCTGGTCAACAGGGGAGGTCCCAGACAACTGGAGACTGGCCAATGTGACACCCATCTACAAGAAGGGTCAGATGGAGGATGCGGGGACCTACAGGCCTGTCCGCCTGACCTGGGTATCGGGGAAAGTTATGGAGCAGATCATCTTGAGGGTGATTACACAGCATGTGCGCGACAACCAGGGGATCAGGCCCAGCCAACATGGGTTCATGAAAGGCAGGTCCTGCCTCACCGACCTGAGCTCCTTCTATGACCAGGTGACCCACCTAGTGGATGAGGGAAAGGCTGTGGATGTGGTGTGCTTAGACTTCAGAAAGGCCTTTGGCCCAGTCTCCCACTGCCTTCTCCTGGAGAAGCTGGCAGCTCATGGCTTAGACAGGTGTACTCTTTGCTGGGCGAAGAACTGGCTGGATGGCTGGGCCCAGAGAGGGGTGGTGAATGGAGTTAAATCCAGCTGGCAACCGGTCACGAGCGGTGTTCCCCAGGGGTCAGTGTTGGGGCTGGTCCTCTTTAATATCTTTATCGACGATCTGGATGAGGGGCTTGAGTGCACCCTCAGCAAATTTGCAGAGGACACCAAGCTGGGAGGAAGAGTTGATCTGCTGGAGGGTAGGAAGGCTCTGCAGAGGGATCTGGACAGGCTGGATCTATGGGCTGAGGCCAATTGTGTGAGGTTCAACGTGACCAAGGGCCGGGTCCTGCACTTCGGTCACAACAACCCCATGCAGCGCTACAGGCTTGGGGCAGAGTGGCTAGAGAGCTGCGCAGCAGAAAAGGATCTGGGGGTGCTGGTCGACAGCCGGCTGAACATGAGGCAGCAGTGTGCCCAGGTGGCCAAGAAGGCCAACGGCCTCCTGGCTTATATCAGGAACAGCGTAGCCAGCAGGACCAGGGAAGTGATCGTCCCCCTGTACTCAGCCCTGGTGAGGCCGCGCCTCGAATACCGTGTTCAGTTTTGGGCCCCTCGCTGCAAGAAAGACATCGAGGTGCTGGAGAGTGTCCAAAGGAAGGCAACAAAGCTGGTGAAGGGGCTGGAGCACAGACCTTATGAGGAGCGGCTGAGGGAGCTGGGGTTGTTTAGTCTGGAGAAGAGGAGGCTCAGGGGAGACCTTATTGCTTTCTACAACTACCTGAAAGGAGGCTGGAGTGAGGCAGAGGCCGATCTCTTCTCCAGAATAAGTAAAGATAGGACAAGAGGAAATGGCCTCAAGTTGCGCCAGGGGAGGTTCAGGTTAGATATCAGGAAGAATTTATATGCGGAAAGAGTAGTCAAGCATTGGAACAGGCTGGTCAGGGAAGCGGTGGAGTCACCATCCCTGGCAGTGTTCAAGAAACGTGTAGATGAGGTCCTTAGGGACATGGCTCCACAGTACAAGAGGCATGTGGAGCTGCTGGAGAGAGTCCAGCGCAGGGCTACAAGGATGATCAGGGGCCTGGAACATCTGCCCTATGAGGAGAGGCTGAGGGAGCTGGGCCTGTTCAGCCTGGAGAAGAGAAGGCTGAGAGGGGATCTAATCAGTGTATATAAATACCTCAAGGGAGGAAGTGCAGAGGACG
>NW_010582038.1:21517-42928 GCF_000705375.1 Tinamus guttatus
CTGCTGAGTTTGGTCAGAAGAAATAAGTGGTTAGTGATATTCACCCCTGCAATGCCTGCAGAGTCAGCATAGCTCAGAGCCCAAGTCAAATGCTATTCCTTCTTGGCCATGACTGAATTATTTACTAAATTCCAATGAGCTGAAGCAAAGGGATTACTTGTAGAAAACTTACTGTGCCAGTGCGGAAAAAGGACTCTGCTTGACTCTCTGAACCTGGACTCACTTTGTAGACCAGGCAACTCACCCCTGCAATGCCTGCAGAGTCAGCATAGCTCAGAGCCCAAGTCAAATGCTATTCCTTCTTGGCCATGACTGAATTATTTACTAAATTCCAATGAGCTGAAGCAAAGGGATTACTTGTAGAAAACTTACTGTGCCAGTGCGGAAAAAGGACTCTGCTTGACTCTCTGAACCTGGACTCACTTTGTAGACCAGGCAACTGCAAGTTTTCCTTATTTTAATAGGCTGTTCCTTGTAAAATGCGATCCTTAGATGTACATTTTATTGAGCAACAAATGACTATATGGTTAAACAGGTTTTAGACTCATATTTCAGAATAAGCTTCAAAGGAGAAATCTTGTCTTATTACAGGAAAAAAAATAACAGGATACTTAAACCAAACCAAATCCTCTTGTTCTCTTTATAATTTTTCTTTCTTCCTCACCAAGATATGTTCCTGATTCGGTAAGCTCGCATTATAAGTTGTTACGCAATTTAAGGTATCATAAGTAAGTGCTTGATCACTTCTCCTATTAGAAAAAAATATGATAGTTCAAAGAGTGTGAAGGGCTTGCATCAAACAGACTAAATAGACATACATATTTACACTGGTCTCAAGTTCAGAGGGAGAGAGCAACAAAAATACCACAGCATAGCATTTCAGCCAAATGAAACACTGATCCCAGTAGCCTACTATGAGACCAAGCTTACTGTCTTCAAAGTATAATCAGGACACCCTCATGTTTGTAAAACATTGCTGCAGATGTTACAAGGCAGTAATTTCACAGAACTATTACGCACCTCATAAAGTCCTTCTGCCTGTTAACACATCTTTTTAGATAGGAAAAAAGCTGATTAGACTCTACTTACTTGATGCTAAAATTCAGCAGATCCTTCCACAAAAATATAAAGAAAATCCCAAAGAATAATCCACCACCCAAAATACATCCTTCACAACAACAAAAAAAAAGAAAAAAAAAAAAACACAAGGAAACACACAAGTTCTATAGAGCACTAGATCTGCTACCATAGCTATCTTTGCATGTAGCCAACTTCACACACCAGTCAGTTTGTTGCCACCTTTTAATGGGGATGTGCATGCATTAAAATGAGCAGATGCTATTTCCTCTTGACTGTTTTCTCTGTGTAGAAACATCCCTCTCCATTTCTGATGGAAACGTTGCCATTTTAATCTGAATTCAACAAAGCAATTCAATCTCGCTGACCAGAGGGATGTGTCTATAGCTTTTATTTCTTTAGGGCTAGGGCCATACAGAAATCCATTTTATATCCACCCTAGCCTCAGGTTTTAATACACAGTTTTAAAAGCAGTAATTGAGCACCCTTACTACTTCTCTCTCACTGTAAGTCCCTTTTCCTTATTCTCTGAAGTACAAAGATTTTAGTGCTTTTTTTTTAACCCCTCCCTCCCCCAAAGCTTCCTTTCTTTGCATTACAAACTGAAGAGGCATTTCATTTTCAAAGCACAATTCTGATGTTACAAAAAGAAAGCATGCATTTGATATTTTCCCCTGGAGAACAAAAGGCCCCGTAGGCTCCTTTGCTTACTATTCTGCACATCAGCATGCCTCTTCTTGTGCTGGTTTTTCTTTTGCTCTTCACAAGTTCAGCACTGCCCAGCTGTTGCCACAAACACATACAATCCAATATACATGAGTGCATGCACATCTATGCGACATGCATTCATATTCTAACAAATTTGCTTGGAATACGTGCCTAGAGGGATTTATTTTCCCATTTGAACACTGGCCTATTATTTAATAATCAACTCAGTGTCCAGGAATTAAACATCTCAAAAGAATTGGAGTACAGCAAGCTATATTTAAAACAAGATTTATTCCAAGCAAATGGTTAAACAACATAAAGTCCTGTATTAATTTTATTATGGCCTTTCAAGAACTTTACCTGGAGTGGGTTTGGCTTGGAAGCTCCCTATGTTCACAGGAACTTTATGAATCATAAAAGATAATTTCCTTCCATAAGTCATACACTCCCTTAAAAGACAACTTTAGTTCCCTGTTCAACAGAACCAAGTATGCTTTCTTTAGAGGATTTAATTCCTAATAGCATCAGTTCTCCAGTTCCCAAAACTGATAAAGTACCCCCAATGTAAGTTTTATGCAAATACACATTATGAGGTAAAGATTAATAATTAGTTTATACAATCATCTTTTTGAAACCTCTGAAGTAATATCATCTCTAAAAGTCTATCATCCAGGGTAATCACCTAATTATCATCTGTTCATTAATCCTAAGCCTGTTCTTACATTTTATTCAAATTTTTGTCTGATTCTTTCCCTCCCCCCCACCTCCCACAACATCCTAAATGCCCCCAATCAATTTTTCTGTCCTTTGCTCACTGAAGATTGGAGGGTCTAAAGCCCAGGACATTCAATTAGCATGCAGCTCTAAGAAGCCCGTATTCACTTTCCCAACTTTAAAGCAAGGGTAACAACACTGACCATCCTCTCAAATAAGGGAGGGGGTTGAGTTGCAAAAATCTGCTTGCAAAGTCGCCAGCACGGCTGCAGGGGTTTCAGGGGGACAAGACTTTCACTGGTGTTTATGGCAACCTGAGGACAGGAGGACACTGTTTTATGCTCCTGCCACAAATTCCCATCTGAGTCCAGCTCATTGTCCATCAGAAGCATTTTCAGATTTTAAATAGGTAGGCAGATTTCAGAGATCACAATTTCTTTTAGCAAAGGGAAACTCCAAAGTTCTTTGCCACTCCCCCCCCCATCCCACAGAAGGGGGAAAGCAAAGCGGGGGTAAGAGGCAGCCTCTGCTAAGCATTTCCCACTGTACACAGGGAGGAGATGAGCTCTGCCCCTCTGCTCTAAACCACTGGCCAACACTGCTTCACTAGAACCCAAGTGGATTATGAAATGCAGGACTATACCAGCAAAGAAGTACTCAACTTCTTTGTTTAAAGTTTGGAGACAAATCCCTATCTAGTCCCAAATCATTTCCCAATCTACTCAGTAACCACATACCAACTCGTAACAACTGGAAGTCAAAACCCTTATTGAGCTCCATCAAAGGGATCGGGCAAAGTTAAAATATTCTCACTTGGGAACATACAAACTAGGAAGTAGCTGGGGAGGGAAACATGCTTCAGAGAATCCCAAGTTTTTTTTTTTTTTTTTAAAAAAAAAAACCAAACCAAACCAAAACAAAACAAAACCCCAAAACCTACCAAAGAAACATTTTCAGCATGGGACAGAATAAGCAGCAGATTAAATAGCTTCCTGCTTTCAAGGTCTTTATTTTGAGAGACTGGTTACTAGCGTTTCTACAAGGCCATATTAGTCCTCTGACAGAGACAGCACACTTCATGTAAGGACTGAGCTTCTAAGTGAGAGCTGCCACACTGTCAGTCAGGCCATGAAAAAAGCCAAGATGCACAAGGTAGGGTGAAAGAAGGCATATGGAAGAGATGCAACTGGACAGAAGACAGTTTCTCCTCAGCAACTAGATCAATTGACAAATTCAGTTGACAGCAGGGCACGGAGAAGTAGCTTTTTTGCAAGTGTACATGTTTCTCCTTACTGTCTTGTATCAAAAGGTAAGTAGCAGTATCTTTGCCCCCCAAATTAGCATGTAATTTGAGCTTGCACTGTTCACTTTAGGATACTCTTATATCCTTCAGCAGTCACTGAGCTTGTTTCCACATGCTTTTGGGAGATGCCTGGCCCTTCCATGCATGCATTTATCTTGTTCTAGATGCTGCACTCGATACAATGACTTTTTCTCAGGTTTTAATCAAATTCCTGATTAATTCCCCCTAGACAGTGGGCAGATTTTCTCTCAACAGCACTGGGCCCAAAAAACACACTCTAAAGCTACTTTTTTCGGGTGTATGAACTGCAGGAACATTTTTGTACTTTTGTAGTCTTCTTTCATCTAATGCTTTGAATTTATCTTTTATCAAGTTGTTCAGTATGTGCTCAGTCACACTACAGTCATTCCAAATCCTAGAAAAAGGAATATTTGTGGCATGGATGCGTCCTTTCACCCTCTCGAAGTTTTATGACACATCACCAAAATTATTAAGGCTGAAAGCAAATGCTAAGAAAGGTGGAGGACTACATTTCACCCTATGTTTCTCAACAAAAAATATTTCCTTTCATCAGCATTACCCAGCCACACCTGAAGATTGTCCTTAATACCAGAAGTCATTGCATTTCCAGATTTCCACCTGCTTTTTGGCAGATTTTAGAATAACAGTTTTGGTCCCTCCTCACCCTCCCCTTTCTCCCTCTCTACAACTCAAAAATATAAAGGCTCTTTTTCAAAGACATTTCATAGATTTAAGATTAAGGATAAGAAAATATCTACATGATACCAGTGTAGAACAGACATTTTTCTGTCCCAGCTAAACCAAAATGGTAGGCAATTTCTTAATTCTCACTGAGCTTAATCCAACCACACTAATTTAGAAAGCTAAAACAATATCAGAAAAAGTGAACAATGCAGCTAATTATGCACAAACAAAATAGTGCCAATGTTCATACTTACAGGCTGAGGCTGTTCTGCAATACAGCAGTTGAAACACAACCAGAACTCACTCATTGTTTACAGTCTGAAGTGCAAACACCAATGAAGAGCAGGACTCAATCTCTGCAGAAGGGTCTGAGGGCATGAAAGTTCTTCAAATAAATTCAATTATAACTGTTCCAACATGAAAGTCTTTTTCCTCCGCTGAACTTTTCTCCAAAGACAGGTCACTCCCAGGATGAGCAGGGTGAAGATAAAAAAAATAGTATTTCAGAGTCTTCCTTGAGAAGGTTGGTCCCAGCACCATGGAAGTGTTATGCATGCGCCTTTGGACTCTAGCGTTACGTGAACCTGAAAACAGAGAACCGCATTACATCAGAAAGAAAGAAGATACAGCATCTCACACTTGCAGGCATCCACCCACATCAGTGATTTCTTGATGGCATCTCCAACTACAGCGTAGAGAGACACTAGCAAACAAGTCACGTGCTTACTTCTACGGTGACAGCTGAAAATAGCATATAACAGAAGTTTACACGAGTTCAGTTTCTATCTCTAACTTCTGTCTTATCTATTTCAAGCTTTCAAATGCCTTTTTAAGAAGTGGTAACTGACCATGCACTCCTTGAGCTTCTTAAGGAATTCTACCCATTGACGCTTCCCATTTCTCAATGGAAAAATTACCCTGTCCATTCACAGAGCAAAGTTTAAATACCATTTAACCACAACTCCATAGCACAGCTGCCAAAGCCATATTTCTTTCTAAATTGAAGGTCAATGGAGTAGGAAAAACACACACACATTATTAATTCCTGTTAAGCTTAATTAATACATGTTAAGCATGTAGCAATTGACACTTTTAGTCCAGTAACTGCACAGGTTATACCTACTTAAAACTTGATTTTTTTTTTTAATGTTAAGAAGATATACTTCAAGTTTTTATGAAAAGCAGCAATGCTCCTCTAATACTAGCCACTCGGTTTAAGAGAAATTGAGGAGAAAGCAAGTGCTCAGAGTAACCTTTTAAAGTCTGAGGTATGGCAACCTGTTGGAGCTATAAACAGATATATTACTCTGGTTCTCTCTCACTGGGCAAATGATACAGTATTTTGATTTGCAGCTCTTGAATTCCTGCCCCCATCACTTGTGCCCTCTTGGTCCCTCACAATTTATTTCCAATCGAGTCCAGATTTAACATATCAAATCCTCGTTTTGACAGAGGTTCAATAATACTCGCTAATAGTACACACTTTCTTAAAAGCATAGCTTCTATAAAAAAATATAGCACTGCTATAGACCTGAGTGAACGTGCTATCTAGCACCAGAAAACTATTCACAGATGGAGGGAATAAAAATGAAATGTTTATGCCCAGAATCTCAGTGAATAACCAATAGCTCTAGCCACATGTGACAGGCAATGCTATACGTATCATCACAGCTAGATTTCAGGATGCATGAATGTTGAACCATAATATCTGGTCTGTGCTCCAGCCCCTTCACCAGATTTGTTCCCCTTCTTTGGGCACACTCCGGCACACATCAGTCCACCAAGGACAGATCTGCACAAGAACCGATGCAAGGGGGGAGTGAGCAGGACGGTCCAGTTAAATAGCAACTAACTGTTAGATGAGATTAGCCATCTTGCCAAACCTCACCCTTAGTGGTTAAGTGGCTCATTTGTCCAACCTTACTGCACGCAAGATCAAGTTATCAAGACTCTGCTCTACAAAAAAGAAAGTGAGAGGGCAGATTTCTGTTTCCCCACTGTCTTAATAGACTTCGCGATCTATTATTTTTTTCCAGCTTGTTCCATGAGGAACAAACTAACACGCAAAAAAATATATGTAAACCATTAGGACTAGGTAGGTCCCAGATTGGACATTTTGTCATGTGTAAACTGTGGATTTGTTCAGAACAGATCTGTGTGTATAAAGGAAAGCAGTACACCTTAAAAAAAAAAAAAAAAAGATGTTCTTTCT
Organism: Tinamus guttatus; assembly: GCF_000705375.1. The sequence goes on from NW_010582038.1 coordinate 28,237, forward strand.
TAAGAGGTGCAGTCTTCTTTTCTGTGGCATCTAACTGTGGCTAGAGGGTCAGCAGCAACACAGCTTAAAATAACCTTTTCCTGTCTGTATCATTTCCCTGCTTCAGTTCATCACAGAGTACAGGCTGTCCACGCAAATAAAGAAATAAATGTGTGATTACATCTCCAGGTCCCTGGTCAACTAGTCCAGAAGCTTGGACTGAGGATATATAAATTTGTAACACAAACCACGTACCTTATTCCTTAAAATTACCCTATTGTAGTATTACAACCACTCAGAAACACATTAGCTCTTTAGAAATCTCTCAGAGCTTCATATATAGTAAAATACAGTGGTTCGATAAAGGTATGGATTATATACCTCAAATTTTCAAGTATATTTGCACAAGGTTACATGCTGAACAGAGGGGAGGAGAAAGAAAACAAAATCCTACCAGACTACCACTATAAGATCACAGATGCACACCTTCTACATACTAAACATCACAATTAGATCAGGATTCGAAGAAAGAGCATTAACTCCACCATTATCCACACCATATTAAGATGGGTGCACTTCTCTGCATGCTCAATCTTGCGTCGTGCCAGTCTCAGCTTACAATGTCGTTGTCTCACTGCATCACTGAACCTGATACTGCCAAACAAGCGTGGCACTGAGCCTTCAGCAAATTGAGGATGATAGTTCAAGCTAAATGTTCTTGCTTCCAGAGAAATGCCTTTGGGGCTGCTAACACTGTACTCTGTTGAAGTGTCCCTGAAAGCCTCTGCATAGTGTGGTACTAGAATTAATATTGAACAGCACCGGCATTAAGCATATTTGGAAAGCAATGAAACTCCCAAAGGAATAATACTCGTCAGCTGTTCTCCAGAGCCTTCTAACCAAATATCATATTTTTCCCCCAAACCTAAAATACCTGGAGTGTTTCTCAGTGACTTCCCTGACTCCAGGAAGCTACTCCCTCCTTGCCTTCTTCAGAGCAGCAAACATCCTACTGCTGTGACAGAGCAGATAATAGGCTCAGCAGTCTGATTTCAACTTGAATGGATACATAGACCTTTGGCTCCCATTGAGATGGTTTAGGTCTTTCATCTGGGTGTCAGAAGTACATACAGGTTTGCAATGAAGTTCTGCCTGAGGCTTTCCACATGGCGGGAGCAGTGCTTGATGCAGCTGCTGCGGGAACCCTTCTGATGTGATCTCCTCTGTGCAGCCTCTGCATTCCTCCACTCCATTTGCTTATATGAGAGCTGCCAAAGGTCTCAACTTGCATTCAGTTATTTGGCAAATTTGGCCTGTGCTTCCACAATCCAGGTGGAAGGTCAGGCAACCTGCTAGCCTGCCAACACTAGGGGTTACTGAGGCACCCGCGTTCAAGGCAAATGCCTGCCTTCACGCTGGCTGCCCCCTTTGCTACAGTCAGATCCAAGTATTAGTCCTTGAGCAAGATGGCTATTCCAATATTTCTGTGTGAAACATTAGCTAGATAATACCTTCTCAATGGTTAGGCTCTGAGTCACTGGCAACATCAGGTAGCCCAGGAAATAACCTATTAGTATTAGATGTCCAACAGAAATGCATAGTTTGGCAGTCACAGCTCATGACATTTATGAGGGTTAGCAAAAAAGTTTGTAATTGAGTTATTGTCCATCATACCTGCCAACAAGTTCAGCAGTTCTCAGTAAAAGGAAGGATGGATTACAAGTACTACGGGCAATAATGGAAAGTAAACACATTGGTAAGGACTGGCTCTGAATGACAGGAAGATTTGCTGTTCCAGAACTGCTATCATGCATGGCCAATTAATTATTTACTGGGGCTAAACCTGTAATCTTAAAAAAACAAACCAAACCAAACAAATGAACAAACAAAAAACCCCAAAAACACACACACTGTGTTCGGAAATCATCCACCTATAATGAAAACCTGTCCTGATAGTATTTGTGCATTCGAAAACAGACCTTACAACAGACAGAAGCCGTGAGGACAGCAGGAAGAAACCCCCCACAAAATACATTTAGGCAGATCTTCAGTTCACACCTTAGAAGTCCCTATAAAATATGGTGAAAGTAGTACTGCCTTTATAAGTACGTTTTACACATCTCCTTTGTTGTTAGGTAGAGTATTGCTTTGTGGATTTTTTTATTTCTTAAATCTCTTCTAGACTTGAGCTTCCTGGTGTTGTACCTTTCTCAACAAATGACAACAAACTCGTTTGATGACTTGCAGTGGGGCTTCTTTGTCATATTTCAACCTGTCCTTGCTCACAATCTGGGGAACCGAGTCTTCTGGCTTTCCGCAGACTAACATAATCCAGATTTAGAAGGTTAAATTAAGATATTTTATCTTTACCCTTGTAGTTTTTCAAATAAAACTGAATAGGAAAAATGTATCAACTAGGAATGAAAAGCAGAGGCAGATGAGCACAGGTGAAACAGATAACAAATGAAGAAAAATAAAGAATGCTAGGGAGGGAGGAAGGAAGAAAGGAAACTTAACTGGACAGTGTTACATGTCAGAGAGACAGAAACCTTTGACCACTGTTTTTGTTAGGACAGAAATCTAGGCAATTGAAAGAGAAAGAAGTCCCAGCAGTGGATTAGAAAGATGGGCAATATTAGAAAGCAGCTGTAACTGCCTCAGTGAAAGTAATGATTGATTATTGCATAGCCCAGGACAACTGGGCAAGAATGAGTGGACAGAATGAGATTTCAATTTCCTTTCTCCAGCTAAGGAGCCTCCGGAGGAGCAAACAACAGCTTCTGTGTTGCTGTTTGCATGTTTAGTTACCTCAGAAGCATCAGAAGCATAAATAGGAGATGCAAGTAAATGTTAACCAACAGAACATTGAGCTTGACAGACTATATCAAGAAGGTGACATTAACAGACCAAGAGCTAGAGGAAGTCTTACAGAAATAAAAGGTCCTGCAGACTGGGCATCTAGTCAGAGCCAAGCAGGAGACTATCAACACAGTAGAAGGACATAGGTGGGAAAAACAAACAAACAAAAACAAAACAAAACCAGAAAACTTGAGTATCATAATACTCGGGCAATTTATTTTACTTGGAAACACTAAAAGTTTTCCCTAAATAGAAGGTAATAATATATATGCTTGCATGGAAGAGTCCACAAGAGATCACAGGTTGTGAAAAATGGAATCAAAATTGCCAAGTAATATCTTGCCTGTTAAAATCTTTCATAAAAGCATAACCTCTACAGAAGCTATTTTCAGATTATCTATAAATAGAGAGTCCGCCCCCCACCCCCACGTAGAATAACCATATCATGATTACAAGCTGTTTCTCATACAACACAGCTGAAAAGACAGCTTATAAACACATGACACTGCACCGGTTACACCCAACACATCTAATAAGAAAGCAAATTAAATCCTGAAAGTCAGCAAAGATTACGTGCATTTTTACAGTAGACCTCAAATCTGCAACCAAAATGTCATTGAAAGTGGGTTACCTTCTAATTAAAGAATCTGTATTCAGTATCCAAGATATAGATAGGAGAATCATCTAATTTAACTCATTTAAAATGTGTATTCTTCACTCAGATGTAATGCAACCTGAAATCAAAATAGGAGAAAAGTTCATATTAGTATATTTTACTGAGAAAAAACAGACAGCAATTCTACAGTATCCTGTTGCAGTACAAGATAAGTGTTAGAGCAGAGCACACATTAAATGTCTCCTTTTCACATGAGGTAGCCACAACAGCACAGTAGGTGGTTGCCATGCGAAGAGGAGTCTTTCATTACAGTCCTTGAGCGAAATCTTGGGCCTTTCAAAATGCACCACTTTCACCCAAGTCTTACCTACACAATATTATGAAAGTGTTTAAAGTAAAAATATTTGAGGTGAAAGTAATAAAACACCCACACTAAGTCATACGAGAAAGTTTCTGTGAAAAAATGCAGGAATGTACATCTGATTTTCCCTCATAAATAGAGGTATTTAGCTGTTGCTAATTGGCAGATCCATGTCCTGGAATTTTAGTAGAGTTCAGCAGATCTGGAGTAATTGCAAAGAGAAGTTATGCAACACATGATAAAATTGAGTAGACACAAGCTTAAAAAACAGCTTTAAATGGATACTAAATGTAATTAAGTTTCCAAATTAAGAGCCAGATCTTGGAGTGGCTCCAGACGTGGAACTTCTGTTGAAATTCACAGCAACTTCAGCGACATCTTGTCTTAAAAAGCAACAGGTCTTTTCTTGCATCTGAGGAGATTTCAGCTTTCATCCCAGAACAGTTCACTCTGCAAACAAGGCACACTAGTATAGATCCTATTCATGAGCAAAGCAAATACACTAGCGGTCCAAGTGCAAGAGTTTGATAAGCTACTCCTTGTTAAATAATATAACTGGTTCCTTTCTAACATTCAAAAAATATTCCTTACAAAATGTTGATGAAGCCTTTTCCATTAAAAAAATAAAAATCCCTGACAAGGAGACTAATTACGGTGTGCATATATTGAAAATCTTACAGAGAAAAAGTGGAGAACAGTAGCAGACACCAACTATATAAAGTGTGCCGCCCATTCATATATTTAGGAAAACATTCCAAGGATTTCTATGCTGAATACCTCATAGAAATGGTAAAGGGCCAATAGGACTGTGCCCTGGAAGATATAAGGATATATAATTTTGAGAAGTCAGTATGTACTTTAGCGTTTCATGTCCACCATGTGTTTGTTTCCTTTTTGGTCTCTGTATATTTGGACCAATGGGGCTAAAAATACATTTGGAAACAGGTTATCTACCACTTGTTTCACTGAGATCAAAAGCAGATTATGGCATGACGAAACCAGAATCACCTAACACTAGCTGGTTGTTAATGCACTATGTTGCTCTATCCAGGGAGTTAGGAATTTAAAACAGGGAATAACATCAGCCTATCACACTGAAAACCTTTTGGGAAGCTACTACCAAAGTTTATAGTTTGTCATTGTAAGATGTTTTATTTATTAAATATTTATGGTGGAAAATTGGGTGGGATATGTGGCCATATGCCTATTGAGGTTTAAACCAAAAAAGGTACTAACTAACTCGCTTGGGTCATAGAACAGATTTTGATTTGGTCTTTCAGGTTTTGTCCCTAGCCCAATTTAGATTTGGAATAAAGCAAGAGTTTTGCTGGGAAGTGAAACTCTTTACACATCTTGCAAGAAGGCAAGATATATTTATGATGACATAATCTGCCAAAAAAAAAAAAAAAGAAATAAGTAATAATGCAAGGAATGCAAATGGATTCGGGAATTTCCAATTACTTCACACCTGCATTTGTCTTTAAAACCTCCCAGATGTGTGTAGTGTGGACAGCAGGTTCTCAGCAGAGTGGTTTGCTCTGCTGCTTCACTGATGCTGCACCAGGCTACCTGCTCATGTAGAAATCATCTTTCTGAACTATTTCAGACTTCTGACTTAAGAGTTAGCACATCATGCACCAAACTGTAGCAATCCACAGACAAAACCTGCCTAGAGCATGTTAGGCTTTCTGTCTCTTCCAAGGGGCACTGAAATACTGTGCACTCTGTTATAATGCCTGTGTATGGTAGTCTTCCCAGCCTATATTCAGGACATCTTACAATTCTACCCTGCACATATGATACTTATTTATTTTCTCTTTTGCTCTTTTGAAAATGGTAACTGATAGATCCGCAGCTGGCAATACAGAAAAAAAAGCAGGATTTGTATATACTTGTTTAAGTTTCAGATAAACCTGCTGTGACAGAGACCTTGAAATGCGGAAGTGCCCTAAAAGTTAACTTAGACCATCTGAATTCACTGATGTGCAACAAAAAACGAACAGCAATGCACAGAACATTTCGCTTCCATATTGTTTCAAAATTAGATAGGCAGTCAGTCCCTTGCCATTCAAGAACTGCTTGTTTATTGTATGCATATTCTCCACAGAGAAATAATAAATATTTCACATTCTATTTGTGTGCATACATGCATGGTCAACAGAGAGAGAGAGAACCAGTCCTGTCAGGCTCTGGGAACCACAAACTTCTATCCCGGAGTCAAAAACAGGGGAGTGCATCGCAGTCTGAATCACTGGTGCATACCAGTAAGAGCAGAGTTGCCAAATAACAGTGTCTAAATATAAATGAAACAGAAAAATAGCTTCTAAACAAACCGTCTATGACAAGGCAAGCAATTCATTAAAAACATCCTCATTGTTTGCCTTTCTTCCCTTTTGTATCAGTGGTTCTGCTGCAAATCATTTTGTATTCTTGAGTCACTGCCAGCAGCGCTATCAAGAGAAACAACAAGCAGCAACAAGAAGCAACTTTAGAGAGATTACTGTCTTTATATGACCACGAGATACTAATACAGCAAGGCTGTTCATTCTGCAGACCAGACTGACTTTCATTTCATGCTTCTATTACCCAAGAGAAAATAAATATTGCAGAAAATGCTGTGCACGGCCCTAGATTTGCTTCTCGGCCTGGCAGCAATGTGAAGTGCTGCAGAAAGCTGTGTTCTTAGTTGCCCTTCTCTCCTACCCATCTTCCCAGGTCTCTTTGCTGTCAGTTTTGGAGTGGGTTTGCAGTGGTGAACAGCTATAGACCTTCTGCAACTCTGCAGAAGTGAGAGGAAGGGAGCCTACTGACTTCACTCTGTGAACCTCCCCTGTCCCTCTGTCTTCCTTTACTCTTCCTTTCTTTTTCCTTTCCTTCCCACCCTCTTCCAAAAGAGCCATCTTATACAGTTGCTGTAGTTACTTCTGCTAAAGCACTGCCAACCTTCCCAGCACTAACAGGGAGTGAGTTTGAGTTGTATCAGAACACTGTGCTATAAAACTGAGAAAAGCTTATTGAATAATGGATACTTTAAAATTTGGCCAATTTATTAAAAAAAAATGATGCTGATTAGGGGTGTTTTAATAGAAAGGGTTTAGGAAAGGTAGATAGCTCCTATGAGGCCCAGTGAGAGGCAGATCTCCTCCTAGATGAAAGGAACAGACAAACCTCAGTGCTTGTTTTCTCCTACATTTCTCACTCACATAGTCCCCTACTCAAAACTAGACATAGCTTTTATGAACCCCATTCCTAAGCACACAGCTCATCTCAAGCAGTATACAGGAAGCCAAGGGTATCAGCTCAGGTCCACTTTCAAATCAGGAACCAAAAATGTAGGGGATACAACATTCAGGACTGCAAGGTCTTTGTCCCTCTGTGGAGATGTCCTATGTGTTTTCTTCAATGACAAGAGCTGGGAATGTGGAGCACATCAACTGCACAAGCTATGACTTGTTTGGGTGCTTCTTGGTGGGAAAAGGAAGGTAAGTGGAGAGAAAAAGAACCACCTATCAGTCACCAGAATCATATATTTCATTTTTATCACTGATTCAAAAAAATGTTAATTAGTATTTATTACCACCAACTTCTATATTTGGAGGCTTCCGCTAGTTCCTTTAACGGGCTTATTTCACTCTTCTGCCCACACGCTTCCTTTGCATCAAGCGTGCCTTCATGCTAACAGAGTTATCTATAGCCAGTGGCATTCACTTCACCACGGAGTAAGCAGAAAAATCTTTTTGCCATGGATGTCCATGATAACTCTCTGTAGGACCAGGCAGGCAAAGAGGTCAAACAGCAAGACTTCAGTCCCACCAAAGCAGGTGCTATGATCATTTTCAATAGAAGTGTAGACTGGAAGGACTGCTGGGAGAGAGTGGATCTAATGGCCATTTCTTATCCCTTATGTGCTCTCAGCAATGAGGATTTAACTCTGACTGCGGCTGTATCAATTCAGCTAAAACAGCCATAACAACTACTAGAACCCTTAGACGACTTGGAGCCAGCCTGAAAATGTCCACAGCTGGAGCTGAGCAAAATAATAAATTAAACCAAGGGGAATACTAAATTAGGGTATGGTTCTGCTGTCACCCAGAGCCAGTTTATGGCCATGTTGATGTCAAAAGGGGCAGACCTCACAGAATGGCTGAGGTTGGAAGGGACCTCTAGAGATCATCTAGTCCAACCCTCCTGCTCCAGCAGGGACACCTAGAGCACGGGGCACAGGGTGGCATCCAGGCAGGTTTGGAAGATCTCCAGAGAAGGAGACTCCACAAGCTCTCGGGGCAGCCTGTTCCAGGGCTCTGTCACCCTCACAGCAAAGAAGTTCTTCCTCTCACGGAGATGGAACTGCCTGCGTTTCAATTTGTACCCATTACCCCTTGTTCTGTCACTGGCCACCACCGAGAAGAGTTTGGCCTCATCCCATTTACATCCTCCCCTCAGGTAGTTGTACATGTTGATCAGATGCCCTCTTCTCCAGGCTAAATAGGCCCAGCTCTTTCGGCCTTTCCACATAGGAGAGATGCTCCAGTCCCTTAATCATCTTTGTCGCTCTACGCTGGACCCTCTCTAGAAGCTCCACCTCCCTCTTGTACTGGGGAGCCCAGAACTGCACACAGTACTCCAGGTGTGGCCTCACCAGAGCTGAGGAGAGGGGCAGAATCCCCTCCCTCGACCTGCTGGCAACACTTCTCCTGATGCAGCCAGGATCCCAGTGGCCTTCTTGGCCACAAAGGCACGTGGCTGTCTCATGGTTAACCTGTTGTCCACCAGGACTCCCAAATCCCTCTCCATGGAGCTGCTTTCCAGTAGGTCAACCCCTAATCTGTACTGGTGCCTACTGTTCCTATCAACACACCTTTACTAACAATCCCAATTATAAAAGGCCGTCAAGGCGCAGCACTGAGAACAGTGAATTCTTATAATTGCTACACAATAAAGACCACAGAAACAAAAAGCACAAACACAACTTCTATCCAGCGGCACAACCTCACCTAGCTATGTGCTCTACTAGTGTGTTCCACTGTTGCAATTGCCGAATCCCATCCTCGTTGCCAATTATGTTCCGGATGGGCTCGGGATTCGGCAATAATCACGCCAGAACGAGGTGACTATATCGAGCATTTATTCAGGTGAAAATACATTAAAGAAGCAAAGTATGGATAACTACTCACAAGATAATACCTGCGTCAGCATCAAGCTTTCCTATTTCTTCTTTGTCCTCAAGAAATTCTTTGGTTCATTGGTGACACATTCCCTGGAAGGCGCATTCCAGGGAGAGGTGTGGGAAGATCTTGGAAAGCGCCTTTAGGAGGCGATAGCTGATGGTGATGCAGCTGCAGTAAAACATGCGACCACCTGGTGGCAGATTATGCTTACCCTGAAGGCGGTGGGGGTCCCTCCAAATAAGACTGACCTGAAAGAAACACCAGCACCGCGGCACCACCGTATGAGGGGGTGACTGACCCCCCGAGTGATGATCGGTTTGACCCCGGCCCTGTGGACCCGGAGAAGGAACCTGATCTGTATCCGCCAGACACAGATCACAGGGACATGAGAGGGAATCCAGGGTCGGATCGTTGGGAAATACTTAAGAGAGAGGCAGTCCGGCGGGGAGATTTAGAGATGTTAACAGCCATGCCGGTTGTGTATCGGCCGAACATGCCGCAGCAGTGGGAGCCGCTGCCATATGAGGCTGTAAAAGAATTGCAGGAAGTGGCCAAGGAGAGCAGAACATTATCAACTGTGACTATGACTTTGTTAGAATCTATAGCAGATAGTTATACGTTAACCTCACATGATTGGAAGTCAATATTGCGCATGGTTCTAACTCCTATGAGCTATCGTGTATGGTTAGACGAGTTTAAGGAAATGTCCACATTACAAGCTATGGACAATATCTCTCAGGGTGTGCTGACCTCGTATCAGATGTTAGCTGGGGAAGGCCCTCATGCTGCCCCGCAAATGCAGGCCGGTTATCAGAAGCCAGTATATGAGCAGATTAGGGATTTGGCTTTGCATGCGTTGCGACATATACCAGATGCTGGGCCTGAGACCACCCAATCATTCGCAACAATCACTCAGGGCCCTACAGAGGGTTACTCGGCATTTCTGGATCATCTGCAAAGGGCCTTAGAACGGCAAGTTGAGCAACCAGATGCTCAAGAAATGCTACTGAAACAACTTGCCTACAATAATACAAACTCAGATTGCAAGAGGGCATTGCAGCCCATGAAGCCTCAAAATTATGTTCCGGATGGGCTCGGGATTCGGCAATAATCACGCCAGAAGGAGGTGACTATATCGAGCATTTATTCAGGTGAAAATACATTAAAGAAGCAAAGTATGGATAACTACTCACAACATAATACCTGCTGGCAGGATACTGAAACCGAACATCCTCTCGAGCTGGCAGATCAGAGAGAGAGAGTTGCTGACTGGCTCCTGCGGAGACAGCTTAGGCCTCAGAGTTACTAGTTTCTCCTTCCCCTCGCTCTCTCCTCACTGTCCTCTTTATGCCTGGTGTATCCTGGCACGTAGGGTCAGTATGACCCAGGAGACAGGCCGAAGGGGCGGACAAACTCCTCCTTTAGTTGCGCTGCTCTCCCTCCTGGGTGCTCAGGGGCGCATACCAGTAGGGGGGTCCCAGCCCTCAGTCTGAGGGTCCTGCCTTCCTCATCTTCTTCCTCCTTCTTGGGAGTTTTGACCTTCAAACCTAGTTTAGAGGACCTCTGCGGTTAAGTTGGCTAGAAGCCCAGTCGAGCAGTCGGCTTCAACTAGTTCTTTAGAGGAGGTCGGCTGTGAACCTGGCTGAGCAGCTGCGTCCATGCCCCTTATCGCTCAGCCTAGGCGGGCGAACATCTTCTTTCTCAGGGTCTGGACTCTGTTTCACACAGGAGATTTTTTATGGCCTTACAGATCATAAAATTTTCCACCTCCTATACAGTGTGAGTAGTCAGGTTGAGCTGGGGAAGGAGCACATTCGTCATCCCTCCCAAAATCATCCTCAAATCAAAAGAAAGCAAGCAAGCAAGCAAGCAGCTAACACCCTTTCACCCTTTGAAACCACTGAAAGTCAAGACTGCCTTTCAGGGCGTACTTATCTGCGTCAGCATCAAGCTTTCCTATTTCTTCTCTGTCCTCAAGTGTGAGTAGTCAGGTTGAGCTGGGGAAGGAGCACATTCGTCATCCCTCCCAAAATCATCCTCAAATCAAAAGAAAGCAAGCAAGCAAGCAAGCAGCTAACACCCTTTCACCCTTTGAAACCACTGAAAGTCAAGACTGCCTTTCAGGGCGTACTTATCTGCGTCAGCATCAAGCTTTCCTATTTCTTCTCTGTCCTCAAGAAATTCTTTGGTTTGTTGGTGACACAGGTGGGTTTACAAGGGTACTTAATAACCATATTGCAGTGACATGGCTAGGGAGAAAAGTTAAAGATGTGTGGGTCAGACAGATGTTGGGAATGCAAACATCCAGCTCCCTAAGGCTTGAAGTCTGCCTATATTTGATTCCAATTTAATATATTCCATTTTTACTGCATAAAAAATCAGTGTGTATTATACTACTGTTTGAGAGCTTAATGCACACTTGAAGGGCAAATGTAACTCTGGGCTAATACTCCATTCTCGGGTCATTTTGCTACCACATGCACAAATCTAACAGTTACCCACTGCACTTGAGGGCTTTTCTTTTTCCATAATCAAATAATTTTAAGAGGCTAATATTGCCAGGATTTGAGTGGGAGAAGAGTACATTTAATAGCATGCTTTTCAGAAGCAGATAGCATGTTTTCATACCTGCCGAGTAAGAGACTGAGAATCTGATTTGACTAATTCGGCTGATTTAGCAAGAATGCAATTTAAGTAATTTTTTGCTTCAAAAGTAATTTAAATAATCTCTTGACTGTCACATCACAGTCACATAGATGACAACAGGTAGGGCTTCTACAAATACATCAGCAGCAAGAGGAAGACTAGGGAAAATGTTAGTCCGCTGCTGAATGGGGAGGGTACTGTGATGACAGAGGACGCAGAGAAGGCAGAGTTACTAAATGCCGCCTTTGCTTCTGTCTTTACATCTAAGGCTAATTCCCATGAACTACAGAGCCTGGAGACAAGAGAGAGAACCAGTGTTGGAGAAAGGGAGACTGCGACACCATATGGTCATCGACAAGACTCGTTTATTAATCTTTCCAAGCTGCCTTTTATATATTCGTTAATTAGCTTCATGCATATTGCAAAGCTTTAGCTCACGATTGGTTGCTAGGGAGGTTGCTATGTCCTGGCCGCATAGGCTCTTTCCCAGCTCTGCAAAGTTGTTTACCCGAAACGGCTAACTACTCTTTCCCACATAGCTCCATGCAATAAATCAAACAACCCTTTGCTTAGCCATGTCAATGCCAGACAACCGTTTTCAAACATGTTTAATAGGAGTACCTATATCTGAGAGAGAATGGGATAACCTGTACAATCAAACAGTGGGTCAGCACTGTAGCCGTCCAGGCATAGATCAGCCTAGATGGCGGTGTGAGGAAACCTGGAGGAACATGACCTCACAACAAGCAGGGTGGTGGAATACAATGATCTAGAAAATGCACGACTTTCCCGCAAAAAATCTTCCCCTGCAGGAAGTGGATATCTTAGGGAGCTGAAGTGCTCCTGTTTGCCTGTATTTTAATTATTTTTCGCGTTATAAGATGAATGCAATTGGTGATGATGCAACAAGCAGCAGCCCAGTTTATTGGAATCAGTCACTATGGTGTAATAAAACTATAACCAAGCAATTTCCCCCTGGGGATACAGCTATTGGATTGTTCCCATATGATTTATTTGTGATATGTGGGGATCGAGCATGGAATGGAATCCCCCAAAAGGCTGTAGGAGGACCATGTACCATTGGCCAGCTTACAATATTCCATCCCAGCAATACAGATATTATAAATTGGAAGGCCAATCACACTCGCAGAGTCAGATGTGCATTGCCATTTACCAAAGAATGTGATTCTAAGATAGTATTTTGGGATGCAGCTGAGCGAGTGTTCGGTTCTATAATGCCAGGGATTGGAACTGCTCAGGCCCTACATTCTCTCAGTAAAATAGGCTGCTGGCTAGCCAAGGAGAGTAATGCCACGAGGGCAGCGCTAACCGGACTGCTAGCAGATGTAGACTCCATACGTCATGCCACCCTCCAAAATAGGGCAGCAATTGATTTTCTATTGCTTGCCCGTGGTCATGGTTGTGAAGATTTAGATGGTATGTGTTGCATGAATCTATCTGACCATTCAGTATCTATCCATAGGAGCATCCAAGAATTAAAAGAAGTAAACAGCCAGCTCCAGGTTGATCGGAACTGGGACCCGTTAGGAATATTTACCTGGTTAAGACAATTTAGACTGTGGGCAACACAAGTTGTAAAGTTTCTGATTATTGTACTAACTGTATTTTGTTTAGTGTTAGTGTGTCTGCCTTGTTTCTTATCATGTGTTCAACAATTGATTGATCAATCATCTAACCAAGTTACGACTGCTCAAATAAAAACAGCTATGGCAATGCAACAGTTAAATAAAGAAGGGAGAGATGTGGAGGCCGGCCTCAAGAACAGCAGTACAGGATGCCTTGTTAGCAGATAATCAACCTCAAGGACAGCAATACAGAAGTCTTATCAACAGAAAAGGAACAAAGCAAGAAAAAGAAGAAAGCTGCAACTGGCTGGCGCATGATCAAGAAGCTGATTGGATAATCTTGATGTAATTCTTTAGACTATTGGTTTATTTAGCAACTGCACTTCGCGTGCTTTTTTGCAAATAAGGAATTATATCTGGGTTAGTACAGTATATAAGTTGTATCTGATGCTTAATAAAGGGTCTTTGGTACATTACACCAGAGTCTGTGCGCATCATATACTGCAACACCTCAATAGGTGAATACTTCTCCTCAAAAAGAAAATACAAGAGAAACTATTTTTATTCGGTCTTTCAAGATTATATCTATGCTTTGACAATATTAAACGTGTGGTTTTCAGAGAGAGATCTGCACCTTCACTGAGTTCTTATTGAACAGATAACAAAAGTTTAGTCGGTGACGCGTGCTAGGTTACGAGTGCAAAAAGAGCAAGCTCTAATCTCAATAACTTAAGTTATTGTGCCAGTTTTGCAGGACCCAGGGATGCCTATACATTGGTGCAGGTTCAGGAGTGAATGTCATTACCTGAGCATCACACAGGCTCCTTCCATCACCAAAATAAATCTATAAAATAAAAGCAACTCCCCCAGTCCCACTATTTTTTTTTTTGGAAAAAAAAAAGAGAGAGAGAAGTAAAAAGAAATACTCCATGCACCTAAGGGATATCGATGCAACGTTCAACAACAAAACTGCAAAAAATCGCTACTCATTTCACAGCTGACTCGCGAGTTGAGATCCACACCCTCATGCTCTCCCGGTCTAGGGAGCCATGGCCCAGGCCTCACGTACCAGGCAGCCGACCGCGACCCAGCTACTGCTCCACGCTGTGCACTGAACGCCGCTTCCGGTAACAGCTGTTGCGACTCCAGTCGCTCGCTTCGCGCTGCTCTTGGGCTGTTTCCCGCACAGCGACAAGAGGGCAACACTGTCGTACCCCAGAGCCCCGAGAGGGAAGGCTGCACAAGCTCCCCCTCAGCCCGTCCGCACAGCGCGCCTACGGCACCACCTGCGTTGTACCCCAACCCCACCCCTAGTGTTTAATTCATCAACGCCAGCAGCAACGACCGTTTCAAACGTCCAGCACACTCTGCTACCCGCGCGGCCAGCATGTCACGGCGCTCGGGCCCGCCGACGCCGCTCAGCCTCGCCCAGCCCAGCCCTCCCCTGCCCCGCCCGCGGGACCCCCTCCGCCGGCGC
>NW_010582041.1:0-66070 GCF_000705375.1 Tinamus guttatus
CTCCATCTTTTCATCATTTCAACACAGCATGTTAATTGCTATTGAAGTAGATAGAGTTGTGTTTTGTTTTGTTTTGTTTTTTAAAGTAGATAGAGTTATGTTTTGTTTTGTTTTGTTTTTTAATAGTAGTCCTCTTTTCAAAGGCTGACACCCTTTTCAAATGGCATCATATAGGAGTCTTTCTTCACTTGCTTTATTTAAACACGTAGCTTAAAATATGTCCTGTATAAAACCAGCGAAAGATACCTGTGCTGATCAGCCTTGGCTCTTCCTTTCATTATTTTCCTAGTTTACAGGTCTCTCATGTTGTCCAGAACTATTCCAGTTTTCTGGAGTAGTTCAGCTTGTTCAACACTGATGCTTGTTGGCATAAAAGCTGATACAGTGGCAGAGGTGAGCACTTCATTCTGAATTTAAATATCTAATGGAAATAATGGGGCCTGCAGCTATCCCTCCCCACAGAGCTGGTTTTAACTCACAATTAAAAGATCATTTCTAACAGAGACAGAAAAAGAATAAGGTGGGAAATCTGAGCTGAGGTAAGAAATTGTTGCTCTGAGAGGTGTATTGCAAGATTATTTGGTTTCAAACTAACTTAAAAAGAAAGGTTGAAACTCAAAGAATATGTTCTCTGATGAGGTGGAGTGAACACTGTTTATTTGTGCTCTAGACAATCTGCTGATTGGGACTTCTCATTTAGAATGAAATGTCTGTAAATTTGAAACAGTGGATAAAATCTGCAGGACATTCCCACTTACACTGCAATTTGGAAGTTTGGAATTCAGCTGTGAAATGAGGGTGCAAAATGTTTGTTCACTGGTTCTGAACAACTGCAACTGCCTGTTCTCTGCAGACGGGATGTGCCAGAAATCAGGTTAATAAAAATCTTCCTGTTTCTGAGAAGTCCTGGGAGCCATGGTGCTATACAAATTAGGGCAGCTTTAAGGCTGGCTTCAACATCCTGAATTCACATCCTGAAATAAAAGTTGCTGCCATGATCTTAGGCAAAGAAAGAAAATCCTCAGCTGTCTGCTAAACTCATCTTGGGACATGGTTAGTTGAACAGAAGAGCAATAAGAAGCTTTATCGCACAGCAGAACCTAGCTCAGAAAAATGATTCACACAAAATAGAAGATCTATTTACATGTTCATCTGGGTGAAACACAAAAGCACCCAAAGCCAAGGACATTTTGGAGGATGGAGTCTCTGTAGATGGCATGCCTGTGGATAGTCCCAGGCGTCAGCACCTCAGCAAAAGCCTTGACCAAATGCAGTGGCAGTGATGCTGCTCTGGAGAGAGTGACAGGATCATTCTCAGGCTGTTGAGCACCATAGCTTATTAGCTGTCATTCATCCAAGGGATAAATGGTTTCTCATTCTCATGGCAAAACGCACTTGGCCTTCCTCCCGAGAAGGATGGTCTTTGTGCAGGGAAATGAGAACTGGAGCGAGGGCCTGTGTTTCATGCTGGAGTTGTAGCACAGCTTTGGGAAAGGAGGTGCAAGTTTCATCCCTGCTCCTAAAGAGTTTCTCAGGGAAAGATGGTGAAGCTAAATTTTGGGTGGCCAGTGGCATGCATGGAAATTCAAAGGTTCTGCTGCAAAGCTAACTTATGTGGAAATCAAATTATCTTATATTTCTGAAGATTCCCCAAATTATATGACAACGGTATGTCCATGCTCTGATACCACATAGAAGATCCTTAATTCTTTTCCTTTTAGCTCTGTTTTGGTTTGTCACACTCAGATCTGACCTAGTAGGACTTTAGAAATATGCAGCATATAGATTCCTTATGCTGGAGCTGCTTTGATACAAATATTTTCTTAATCCTCAAGGAAGAAAGGTCTTAAATTCACAGCAGTGTTAAAGCAGCAGATAAAGGCAGTTAGGCACTGAGACACCCCTATCTTGATTGGATTGGGGATTAATTTTCTGCACCTTGTTTCAATCCTAGAGACAAAATATGTCTATAAAACATTAGAAATCTGTTAAAGTGCTGTGAACTCCTGTGGGTGAAAATGCTGTATAAAGTAAACAGGATGAAAGAGATCCTGGTAAGTATATGGGCTTGGCAGTATCAGTTACAACAGTAGAGATATAATTGCTTACAGTTTTAGCCTCAAACATGAAAAAAGGTCTGCCATTTGGTCATTCCCCATTAAATAAACTAGAGATAATGCTTTGATGTACCGATCTTCTTTCCCTTTGAGGGTACCTGTTTAAATCTGGCAACACCTTGCTTGTAATGATGAACAGCTATGGGCTGAGCCTGCTTTCAGATTGCCGAGATAGGTCAGACCATAGTCCCAGCACTAATGAAGTTGTACGAAGCCTGTAAGCCTGGGTGCTCCACACTTCAGAGAGCTAAAACACGCAGCTCTGCCTAGCACAGGCTCGTGGCTCTTGAGGTCTGCTTTGCTTCACCCTCAGTTATCTCAGATAGCTTTGCCTGCCCCTCCCCAAGTCATCCTCTGTCCTCCTTAGGCCAGATCTGCTTTTAACAACTTTTGTTAATATAGTAGCATAAGTTGGTAGTGTTGTTTCTTTCTTTCTTTCTTTTTTTAATGACACTTTTACATGGACAGATTCACTAATGTAGACTTAGCTGAAACATCAAACCCATTTACTAGCATAGTCTGTCTCATCCAAGGGATCAATACACATGTCAATACACATGGTATCTGCACCGGAGGAATTGCTAACAGAGCTTCCCTAGCCTAGGAAACCTTTTTTTTTTTTTTTTTTCCCTAATTATAGATAGGATCTTAAGTGAGGTTTGCATTTCGATGGCTCTGTCAGTATAGCAATTCTGGCAAATGACTGACCAGAATCTGACCACAGCATGTGACCTGCTGTTCTAAAGTTTTGGTGTCATTCCGTTATGGTGTTTTTGAACAATGTACCTGAAAGGTCTTGCTACAGATAAAATACAGGCAAGATAATCTCTCTATGTGATTTCTTTGGAGCTAAACCTACATATCTGTGAATAAAGCTGTTTTGAAAAATTACTTTATTGGCTCTGTGCCTCCCAGTGCATTTTTAGATAGGAATAAGATTTTTTTTTTTAATGTTTTTACTCTTAATCTAATAAAGAAACTGAAAATTTGGTAATAGAACTTTGGCTTAAACCAAGCCAAAAAAAATCTTAGGGATTTTAGCAAATAAAAATAATTGTATTAGTAAAAGCTGTTACTAATAACATAATGGTCACAACTTTCTGATTCCACATGAATTCAGAGAAGATGTTTGAGTACTCAAGTGATACCATATTTACCAGAAGAAATGTCAATTTTCGTATGCTGATGATTTTTTATAAAAAGGGAACTCAATAAACAGATGTTTCAAAATACTAGCCCAAACTTTTTTTGTTAAATCTTTATACCTTTATTTTTTTTCATACGACTCTTCCTAAGAATGACACTTAAATTCAAAAATAATTCCAAACGCTTGTAATATTTCTTATGGTGGCTACATTATTTAACAAGGAAATTTGTTCAGGTCTGCTAGCCAGGCTCCCACATGAAAGCCTGTTCTTATTTTCTTCATATGTTTCTCAGGACAGAACTAGGATGAAAGTAACAATACCAGAATTACTGCTCGAATTTTACTTTTTTAAATGAGGATTTTTTAGGGATAAAATGTACTTAATTAACAAAAGAGAAAAAAGTAAATATATTTTCTTTATATTTTTTTGGATTTATAAGCCCTTACAGAGAAATCTTTCACCATCGTTGATTTTTTTTACAGCAAAGCAGCCACACACCTAGCATTGCCACTGTATACTTCAAGATGAAACAGCTGTGTTGTCATTTGTTCTCAGTATTAAGTTTAATACAAATTATTTTCTCTATCAGACACAACAGTAATGATTTATTTTATCTATGAGCCTAGCACCAGCTGAGCTGTTGATACTTTATTTCTTCCTAGCACATACTAGGTACATCTAAAATATATATGGCAGTAAACTGAAACACAAGAAGCACGAGAATCTTGGAGCATGGTCATCTCTGTAGCATTAGCTGTCTGTCCACATGAAAGCCTGTTCTGAACCAATATTTGATTATTAACTGGGTATTGATATCAGAGGGACTGATTTTGTCTCTGTTGAGTTCAGTGAGATTTGAGCATTTTTGAAAATCCCACTTGATAACTTCCCCTGTCTTTAGATGCCAATTTGTGTTTAAATTTAGAAAAGGCAGGGTTCCTGTGTGATTTAGGCAGTTTTGTAAGATTGGCCAAGAGGAAGGAGGACCCACATTGCCTGCTCTCTTAGATTCTCAGAGCGATGAAGGATAGCACAGTACTCAGCGCATCTTCCACCACAAGAAGATATCAGATATCAATGTTGTTCTTTGGTTTCTTTCCTTATCTCTGTGCTTGGTGAGCAGTTATTATCACAGCACAAGTAACTACAAGTCAGCAGAGATGGAGAAACTGTCTCTGCACATGATCCTAGGCTGCAGAAAGTGCAAGGTTACAGTTATTTTAAACGTCTTTCCTTGCAATGTCAGATATGTCAAACTATCTCATGTCAGGTGAAGACTGAAAGCATACATGTAACTTGGCTTAGCTGGCATACGGCGATTTGATAACCTGCAATAATGGTAGGATATCTCAGCTCTTAAATTGCACTATTTAAGCTTTTATCTAGATTCCACATACTTTCAAAATATCTGCATTGTTCTAGAATTTGATCCAGTAATGATTATGGGCTATTTGGGAAAGTTCAGAGGAATGTGTGAGTTACAATTTCTCATATGTCCTAGAATCTGAGAACATTTGAATCTTGTGTTTCTATCTTTCTTTAATTGTTTGCAGTTTTCTTTTTTTAACATGCTTTTTTTTTGTTACATAAATCCAGCAGTCTGAATAAGACCAAGAACAGAGTTATGATAGCTGGTTACTTTTTGTATTCTTCTATTGGTAGGATAATTAATGTTAGCACAATAAAATTTGCATGTGGTTGGTTTTGGATGTCAAGCCTGTCTGTGTACTCTCATCCAATAAAGATATTTTTACTGCTTTTCAGAGCTCTTGTGTACAAATTGCAACACAACATTGACAGATCAGCTAGTGGTATATCTAGACTACACATCAGTACAATAGTAAGGATGAGATACCATCAGTATTGCACCTGGTTTGGATTCGCCCTTTTTAAGTATTCATATTTGATCAAACATTGTTGGAGAATGTGTATCAAATATATATGTTTTATTTTTGACATATCTTACACACAGGATTCCTGATTATTTTTTCTTTCTCAAGAAATGAATTCTACAAGTCTAAAGTATATGTATAATTTTTTCCTAGCAGAAAAGGAAAAGAGAGAGGGACCAAGAGTGGGTCTGCAAGCTGGTAAAATGTTAAAAAGAAAATTAAGAGAGGGAAGATTGGGAGGAAAGGAAACATTTCTGTGTTTCCTTTAGTAGTGGATAGTCTGTGTACTTTAGTAGTGGATAATAATCAATATACATGTGTTCTGATGGGTTCTCATGACCACACCAGCACACTACAATCAGAAAGAAAAAAAAAAAAAAGGCAAGCAAAGAAATTAGCACATTTATTTATTTTTTTCCTTTTCTTTTGCTGCCACTCAAGCCAACTTTCCTTTCCACTTGCCTGGAAGCAGCTGCACTTCCACTTTTTAATTGGAGATGCAGTACTGCTTCATATGAGTAGCATTGGCTTTTGGCAGCTTGAGATGTGTTAAATTCAATCAAAATACCCATGAGTGGAAGAGAAATCAGACATTTTTTCTTCCCTCCCATTACTTGTGAAACCTGAATCTTTTCCCAGGTAGCAATCCCTTCAATTTTTAATATAGTAACTATTATTTTGCATCTAACCAGGTTAAGCTGAAGAACAGGTAACATTTTATATATAATGTGGATTTGTGTAGATGAATGAGATTATTTTGAGAAAAATGCTTATTTCCCACCTTTCATTTCCCAGGCGGATATGTCATTGTTATGAAATGTCATGTCTCTTTACAGACTGCCTGAAAGTGATTGACATAACTGGAGAGGATGCCTTAGAAGTATTTCATAGGAGCTGAGGGCATTTGGAAAAAACCTCACTTGTCTAAAAATTCACAGTTTGAAAAGGGGAGGGGGAATTAAATGTCTCAACATTAAAAAAAATATGGTTTTGAGGGATGGAAAGTTTTTAAAATCGTTTCACTTCCAACTCAGAATGATATTTCAAATTAGGAGAAGAAAGCAGAATGCCCTTATTTCTCATTTTGACGCTGTTTTCATGAATAAAATAGTGGATAAGTCTAGTCATTGGCTAAACTGAAAAATATTTAAACTGCCTGGAGAAAACAGGTTGCATGATTTTGTCAAGGTCTTGTGCATGCCTTTATGAACAACATCTCTATACGTCAATCTTCAAATATCCTACTCTGCACCCATTTAAATCAACAAATTCCATGTCTCTAACTAATGTAGAATAATGGAGAGGGACTGGCAGAAAGAATGCAAAGAAAGAATATAAAATCTGTACCACGGATTTGGATTTTTTTTTTTTAAATGGAATTGTTAAACCTTAAAACCTGCCTAGTTGCTACCATATCAGAAGAACATAAAAGGGGGATGCATCATGGAAGGCATATAGTTGAGAAAGATACAGCTTATTAGTGATTTTTTTTTTTTAGCTATTCTCAGCTGCACCACCCTGAACTCATCTTGGCTAGTTCTTAAGCAGTCTATATCATGTCTTCACCATCCTTTCTACAGTGTTTTGACATTCAGACAACTTTAACTCATAAAATTAATACAAATAGTGGGTGAGCTGGGGAACGGAAAGTGAAGGAAGGGAGTATGTTCATGCCAGCACCAAGGCCTGGTAATGGAGGCAGTGGTGGCATGAGGATGCAGACACATACCCCAAAATGAAGTGAAGGGAAGGACGGCAGAATGGAGGGCATCACATAACCTGTCCTCAAGCCTCTTGTGCTTTGAAGCTCTACATGTTCCATGTGAGAAGATAGGAAACTACAGAGCTTACAGGGTCATTGTACTAGAACGTTACTCAGTAAAACCAACATTCTCCAGGCTAGAAGATCTGGTGCTGTTCAGGTCCTCTACATAATATGGTCTTAAATAATTTATTGAAATGTATAGTATGTAGCTATTATATAGGAACACTTTGGTTTGTCATTGAATATGTATAAGGCAAACATTTCCCCTTAAGTAATTGCTTTCCAATCTGCTTAGGTCTGTTGGACCGATTTGTTTGTAGGACATGCTCTCCCGAAAAAAAAAAAATCCAAACTACAACAAAGTCACAAACAAAAATCTTTTATGAAAATTTATAGGAACACACAAGTGCTTTCCAGGTACAAATATGGATTTGTAATTTTTTTATTTTTATTTTCTAATTTACAATACTAAAAATAATTTGATGAATAGAACAATCTCCAAGTAATTTTCATGTATGCATATCTAAAGCATCTCAAAGCAGAAGGCAGCAATAAAGTAGAAGGACAAGGCAGAAAGGAAGTGATGCAAATCTGAGTTTTGCTTTAATGGTTTAAATTCTTTTCTGTTATAGCTGCAAAATCTCATGGAATATACTGCATCTGAAAAAGGTGTAAAGGAAGTAAGAATTGGGTCCATACACTCTTTTAGATGAAGAAATAAACTTTTTGGATTTACTCTAATGTTTCAGTTCTAGGGGACCATGATGGATTTGGATTTCTTGATTGACTGACAGATCTCTAGAATCAATGGAAATAATAAGATTGCCATTATGGGTATTTAACTTAATGTTGGGTCTACCTTTCTTTGAGTGGTTATGGGGTCATAGGCTAACTGGTGTGGCAGACCTCAAATTAATTGGTCTGACTCATTCAGGCTTTCTTGAATTTCATTTTAAGTGCCTACTATGCATTCATCTTAGATGTCACAGTAGATAATCTACATATATATTGCTTAGTCCCCTTAAGCATATTCTTTAAAGGGAATAACATTCACTACAAGATACGACAGCTGGAGTGAGATGTTCAGAGGAATTCATTCTTGGTTTAGCTGTGTCTTCACTGGGGTTGGTAAAACTCACTTTTGCTTCACTGGGAATAGAGGCTGCCAAGTGTGCACAGTTCTTTATGTTCACGTTCAAGTGTTTCAGTCAGATTATAAAATAAAAAATGCTCATATAACTTTTAACTTCTAATCCTAGCATAAAATGCACATAGTTACTCTGTGAGCCAGACATCAGTATTTGTGAAAAACTTTCTGATTTGAACAGAGTACACTAAAGCAAGGTGCACTGAGGCTAATGGAGAACAAATACAACTGATGAAGACTTTTGCACTGATATTCCTACTAAGGTAAAAATTGCTGGGGGACAACTTCATGAGGTAAGACCAGTACACTTAAGCTCTGCATATCTAATTCAAATTGAAGACTGGCTTCTACTGGATTCACTGCAATTTCTCATGCAGAATAATTTTAAATCCTGACAACTATGGCTCCAACCAGGAATTCCTAGGCAGCAGTGCATGTTACAGAGCTGTGTAGTATCTGAAGACCTGCTGAGGCACAGGATGAAGATCACAGATTCCTGCTCTGCTCAGTTATCCAGGTGGTCCGAAACTGCAGCCCCACACAGGGGGCTTCGCTACCGCCAACCCTGCAGAGAGCAGCAGATGAAAATGTGGGCCCACAAAGCAGGGAACAGGATAAGACTTCCAGCAAACAGAAGAGACTTCTAGAAATATCATTCTACTACTCACACAAAGAACAAGAAAATATGTAGGTGTGATAGATTTGATGGCTGTTCTGCAACTGGCAACTGGCACCTCCAGCATTTACCACCAGGTGAAAAACCTGATTGTGAGACATTTCTCAGGTGCCCAATAAAACCTTTAAGAATCCTGTTTTGGAAGAATCTAAGTAGGGGTGAATTTGATTTTTTCCAGATGCTTGTCTGGGAGAAAGAACTCTCCCTGTTCTTCTTTGGATATATCCATATGCAGTTGACTTTCTCACTTTAATCTCAGAGGTTAATTTCTTACTCAGAAACAGTACAAGAAAGCAAAAGTTATATTAGAGTGGCAAGGCACATGAATAAGAATTAATTCATGAGTGTTGTTTCCTCAGACTGATATTCCTACGATGTGGATAGGGTGTTAGTGAGATGCCTTAAATATTGCACTATACATCCAGGGGCATGAGTTCAGAGCTTGCTCCAGGTTGGTGTGGAGGATTTCTCCCAGTCAATGTAGCTATAATTAATGTTTCACGTCATTGCTCAGGCTGAGGAACCACAGGCTGCCAGATATGACTGCAGATCACACTGTTCTGTGCTTTGGTTAGAGAAATTATCATGTCTCGATCAGGCTGGTGGGAAAACAGATTTGTACAACCCATATACTCTTCAAACTGCAAAATCCGCTATTTTTTTCTGGCAGGTATTTGGATTTCAAATAAATATATATTTTTTTCAGTTTGGCTTTATGTTAACCCCCCAATTATATATGAATGAAGTCCTTAGATATCACAAGAGGAGAACTTTCAGTGAAAAAATGAGGGATGTAAATTTTGTGAAAGCAAGTGGCAGACAATTCAGTCTTCACTGTGTTTTCTAGCATGAAGAGGCAGTTATGCACAATGCTGTGCATCTGTGCTCTCAACTCAGAGATATTTGAGTGACTGGTAAACTGCAAGTGCACAAAGACTCAAGAAGTGAGCTTTAGGTTTTCATGTTTCATTACAGATAAACAGTGTTCACCCCTATGCCTAGTTAGTAAAAATAGTGAACTTAGTATGGGATGGATCAGTATAGCACATAAGGCATTTCCAGTAGGTTCTCCCTGGTGTGAGAGGTCCTACCACAAAGGCATTTAAAGAAGCCAAACAAGGATCTGACCATTCCCTTCCTAACCGAGATGATACATGCCTGTATTACTCTGTGA
The DNA here is from genome assembly GCF_000705375.1 of Tinamus guttatus. Next base: position 9,920 of record NW_010582041.1, read on the forward strand.
CTGAGATGACAGCAAAATACACTTCAGCTCTGCACATAGCCCAGATATTCTAGGAATGATGCTATAGGCAAAGTAAGTGCAGCCCAGGGAAAAAAAAAAAAAGAAAGAAAACATTTCTAAAATTCCATGGTCTTTTTAATTTTCTGTCCTAAAGTGAACTGTTACCTCTCCACAAGAGATAAAATATTTTCTCTTCCTGAATTCCTCCTTCCAGGGAGGGACACAACTAGTTTCCTCTGGCTTGATGCCAAAAGATTACTGATTGAAAAATATTTCAATTTTGAGTATTCCTGTAATAAGCTTTTTGTTATCAGTCCATATCCTAAGAATATAAATGTATCTCACCATTGACATCTGGTAAATAATAATAAAAGTAATCATAAACAAAGGTGTCCTTATCTTTCTGAAAATATTCCGTGAGTAAAAGTAAGGAACTAATGTCAGCAAATGTCTGTTTAGGTTAAAATATCTATTTATTTGACACAAAGCAAGGAGTCAAGATGAGACTTGGGGACTTAGTGACTTTCAGAAGCAATTCTGTCCCTGCTCTTGAGCAAAAAGAGACCTTTGCACATCTGTTCTTTAAGAGAGGCCACTGAAATATGCCTCAGGAGCACAGATATTGCCTGATGGAGTATTTGAAGATTTGAGGTAAACTTAAATGGAAGTAAATACAATGCTATTTAAATAGCATGTGGTCTTTGGAGGTGGCGGTGCCCATTGCATGGCTAAGGATAGGGTTTGCCCAGAGAGCATACAGGACAATCTCCTAGAAAAAAGTGCGGACAGTGAGCTGGAAACAGAGCAGGATGAGTTCGGAGCTAGATTTCTAGCCAAGTAGGCCTACTTTGATGCTATTGAAAATCCATCTTAGTGCTTTAATCTCCATCTAGGAGTCAGTAGCAACCCATAATATTATGGCTTGAAAATTCCCCCATCTTCCTGAGCATGCCAAATGAAATGCGTCTGAAATGCAGCAGGCAGCCTTTGAAAAAACCCTACAACAATTTGATATAAGCACTTCAGATTAAACACGTGCTTATATTCTGCCCACTTCCAAATTTCACAACTTTTCCCACGTCAGGGTTTTATATGCTGCTCATTGCTGCAGTGTCTGACTGCAATCCTCAGCTGCTCGCTGAGCAGTGGAGGTCTAGATAATGAAGCTGCTTGCCTGGGGTCACACAGGAAACTGAAAGGGGCACTTGGAACCAAACTCAAGCCTTGGGACATTTATGTATTAGTTGTTAGATCCCCCACCCCCATCCTTCCCTCTGGGGACGGAAAAGGTCCACCAGCCCCATGCTGCTTGGAGCAAATCACCTGCTTTGTTATTCCGTCTTTCAACCTTTGCCATAAATTCCACTTCATTAACATTGGCCGAAACACCTCGGTGAGCCGCACTGCTTGGGCTATAAAACGTGTCTGGTGGAATAGGCTGGAGAATCTCTTTAACCGCAACCATGCAAGAGTGAGATCAAGAGGCTCTGAGCATTCTGGCTGACATGAAACATCAGTGAATGTTAATGAACACTGACGATATTTTTAGCCGTTTACCACTGTGTCGAAATGCCAGGGTCTCTCACCACAGATTACAAAAGGGATTCTGCACTCTGCTCGTGGATAAGTTTCGGTGGACAGTCTGTGCAATGCTGCAGGTGAAATCCCATCTGGATTAAGTCTTTCCTCTCCAAAGCATGCGCTGGAGCTGTGCACTGGGAGCAGGAACTCAGCCCATGTGCAGATGATTACTGGTGCCTGCGACCAAGGAAACACCTGAGCGGAGCAGCCGAGCAGAGCGCAGGGTTCACAGGCAGGTGTTCCTGTCTGGAGCGCAGTCGAGTTCAAGAGGGCACCTGGAAAGCTGAAGACCACCAAAGAGCACTGCTTGGCCACACACCTCACTGCAGAGCTCTGATAACATGAGTCAGGTGCAGCGCTGGGGGAAGAGATGCAGAACTTCCAGGAGAGAGGAGCATGAGAAAACAAACAAATCTTCCTGCTTTCCTGAGGGGGTATGTGACAGGCAGATCCTGAGGTAGCTGGGCTGCACATACCCCTCTGGAGGATGAAGTTTGCCATGCACTGATATTCCAAAGGCAATAAACTACTTCAGCAGTATTAAAGCAATCATTGCTTTTTTCAGTTGGCAGGCCAGTCCCACAGAACGAGGGACAGAAATTTTCCTCAGAACACACCTACTGGCTTTCCATTAACTTCAGGCAAAATCTGTAGAATAACAAATAGGTCACATTAATATAGATTTTTTTAAAGAAGAATACTTGCAGCTTTCCATGGTAAGAAATGAATATTTTACCAACTCCACAGAAATGCTATTTACAAAAATAGAAAAGCACCTTGCTTCATCAGGAGGTTGCACGTGCAGCTTAATTTGTGAAAACATTTTTTATGTAAAGGTAATTTTCAGCTGACAGCACCAGGGAAAACTGAAATGAAGGACTGGGGAGAAAAGATGCTGAAGAAGGCAGGCAATTGGTATAGTTGGAAAGTCAGTTTGTGGCTTCATGGAGAGAAAAGCCAAGTAAAGACCTGGAAGGTTTCCTGTGTAATGGGTTCAGATATCTCAGGCTCTTTTTGTTTCAGGAAAGTCTCAGCTTCTAAGAATAACCAGAATATAGTGATATAGTACAGGATATAAGGATATAGTGAGAGTCTGAGCCACAAGGTCTAAACTGTGAGGAGAGACTATTAGACGAAAACAGCCTGAAGTTTAGCCAGCAATTAACTTCCTAACCACTTTAACTACTACTTTAACTAATAGTTAAAGTTTCTAACTTTAAAATCTAAAGGAATTTAGCTTCTAACTTTAAAATATTATTTTACTTGCTTAAATTTATCATGGACTCTAAAGTCTAATACCACAAATCCACTGTCCTGCCAGAACACGTCGGCTTTGTGGAGGTCAGAAGAAATCCCTGGGTTTTGCTTCATATATTCTGCATGTTGCAATAGCAATATCAATACCTCTGCATTTTTGTTAAGCATTGGAAATGAGGCAAGCAAAGGCATTACCTAGGGCAACAGGCAATGGAAGTTTGTCCTAGGAATATGTTGAACTAAATTAAGGCAAGAGAATGTGAGGAGATAAACAAACATCCAGGCAGATAGATAGCTACTGAATTTCCCCACAAGGAACATCCCTTGAAAGCTGCTATCAGCAGAATTCAAATCTCTTTGATCTGAGAAAAGACAAGGCAGAGTGCTCAGCTTCTTTATGCTCCTAAGCATTTTTCCCCTCAGAGGCAGCTGTGTGATGTAGTGTTCATAAAGATATCTGAATGTAAACGAATTGGTGAATTAGCTTTTTTGACCACAGCACCTCAAATAGTTTCAAAAGTTTAAATTGCATTTGAATGGTGCTGAACTACTGTTTCACTGAAGCCTTAGAAGAGTCTGAAAATGGACAGCAATAGAGAAGTGAAGGAGAAAACAGGCTAGGATGGAACAAGTACCATGAGGAAAGTGATGAACAAATAAACTACGACAAGAGTCCAGAGGACTGAAGTACTGTATCTTACTATAAAAAGAAATAATACAAGGGGGATATAATCTTCAAGGACACAAGAAGAAGGTGTGCTGTTATTTTGAATTATTCTGCTATTCCTAAAAGCGTGAAGTTCAGCATTACCTTAAAAAAACATAAATAAAATACTGCCCCAGTATTTTATGATAAATCATTGTCACCTTTTTTTTTTTAAAAAAAAGATAGACTAATAATTAAAAGCCAGACACATTCACTTCTTCTGCAGAAAAAAACCCATGAATATCCAGCAATCTTCTGTTAGCACCTACAAGAGAGCAGAGTAATAAATAACAGAATGAAAGAGAACAAAACACACCAGATGATAACCTTAATTTATGTCTGTATTGGGTTAATGGGCCTTCTAGATAAAGCAAAGAAGTAGGTGTCATACATCTTGACTTTAGTAAGATTTTGACATTGTCTCACATGATAGTCTTACAGAAAAAGTGAGGGATAAATTGCCGTAATACAACTGCTTGGCAAACTGCAGAGAGGGGTAGTTATCACTCATTCACTGTCAGGCCGGAAGGATGGATTCTCTGCATTCTGTCTTGGGGCTGGTGCTATTAATTAGTTTAATTAACAGCTTAGATGATAAAATATTAAAGTTGCAGATCATACAAAGCCAGGAGGGACTGCAAAGGCTTTGGAGTATTAGAATTCAGAATGATCTTGACAAACTGGGGAAATGGCCCAGAGTAAAGAGGATGCAGCTCCATGGAGAAGCACAAAAGGCCGTGGGCTCGGGGTGGAGATGGCAGCTGTGGGGTAGGGGATGAGGGGCAAAGTAGCCATTTCTCAGAAAAGGAGCTGGGGGCCTGAGCAAACAGAAAATGAGCATGCGTCAGGAAGGTCAGACTGCTGCCAAAAAAACAAACACTATACTGGGATGTATAAACAGTGCTGGCATATGTAAGATACATGAAATAGTCCTGCTGCTCTCTCACCACCACTAAAGCACTGTGTCCACTTTTGGGCACTGCATTTTAAGAAAGATTCAAATCAGCTGGAAAGAGTCCAAGGAGCGGAGCTGGAATGATCAAGGGTCTGGACAGCAAGACCTCTGAGAGAGGACTGAAAGCAGTGAGGTTGTTTAGTCTAGGGAGAGGCAAACTCAAGGGAAATATGATAAGTTTTCAAATGTTTAAAAGGTAGCTGCAAAGAGAAATGTAATAAACTGTCATCAATGTCCAAAAGAAGCAGTGGGCTTAACTTTCAGGAAAAGAGATTAAAGGTAGGCGCTAGGAAATGTTTTCTCTGATAGTAACAAAATTGATTGGCTAGAAAGGCTATACAAAGTCCACCACATGAGGGTTGATAAACAGGTTGGACAAACATCTGTCAAGAATAATTTAGGAACATCTGATCCCAACTTGGTAGAGGGGATGGCCTAAATGATCCTCTGAGATGCCTTCCAGGCCTATTTTATAAGCAGTGAGTAGAAGAAAGCCATGGGTTTAAATGAGCTAGTGAAGTGGAGCTGATGCAGGAAAGGGTCTGGCAACTGAAACATTCATTCAGAAAGATCACAGAATTTCAAACTGGATGTGCATGAACTTTTCTTAGCTAAAATAAGATGTTTGTGCAGGAATAGAAGAAGACCTCTGATCCAATAAATATTTCAAGCACAATAGAATTTGACTGTGGCTTCTGAGGTTGGCTGCACGGGCTGACTTCGATCTCCAGTCCTCCAAATTGGAGGCAGGGGATAAACTTTGTTGTTGTTGTTGTTGTTGTGGTGGTGGTGAGATAGCAGTGCTTAACCGAATATGCCTCTGGAAATGTCAGGACTTGATATGAGTGGTGTTACTTACCAGTTTACTTATCTTCCAAAACAAATTCCAAGACTTTCTTAATGTATGAGTTTAGAACACATTTAGAAGACTTCCCTTTTCATTTGACTAATAGTTTTTTTAATTCTTGTAAAAGGAAGCACCAAAAGTTCCACAGGAACTTAAGGAAAAATTTCTTGACAGTGAGGGTGACAGAGCACTGGAACAGGCTGCCAAGAGAGGTTGTGGAGTCTCCTTCTCTGGAGATCTTCAAAACCTGCTTGGACACAGTCCTGTGCCATGTGCTTTAGGTGACCCTGCGTGTGCAGGGGGGTTGGACTAGATGATCTCTAGAGGTCCCTTCCAACCCTAAGTATTCTATGATTCTATGATTCTATGACAATGATGTATGTACATAACTATTTTACGTTCTTAATTAAGAGAGTCTGTAAGTTACATTTCAAAAGATCCCTCTGATGTATGCCTATCGTTCTGCATCTTTCTCTATCCTGCCAGGTCTTCATTTCTTTGGTGTGCCCTGAACTTTCAAAACAAGTTCCACAGTTTGCATGTTTTTCATTTAACCAACGAACTATGAATGTTATGAAAACTATGCAGAATTTTTATAGGTCTACTGGTTGACTTTGACACAAAGTTAAATGGTGTTTAGAAAATTTTCCTGGCTCTAGAAATTCCCTGAAATTCAGTAGAAATACAATATACATAAAACCTGCAATTTCAGGTTCCTGAGAATGACTATACATTGCAGAGCTCAGAGAATAGCCCATGTTGTGGGCTCGAGAAATACATCTATCAGCAACAGACAGTTACCTTAAAAGAGATCTACATCCAGGTAGATGGTTTATAGACTGTCAGGCCACACTGCTGGTTTAGATTTGAGGAATTACTCTGAAAGAACAAGGCGGGTTCTATTTTTGACATTTCAGCAATGAGACCACTTGTACATTATGACCCAATTTGATTTACTGTAAGAAAATAAGAGTGCTGTAATTTGTAAAAGACATTTATTACACGAGTCAAAAAAAGAAAAAAAAAAGGGAGGGAAGGGGGAGAGAAAGCAGCTTAACATGTCTGTCCATCCCCATCTGGTTTTATTTTAATCTCACTCTAGTCACATATGAAATTTTGCTTAGCTGTCTTCATTTTCTTAGTCAATCTTGATTAATGGCCTTCAAAGTAAAAATAATTGGCCTGCATCAGGCTTGTTTTATAACTCTTGTTCACAAAGAATGTGAAAGGCTGGAAAATGAGCCTAAACAGAAGGAATGCATTACGTTAGCCTTTGAGAAAGAGCAGTCCTCCAGTTGTGTTTCACTGTGTATTTTTATAACAGGCGCCTCCTTGACTGTCCATGATATTGCAGATATGCAGTGCCAAAAGCCTATGTATACTTCATCAAACTGACCATGTCACCTCGGAATCTCCAAACAGTCACATATGCTGGAGCAGTACTAAGCAGAGCAAACAACCACGGACAAAGAGCTTCAAAATGTGCATTATTGAGGTAGTTCATAAAACTAGTGCTCTGAGAAACCAAGGGATTTTTCTATATAAGTGGTCTCTAATTGCTTTGCTCCCACTATTAAACACTAAGAGAGTTGCAGTGCAGTTTAGGAGATGTGAATCTTACTTGAACACAGACAAGCTCACATGTCAATTTTAGCCAAGGTGAACGTGGTTCTGTGCATTTATAGTTATCTTTAGTTACAGAGATTTATAATTACCTTTATTCTACTCCAAGAGCTGCAGTCCTGGGAGAGCAATTCACCAAACGGATTATAAATTTGTTTGCTGTTCAACGTTTATGATATAAAAGCTATGTCAATTTACTGAATTCCGTTTCTTTTTAAATAAACATCCATAATACATGCTCATCTTTAAGCATAGAACAAATGAAAAAGCAAAACTTGGGGATATCAGGAAAGAACCTGAAGGACATACAGAATGTTTTATAAATTCCTCCATAATCGAAGGGGTCTTTTAGAAAGGATTTTAGGGAGGATGGTAGAGAGGGACTCACCTGATCAGATTCTATTCTTGGTGTCAAGTGATGGTAAACAGCATTAAAGTCAAATAAATATTATTGAAAAAAGTCATATGTTAATACAGAGTCAGTCAAAAACTCTGAACCAATAATTCCATCTATTCTGGCAGACCTTTCTCACAGGGTTACAGGTAACTATCCAGACCTACTGTCCCAGATTTCATTACAAGATTGGATCTGCTGTTCAGAAACATATTTTAACATTTGACCACATATTTTAACATTTTACACTACAAGAAGACTTCATTGAAGTCAAACTGGGTGAGAAACTGCCTCTGCTAAAATCAGACATCTGATCTTCAAAGACCAGTAGCCCCAATATGACAATCCTACTCCCAGCATCAGAGCACAGCAGCTCATGCTAGTGTGAGGGCATGTAGCCAAAGGTGATGTAAGGACTATGAGGAGCAGAAAGAAATCCACCCTGTTCCTCCTTCCAACTGTGACGCCACAAATTTTGTCAGTCCATTTGATAATTTTTCCGTGACTTCTGGAACAATCAGAGAACTGAAAAGAAGAGTCTATACCCAGCCTTTGCTGGGTATATTCTGTGGGAAATGCTATCAACTAAAGAAACAACAGTATCAAGTCCATATTTTTTAAAGCCTTAAAATGACAGCAGTGTCCTCTTGACACTGGCATATTTTCCAATGATTAATCACTCACTGTTAAGAGCTTTGGCTTGTAGCTTGTTCAGCTTTGATTTGGCATGGAATACATTATGCCTTTGTAAAATTAGAGCCACAAGATGCATGTACAACCTATATGAACGTTCTACAGCAAGTTCTTATGACGGTCACGTTTTGTGCTTGAGAGAGATGGGAAGCTACAAACCTGGCAGATACTTTCCATCTTACAGCAGCAGTATGTATAACTGATCCCTTCCTTTACTCCTAAGTAAAGGAAGTTTTCGGCAATTCCTCTGTTCCTTCTTTATCTTGGAAAGAAGGTACCATCCCAGAGGATGATGATGTGTTTGTTAGATGATTTCATCAGTGTCCAAGTTTTAAGTCTTGTGAGCTCCAAGAGTAAATTAGTGGCCAAATACTGGCTTTAATGGCCCGGATTCTTAGTGCTAGATGTTTGTAGAAGTCTGCCAGGTGGATTTCTCAGGCAGACATATCAAAACAATAACAAATATATTGATAATGGTGAATGGATCAGAGATTAAAACTTGGGATAGTGATGCTTTACTTTGACTCCTGCTTCTATCTATCTTTCTTTTTGTTTTCTTCTGTCTTCTTTCTTTTGTGATCCATCCCAGTCACCTGACACAAATTCCAGAATGTAAGCTCTTTGCAGGGGTCATACATGCCCCATAACTGCAGTATGTACCTGGGATATTGGGACTTTGTGTTCAGTTCTTCCCTTTAGCACAGACTTCTTATATCAGTTTAAGAATGCTATGCCCTTTACTTCAATTTCCCATCTGTTATTTGGGAGCAATGGTGTTAGGGCAAAGCAGACTGTTTTTAGATCAAAATGTGTGTCTGAAAATACCATTTTAAAAAAATCTTCAGAAGTACTAATATTTCATCTGATATCTTTCAAGGTGAAAGTATTTTAATTACTGAGGTCCTGAAAATATGAAAAAATTGAACTTTGCATCTAGAAAAGGTCAATATTTTAGAACTAGTTTGTTTACTTTGCGGGGGGAAAAGTTTTTCTGTTGGCTTTCTGCTGACTTGGAATGAAATTTTTTTTTGCATTACTTGTTTTCATTTGACCAGCAATTCTAGCCAGTTAATCAACTGCAGTTCTAAATCTGTGACTTAGAGCCCCTGTGTAACTGTTTTCTGATATACTGCTCTTACACAGCATGGTGGAAGATAACTGAAAATGTTGCTTTGCCATCAATTGTACTTTACATCTTGAATACTGTGCAGAAAGTTTAACAGGAATAACAAAGGAGTAGACAAGTGTTACGAAGTTAGCCGTAGATATGGAATGACTTCCATATATAAAACCATTAAACGGCCTAAACCTCTTTCACTTAGAAAGGAGACAACTTTCAAAGGATATGGGAGGTACATGGAGTCATGAATGTTTCAGAGAATGTAGATAGGAAGTAATTGCTAGCTGTTACTCAAAATAGAAGAATGAGGGGAATCAAGTGGCAATCTTATTTTTCAACTCAACATGCTATGGCGGCCAAAGATCTAAAGAGATTCAATAGGTGACTGGGGTTAACAGAGTTTGATCAATCCAAAATGAAATTATTGGTCAAAAGGACATGAGCATCTCTCTCCTGCTGCTGATTCTGACAGGGTGGTTTCCCGGGCAGGGACCCAGGACCGGTTGGCCAGTGTGGACAGATGCTGGTTCTACCTGGCCAGCTGGGCACCTGCTGCCTTCAGACACTGGGACGCCCCAAAAGTGCATCGTGCTCTTCAGATGCCAGAGAGGCAAACGAGTTATTCAGTGATGCATATGTTGCCTGTGGGCTGTATGTCTTGCAGAACTGCTTTACATATATGTGCACAGAGCATAAATACATTATAGGATTTGAAGCACGCCAACTCAACAGCAATAAGGAAATATTAATACCAGAGGAAGGGATCATGCCGATTGCCATGCTTATACAAAGTTTGCCTAAAGACACAAAGAATACGCATCTAGTAACAGCTGGGGAAAAGGAGGAATAGCCATGCCCATCCTCTGTGAGAGCGTTCAGAGGCTAGCCAAGTTCTTTATATTTATTCTTTTAACAAGAACTTCCCTGAAGAGAGCTGCCCCACTATAGGAAATGGTGTGATTCATATGCATAGTTTCTTTAACTCTTATATAGCGTTTTCAGATTTGGAATGTGGTACACAATTATTTGCTAGAAGTGGGCAGCAGAACAATGAGAATCCAGCCACTGTGTGCTTTCTAGTTGGTAAATTAATTTTGTTTATTTTTTCATTCTAATTTGCTATCCTTTTCTGGAAATTGATTTTCCAGTTCAAAGCACCATTCAAAGGAAAACAGAAGAAGCAACTGGAGACATTTTGAGCCCATTTACATACTTCTAAAGAATTAATCCACTTTTTTCAGAGAAAATGAGAGATAAGTATTTACATTTGCTTGCCTCAAAAGAAGCTGTGGTAAAATAAAAACACTTTCATCAGTTTTACTCATGCCAGCTTTTTTTTTTTTATCTGACAGGACATACATATCTAATGTTTGCAAGTAATTGCATGAGGCAGACAGTACTTAGTATGTTTAGAGCTGCTTGATTAGGAACCAGCCTTGCCTTGCCTTTTTACCACAGTAACATTAAGAATTACTAAAAGCCTGAGGATTTCAGTTTTACAGTGCTAATACACTTACCTATGCCTAAGCAATGGATTTTATGTAAACGTTGTAACATTGCCAAACAGCCTGTGACATGCAGTCATTTCTAGTTCATTTAAGTTTCAGAAACGTAGTCTTCTTCTAACAGTAGATCATTCACCTCATACAATTTTGAATGCTATTATTGCTGCTTGTGGTGTTGTCAGTATGAAATGTCAGAATATGATGCCTAGTTTGGATGCGGGAATGGATATTAATCTGAAACGGCTTCTGTTGTTTGCTAAGGCTGAACTCTACCATGTGAAAATGCATTTGTTTGTTTGTCTGAAAAGATTTAGGATTGAACATCATCTCTATCCATGGTAAACATTTTGTTATATACAGTATAGTAATTATTGTTGGACTGAAGTGTTTTTCTAGCCCCAGTGGCATAATGGAAATTATACTTCAAACTGTATAATATTCTTGGAAAGGGAATGCAGAGTTAGCAAAGAACATCATCATTTTTCTATAATGATAACATACCTATTTACATAATGATAATGTACATATTTACTGCCAAGCATGTTTGTTCTGCATTAGTGTTCGTAGCATGGCAGGGAGAATTGCAAAACGGAATTTTGATTTGTGTCTGGTGGCTGTTGTTTTACAGGGAGGCAAAGAATGGGGAGTGTGTGATGTGGTGTTTCTGAAACAAAAAAGAGTAACACTGTGCACTAGGTTTGCATTGTGTATGAGATCAAATCTGCACATGCCCATTTGCTTTCCTTTCTTCTTTTTTTTTTCCAAGGGACCTTGTCTACTAAGTAAGTGAAAATCCTTTGTGAGATTCCTGGCAGCAGGCATCAAAAAGATGCTAAAAGTCTATGTTAGCTGCATGCTCTCTCTTTGAACATATTCTCCAGTAATGCCACTGTTGGAATCATTTAATCTGAGAGATGAAAAAAAAAATCTACATTTTTGGTTTCATTTCAAAACCTGTAAATCTCTGTATACATCTAAAGAAGCAGAAAATCTTACACTTGGAAGAGAGAGAGAAAAAAAAAAAAGTTAGGATACACTGTTTGGTGAGCTGTCATATGTTTTCTGAACTTTTTGTAATAGGAAGAAGTCTCTAAAGAGCCCTTTTCTTCACTCCTCTAACAAAGGCATGTCCCAGTTTATTAAAAAATCATACACAACAGTGCTGCCTGCCAGGTTTTATAGCCCTAATGAAAATTTGGTCCAGAGCACAAAAAATATCTGGAAAAATGCCTGAAATTTCCCTGTCGCAGATGTTTCAACAGAAGGTGCTTGCATGCCATTCGTTAATATAACGCCATACGGGACTCGGTATGACCACTGCAATAACCAGTAAGTAACACACGCAGTGTGCGCATCGCTGCGCCAAATTTTCCGTCTGTTGTGTGGGGCCTGTATCCTGTGGATTGAGACGTACCTTGATGAAACTGTATTGTCATTGAATGATAATATTTGTGGATCACTCTGCTAGAAAACATCCTATCAAGAATGTGGGAGGTCTGTGTAAAGAGTCGGTGCAGCTCATTGGCATTGCAGTCAGTTAGGAAGGATGGGAATGTTAGTATTTATGCCCCTTTTCTAGCCTGTCTTTCAGATGCCAATTTACAGGAGCAGCACTCCAGATATTAAAGTACTTTTTCTCTTTGAGAGAGGCTGTTGAATTCTAAGCTCAGGCATTATGTAATTAAAAGGGGCATATGAAATGCAGTCATTATTGATACAGCGGAAAAAAATGCACAGACATAATATTCTCCTGGGATAAATATACATATATTTTTATTTTATAAGTCTAAAAGAGAAATGGTCTAAAATGAAAGAGAAAAAGAATCCTTAATCACACTGTACTCTAATGCCTCCTCTCTTGGATCCTCAAAGGATGAGAAACATCTAAATAAATTATTTCAAACATTTCTCTGTTCATATAAATAATATTGTCATCTGCTCTTGGGGGTGAAGCTGTGAACTGCTTTTGATCTGTGTATGTTTGAAGCAGGTCGTGTAGACTGTTGCTATTAGTAGAAATGGGAATCTTGTGCACAAATCGTTTGCAATTGTTGCTGTGGTGAGAGTGTACAGGCTTGATTCCCATGGACCAAAATGACTTTCTTGAAACATTTTTGCACGACTAGAGTCTGCTAATGACAAGGGGTCAAAAAGGGTTTTGTGATTTTCCTCACTGTTCAGCTGTAGAATTTCCTGAACAATTTGGCACCTCTTTTGTGCAACAATGACCAAATCAGCAAAAACTGCTCAGTTCGGCTTGCCTAGAGTTTCAGTCTGGGATCAAGGTTGAATAAGAGTTAAGGTTCAACAGAAATAAGTCTTTTCACTTCAGTTAAGAGAATAAAACTTCCATCAGGTTTTATTAAATGTGTTTCTATGAGATTTCAATCACATCTGAAATTGAGCTGCAAAACCTATATAGGATTGACATAGAAACAAAATCACTGAAACAAATTCAGAGTCTGGATTGCAAAGCCAGATTCAAAGGCCTTCTGTTCACATTTTGTATGCAAGTCTCTGCTTCACAATTGTCCTGCTAAAGTGATATCTCAGTCTAGTAAATCCATTTAGTCTATTTATGCTCTTTCACTTCCTTTAAGTGACACATCTTTCTAAGATAGAACTAAATACAGAAGTTTTCAGGAGCATTTTATGATCAGTGTATCATGATGAGTAGGAGTAAAAGGGAGATCTCCAGACAATGGAGATAACTATATCATAATAAAGACTGTACATTTTGTTTGATAGACACTAACTGCAGGAGAGGCCTACTGCTTTTGCATTTTATTTTATGTATGCTTTTACATATAACTTTTCATTATAAGTTTTTCCCATAAATCTTTAGGCCTTCAGATCAGCTCTTTGCCACATGACATTAGAAATTTAGAAGAAAGCTCAGAGCATTCATAGTCAACATTCATCTTTAATTCACCTGTAAGCAAGTTCACACTTAGGTTTGCTGCTGCTGCAAAAGAGTTTGGGTCCAGTTTTGGCTCTCCTTGAAGTCATCAGCTGCTCCTGCTGTTATCTCAGCAGCAGAAAGGACCAGCAGCACAGCTCTCCAGTACTTGTCTTCATCCCAGTTTGACTCCTTTGAACCCTTCTGTTTGTGGCAGGGGTATCCTGACCCTCCTAAAGTTGTTCTCACCATTGAAGGACTCTGAGTCTGCTCTGCCTTCAAAGATGACATTTTTAGAGTTTAAGCATATTAAATGCACAAAGATCATCTGCATGAACTTGTATAGACACTGGAGTAATCTCATCACATAGACAGTATACCTAAAGTCATCTCAGAGAGAGTGGGTAAGTTAGGCACAGAGCAGTCCTAAATCTTTTGCAAACTGAACCCAAAGTAGCTTGCTATCCAACCTCTCCTTTTATCTGGGTATAGAGCAGTGTTAATAAAATGGATTAACTGCAGTAAGTCAATAGTCCTGATTATGTTTTTCCTGCATATAGAACTGACTAAATTTGCAAATAAAATACTAATTTCCCTATATTGTATTATTTTTTTTCCCTGGAAGTTAATGACGATTGTCGATCTGTTCCAAGGGAAAGAAAAGTAGAGGCAGGTAGAGTAAGAGGAGGAAAAGGGAAGAAACAAGAATAGGAAACATCTTGATTAATGTTCACCAGACTGAATCGTGCTGTGAGGGCTGTGTTCCAGCCGGGTGTCTCAGAAGAGAGGTGTGCTGTTTTTTCTGTAAGCATTTATTTATTTGTAATTTGTTTTGCCTTTTGTAAGATTTCTTTTTGCTTTTGTAAGCACGCACCTGCTCTATTTTCTCCCTGCCTTCAGCAAACAGACTCTCTTTTCCATTGACTCTGGAAGCACCTTGTTTTCTTGAGATATTTTAGTGAACTTGGACAGCATTACAACATCACAGAAATCAGAGCTGGAAATGATGCCCCTAGGTAATCCCTTGCAAAGCAGGGTGACATCTCTACCCAAAACTGTGGAGCTACTAGAAGTGCTCTCAAATTCCAGTGATGTTTGTACCTAAATGGTTTGGGAAGGACAATCCATAGGATTAAGTCCTTTTTGTGGCAGTGTATCACCCCAGGGTGATAAATCTGGCAGCTGTAGCTGTGGGAAAGGGCTGTTATGTGATCCCTGACTTAGCTGTCTGCATGGGCAGCGTGCCTGCAAGAGCAGCACTGTGCCCACGATGCCCTTGCATGGTTTGGAGGATGATGCCGAATGTGCTGCTCGAGTGAGGGTAAGATGTGGGGAGTTCTCCCATGTCTTCTTTTTCTTTTCCTTCCTTCTGCCGTGGCTGGTACCTCTCACTGTGTGACCTGCTGGAAGGATGCAAACAATAAAAACGCAAAATTGTCCTGTAGCGTAGGATATTTCCAACCTGGCTGAGAGAAAGGGCTCCAGACACCTCCTGAGAAAACTTGACCTTGCAAGATTTCCAGCAAAATCTTTCAGTGAGTAGAGATGTTAAGGTCAGATACTAAGCTTAGGTCTTCAGTCTTCTCTCACAGACAGTTTACAGAGCTAGATAACCTGTGATTTGTTGACTGCCTTTCTCTTTTGTGCTCATTTTCCCTTTCATGTCTCTTCCGCACATTTTCTTTTTTTTTGATTATCATACACAATCTTGCACAGGATGCACATTTCTCAAGGTGTTTCTTAGTGTCTAGGTGGGGTATGTTTCCTCTGGTGTGGAGTGAACCCCTGTAAATCCTCTGCGTGTTTCTAGGGCCCCCATATGCTGCTGGAAGATCAATCTGCTTGGCATTTCCTCATGTGAGCAATCACACGTGGAGCCTTTTGCGCAGGTCTGTGTATGTTCGTGTGTGTAAAGGAGCAAGAGAGGGAGAGAAAAAAACGGGGTTCGGTTCATTCATTAGCCCTGTGATTGCCACTAGGCAAGCAAAGTCAGAGGCCAGGCGTGTTACTATTAATGAACAAAATACAAAATATTTACTTTGTGGCAGCCTTTTCCTCAAGTGCACTAAGCTATGACAAAATCCCTATGAGTCACCTTGGCACTTCATGATTCAATTGCTGAAAGGCCATTCTGTGTATGAGAATTACCACATCCATATTGTAAATTTCCAGTTTTATGGAACACTCTTCTTCAAGAGCATATAAGGATGTCATCAACCACTTTGCTAGTGCAAGATTGTTCCTTTATGGTAATCAGTAAATTTCTACAGTATTCAAGATAAGAATCTTCCACTATTTATTTTGAAAATGAAGAAGAGTGTGTTTATAGATTTTTACTCCATTTCATCCACCCTGCACCCAAAAATATCCATGATTTATTTTTGCATCAATATTTTGCCTAATTCCTTCCCTGCTCTCAAAAAGATTCTCTTTTTTAGAACTCTGTTGTGTAGTTCAGAGCTTCCATCTGCAAGAATGTTGTATTTTTTTTCTTCTTACAGGTGACCAATATTTCTAACTTGGTTCCATCCAAACTAAACATCTGAAACTGTTATTCTTGGAAACTATTCCTAAATGTAAAGGATTTATTTCTTAGACAAGAAATAACTGGCAAGAACATTGGATAGTGAAAACAAAATTGATCTTATCCTGTCAAACTACCAATTGGTAGTGATCATCCTGCTTTCATTCTGCATATTACAGTGGTAAAATCCTATTGGCATTAGTTATTATAAAAAGAAGTTATGTAACAAGCAGATATTTCTGACAAATTGATAATTATGTCATAAAAAAATCATGTCATTAATTGCCATTTGGGTTATATGTGGATTTTTCCTCATTAGCTCCTTTTATATATATATATATACACGCATATATATATATTTCTGGTTTGTAATTTTACTTCAAAGCAACTCATTCCAGCTAGCAACAACCTGAGAGTTGTAATATAACTTACACTCTATAGATCCTAAACTATGGCACCATTTTTAAGACGTATGCCTGAAATTCCCTTGAAATGACAGCCTTATTGCTCAAATCTGGGTGTTGAAGTTTAGTAACCAAAGGATAAGTATGAAAAAGCATAAGGGAAGAAACAATGGAAAAAATATCCCTTTGAATTCAATATATATGTGTGTGCATTGCAGGAATATGGGGAAGTTCTGGTGAACAAGAATAGGAGAAATATTTCTTGAGAAAAAAGCTTTGCATGCACTGTCAAAAAATGAAAGTTTTTGCTTGCAGTTTTCCAGGTGTTATTGTCTATTTGAACTAGCAGTACTTATGGCATTCCCTGATTGTTTCTGGAGGTAGGAGCAACAGGTATAAACATCTCTGTTCACTTTTCAGATGTACAGCAATACAGATTGTGCAACTGCACCCTATATCTACTCTGCCTGTATTTTGTACTCCAATCTTCTGGATAGCAAATGGTATTTGCTACTTATCATTTCAGAACTAGAAATGTGGAAAATGACATTTGTCAAGGAAATTTGTACGCAATATTAAGAGTCACCTGCTAGGATTTCTGGGTTGAGCATAAATTTGCGTAGCTATATCAGCAACTCAAACATTTCCTATTTTTTTTTAAAGGATGTTTATTTGGTTGATGGATAGCTTAGCTTGCATTCATCTATTTGTTACTCTTCATTAGCTCGTGCAATTAATACTGCTACTGCTTCCCAGTCATGTTCAACCAGAAAGAAACCAAATCCAAGCTCCCCCCATCTCCCCCTATGTTGCAAGGAACCCTATCATATGTTCTGTTAATGGGCGATATGAACAGCTCTCCCCTATACTTTTTATGTTTACCTTCTTGAGGTAGTCATGCCCCAATTTACCTGAGAGATCTCAGTATTTATGCTTCACCATTACCACTTCCTCGCACCTGCTGAAAACCTATAGTCTTGTATTTGCCTTTTCTTTTTTCTTTTCCTTTTCTTTTCTCTTTTCTTTTCCTTTTCTTTTCTCTTTTCTTTTCTTTTCTTTTCTTTTCTTTTCTTTTCTTTTCTTTTCTTTTCTTTTCTTTTCTTTTCTTTTCTTTTCTTTTCTTTTCTTTTCTTTTCTTTTCTTTTCTTTTCTTTTCTTTTCTTTTCTTTTCTTTTCTTTTCTTTTCTTTTCTTTTCTTTTCTTTTCTTTTCTTTTCTTTTCTTTTCTTTTCTTTTCTTTTCTTTTCTTTTCTTTTCTTTTCTTTTCTTTTCTTTTCTTTTCTTTTCTTTTCTTTTCTTTTCTTTTCTTTTCTTTTCTTTTCTTTTCTTTTCTTTTCTTCATTTTGGTAACTCCTGCCCCAGCAGGTTTCTTCAATAGCAGATGAACTTCTGTTCATTCCAGCAGTTGGGATGGGATGGGGTGGGATTCGAAGCCGTGCTAACATGTTGCCTGTGGCAAAGTGCCTTCCCGCACCCATCACCACAGCTCACTGATCTTGCGAGGAGGCTGCTGTACCCGACCCCTTAGGTCTGTGCCTGCATCCCGAATCAATGCTAAAGGAGACACTGCAAAATATCATCTCTGCCCTCAAATCAAAATGGGGATGTGCTTTTCTTGAAGAGGTGGACAAGGCACACTTTGGTTACTCCTGAGGGGTGTTGTACCATAAATGACCATGTTTACCAGTGGAAACTAGCCACCCAGCACTGGCAGTGCCCCAGCCCGTTCCTACTCCAACCAGCCACATGCCACACTTGTCACTGACTGATTCGCGGTGTGTGTGTGTGGAGGATGACTAGTGGTGGCTTTGTGTTGCCAGGGCACGATGCCATGGAGCTGCATTTCCCCTCCGCATGGCCTCCATTTGCCTTTTTCCGCATGATTATCACCCATCTGTTGCCCTCTGCCACGTGTGGGAGGGCAGCAGATGGGCCAGGAAACTGGAACACAGGAAAGCAAGTTCTTTGGAGAGAGAAGGAAAGAAAGCCTTAAGGTCAGAAGAGGGATCCTCAGAATAGCTCTCGGCAACGAGCACTCTGTGAAGAGGTAGCTCACCATACGCAGAAACCCCAGGAAGAGGAATAAGGCAAAAGGAACCCAGTCAGAAGACAAGACTTTTACTAGCTGAGCCAGCTTTCCCTGACAAGAGTTTAAAAGTTTTGCTTGGGGTTGTTACAAAGCCTAATCAGCTATTCTTCCTTAAATACAAGGGAAAGTCTTTTAGCAAGCACAATTTTGCGCAAGGAACTTTGTGTCTCAGCTTTGTATCTCAGCTACAGCACTATTAGTTTTATTCAGTTTGTTTGACTACCTGTAAGGATCACGGTATTTATTTCCCTAGATAATACAATATTATAAACCCATAAACTAAGACATACATAAAAAGATGCAGCTGTTGGTCTACTTCTGTCTCAGCCCCCAACTCTTGATCCTTTGATTAGAGTCTGAATGATGTGGGGCGGAGCCCAAGGTGATTGGTAGAAAACTATCATAGGGTTCTCAGCATTTGGGATCTTTTTGGCTTATGGGAAAGGAAAATAGCAAAGTAGTAAGTGTCTGATAACCACTAATGTCTTCACAGTATTTGTTACAGCACAGTATCACTTCTTGCAGGAAAAGATAAATTATATTTCATAAATGTGTTGCCAATTTAAGAAAGATCCTGTGCATTGTATGCTAAGTTCTGTTTCCAGGAAGTTTTGCTCTGAGAAAGTTTTGCAAATACTGAGCTTATCTTCTTCTCTTTCACCTGCCCGCCCCAAATGCACAGATGAGAGTTCAAAGTTTAAGGTTGGAATAGAATTTTGGGATTTTGTTCCAAATTGCCACAGTTTCCAAAATCCCTGAAGTCCTGACAGTCTGCGGAGCCGAGCATTTTCTGTTGACTTCACTGAGCTGTGGGGTGCTGAGTACTCAGAGTACAGAGGGTACTCAGAGAGTACTCACTAAAACTGAGAATCAAGTCCTCACTCAAACAAAACTAAATATGAAAGGAATTTTGAATTATATTTGAGGGGAACTTAAGATACAGGTAGCAGGAATCTAATGAAGAGAATTAATGTAGTGTTCAATGGAAAAAAAAAGAAATCACAATTTTAATATGTTTGGAAGCATCCAATTAAAATTAGTGATATTTTCTTAAACAAATGCATTCCTGTGTGTGTGAGATTTATAATTAACATTGATTAATCTCTAACACTTACTTGTGATTAAGGGCTGAGTATCCAAAGCCTTCAGCATCCCACAGGATCATACATCTTCACATACACATGAACTACTTGGTACCTGCAAATAACATCAAGTGCTAAACTGGAAGCATACCATAATTTCTCCTGTAAGTGGCTCTTCAACAAACTTTGTTCTTTCATCATTAGCACTAGCCTTTGTGGGGCAACCCTGCGTTATGACAGATGTTTCTAACACGTGCCACTGGCCTCAGTGATTTGGACCTGATTTGTGATGATGGAGATAATGTGAATGTTTCCTGAGCAAGAGCAAAATATCTCGGCCTACATACACTCAATCAAGCAGAATAGGAACTTTAACTTGGGGTTTCTATGTTCCCAGTTGTCGGGAACCAGGCCTCCACTTCCTCCTGAAAAGCCCAGGTAGGATCCAAAAGGAACATTTTGCGTGAGGTGTTATTACCAAATGTGTTGGCATTGGTATGGGAGGCTCCAAACATAAAGTTACAGAGGTGGAGAAAGACATGAAGCAAATCCTGGCAACTGGCTGGAAAGAGGCCTCCATTTTATTTCTCTTTTGAGGTCACTAAAACTTGTTGACACAGGCTCTTTTTAGAATGCTCTTGAAAAGATTTTTATTTCACTGTGCTCCACTGAAGAAAAACTATTTTGAAGCTCTGAAGGTTGTGAGAAAGTGGAACTGCCGCCCTCCACTCATCTCCACTGCAGTCGGCAGGGCTCCAGGCCGCTTTACCACGCAGGCTTCTGCAGAGACCAGAACACATCATGTCTCTAATCAGTGCCACAAAGCAAAATAGGATTCTCTGGCTCCTTCCCATGCTCAACAGTTAATAGAAATCTGTTCAGATGTTTGAATTTCCATGCAAAGAACCCACTCAGCTGCAGTAGTCAAAAGAATGGAAAATAGAGAAGTCTCTTTGGAGAGTTAACACCCAGGCCCTGTGAACATGAAGATGATTATTTTCCTCTACAAGGCTTTTTCACATGTGATAAGCTTGGCATGTTGCCTTGGTTAAGTGTCAAGCCCTGAATGTTTTTGTTTTTGCCCTGGTGGTCTTGAGGAGTTACTGGAATACTTGTTGGACCTGTTTTCTATCAGCGTGCGCACTGATAGTGACATTGAGAAGAAACAGGTAGAGGAGTGGAAAGGGGGTCTGGATTTTCTCTTGTTCAATTCTGATAGCAGTCTCCCTGTCTGCCCAGGCAGCCCTGCAGCTTCCTTCAGTCTGTCTTTGGCTCCTCGGCTGTGCTTTTTGCATTATTACATTGTAATCTCTTTTTTTCCCCTCTTGCTCCCAAGGGAGACTTGTCAAAACTCCTTATCTGTTGATGAATGAAAGGAATTTTTGTCTCCACTGCCTGGAACTGGTTAATGCAATTCTGGACAAAACCGCTGGGTCACTGAGTCAAGCAAACAGCAAAAGTTTAAATACATAGAAAGATTTTGTTTGGTGCCAGTTTGTATCATCATGTAAAGATATTTTCTGCCATGCAAGGAAGTGAAAAAGACAAGAATGAAGTCAGTTGTAAAGAGTTTTTAAGGACAAAGAATAAACATTACCAAATTCTGCAACTTGAATGTTGGCAGCGAGAATCCAAAAAGAGATATTTTAACATTCTCTCTGAAAGAGATTTTCATTCTGTTGTTGGGACATTTTTTCTCATTACTGTTCATTAGATCTTGATGTTAATCATACTGCAGCATTTCTGATATTAGAAATAGTACTTCTAGCCAAATCCTGCTTATCTGAGCAAAGACAATAGACATCTTCCATGAATACAAGACTGATTAACAGAAATGCCCTTTGGCAGTGGTCCAGTTCTATGAGGTCCCGTAAGTTCAACTTCCATTGAAATGATACCTTGAAAAGCTGAGTTTTAAAGGAAATGGGAAATGTTTAAAAACTGTGAAATCTAAAGCCCAAGTTCATTTTTAATGTCAACATTTTTTGTAAGCTGTTTTTGTTGTTGCTCCTGCTTTCATTGTAGTCAGTGGGAAATTTACTACTGACTTCAGGTAGCATAAGGCCAGTCTCTCTTGGCTTGCTACCAGGCTTCTGCTGCCTCATAATCCTGGTCTGAAAGCTTCCTTTGAGACAAAAATCTCTTGTTTGAAGAATTAAAAATACGTGTATCTATATGACTCCCAAAGCCTCCAGAGATCATCGCAAAATCCATTGTTACTAAAGATTACTCATAAATTCTTGAGTTGAGAATGGTTCCATATGACCATATGCAGTCATAGAAAACATACATATATTTGTGCAGAAGTTTCTCCTCAGTATTTGCATGAACAAAGCTCTGCCTGCATAAATAAATATCCATGAAAAACAGAGAACAGGCAAGCAAGAATTCCTTTGAATGGAAAGTCTTGGCTTGGAGCTTGAGCCAAAACTCCTGGAAGCCAACAGGAGTCATGCTATCGATCGCAATGAGCTTTGTATTGTGCCCTTTATTCACATCAGTGTTTGCAAATCATCTTTTGCAGTATTCACCCAGCTGAAATCATACTGCAAGCATATTCATATGGTATATTCACATAAATATGTGCTGTGATTCATAAACAAATTACATTTGCATCTGTTGGCTATGGCTGGGGAAATGACAATAAAGAAAGTAACAAAACAGAAATAAAAGAGAGAGAAAGTGATTATTGTGTGACACTGAAAGGAAGAAACTGAGCAACATTTCTTTATCATCTCATGTATCAAGAAGCAGAGGATTAAAGACATCCCCTAGGTTTTTCGGGAGGTTTCTAGACAGAACAAATCATTTAATTCCTATAGACTATAAATGACTGTTCATTTCAGACCATCTCTGAAAAATGTTCCCAAAATAAGTCATATGCTTCTAATCCTATATGGGGTTTTCTTGAATCTTCTTTTTATACATCTGAATTTTAATCTCAGATAAAATAATGTAAATTACAGCAGGATTCAGCCACAAATAGAAAGTTCTCTAGTGGCAGATTTTGCATTGCAGTAAAAATTATTCATGAAGAAAAAAGAAATGCTTTTATTGCTGTGTGTACGCACATGCAAACACACACTCTATAAAGGCCAATTCTTGCTTAAAGACAATCACTTTTACTTCTGTTGCCTTAGGAGAGTGCCAGTATTTGTTTTTATTAAGTCTCTTTGTAATACCTTCTTCCTAGCTAAGAAAACAACCTCTTGGCTGATTCTGCCACCACTAGCCTATTAAAATGTGGCAATAGATGTGGTTAAAGAAACACCTACTAAAGCATCCTTCTAGGTATGCCAGGACTTGCAGGCAACCAGGCAAGATCCCTATCACTCACCTACCTGTGTGGAGTATGTCAGTGCAATCTTCTGAGTGGGCATCTGTGTCAGACAGAATGTTTCTTCCCAAGCTGTAAGCTGGGCTTTGAAATATGTTACATATTTTCTCTTGTTCTTGTTCTGAATTCTGTCCCCTCTGTGTAGAATATCTACAAAAGTAGGAACCAGCCTTTTCAAAGCAGGCTAATTATTTTGGATGCCCAATTATAGACAAATTAAATGGACCTGATTTTCAGAAGGTGTTGAAACATGGGAAGTCAGGACATATTAAGACATCTCAGTTTAGATTTCCAAAAATACTAGTCATTTCTGAAAATTATATTCCAGATTTATATACACCCTTCACTGTAAGGGCAAAATAAGTCTTCACCGTACTGCAGATTCTCACGGCACAGTCAGAATCTGTGTGAAACCTCATGGTGCCTGTCTTTGGTTTAAGAAATAAATGAGTTAATCACAAAAGCACATATCTAGGGAGTTCCAGACTATAGAATCATGCAGGCTTTGTACAGCTGGGCGCTCATAATCAGTTATAGCACAGAAAGCAGAAAGGTCCTTATTACTTTCTATATATTTTTTTATTTCTCTTCAAATATCAATGCTATATTGACTGTTAATCTGAAAAACCTCATTTAATGTCAGCTTGCTCACAGTTATGAAAATTCAGGTAATGTATTCCTGCTACTAATTGTATTTGAGAAAGTGTTATTAATTTCATATATCAAGTTCGTAGTGGCCATCTGTTCCCTCCGAACTGCTGCGTCTCCCTCCATCTGCCCTGTTTTTCTTCTGCTAATCGGGTGGCAAGGGCTCAGATGATTGGGAAGTTTCACTCTGACTTTTGATTTGTCACTCATCATCAAGCCAGCTGTGCATTTTTAAACAGACTCTTGCAACGGGTGGTGCTGAATTTAAATCTGACTGTCTGTTTTTTTTAAAAAATAAAACTTTTTCTTTAAAAAAAAAAACAAAAAGAAGACAGATTGTATTTTCTACAGTGTAAAATGTGCTTTGCTGCCACTAATTTGGCTGCATCTGCACTCTCATGAATATAGATGAAGGTACTTGTCCAGGATATTATTAGGGACTGTGGAGAGTGGGGAAGAATTTCAAGTGTGGTAAGACACTACAGGTTTCTAATGCTCAGAGTGGTGAGCAAATAGATATGAAGCTTCTGACTTCTACTGGCACTGGTTAAAGTTATGGTATTAGTGCAGAGTTTTAAAAATAGATATGGGAAGAAGTAAACATTCATGTGTCTAAGTGGGGAAAATATAAAAAGAAAAGTAGGTGGCCTTTAGAAGGCTTTTCTTCTTGAATATCCAGCTTCAACAATTGAGGGGGACCAGCGGTCACTGAAAAGCATACAGGATCTATGTTTCACATTGTTGTGAAACTCAGTGTTGCAAGAAGGTGGGAATGAATAGACAGGAGCAGTCTTTGAGGCTCATATGGAAGAATATTCTCAGAATCCTCCAAATATTTCAATTCAAAGCATGGCCCACATGAGATCCTTAAAGGAAAAACTGCAGAACATCAAAACAGTCAGAGGAGAAACAGTCCACACTTGAGAAGGTCTCTTTCTAATTTGTAAAAGAGTGGCCAAAATTCTCAGAAAGAAAAGGTTTTATCTCCTTTACCAAATCCACACTGTCCTTGGCTATAGTAATTCTAGATATTATTCTTATCCACACATATGCTCAAATCGTTTTGACTCTTGTTAAAACATTTCATACCTCAAGGTGAAAGATTAAATATTTATGCCTGGTGCAGGGGGGATATTACGAAAAAAGATTGGATGAAATGAAGGCAGAGAAGCTTCAAGCTGTGTAGGAAGAGGAAATTCTCAGACAATGAGCCTGTATTAAGCAGAATAAAAACTTAAGGGATATTATAGAGCCTCATCACTTGGCCCATTAGAAACCAGAGCTGACAAAACAGCAGAAAACATGCGGCAGTGGAAATGAGATGAACTGTACAGTTTATCAGGCTCCTTCTATCTCAATTTTCTATTGTTGCATGATTTGATTTATGAAATCCAGATAGCACAGGACACTTGCAAGCAGAAATATGTCATAGTTTCTGAAGCATATGATACTGTTTTACAGCTCTGAGGTGAAGTCGGATGGCTTCTCTTTGCAGGGGTTCATGAGAACATTTCCCTGGTTTGTATTTATGAGAGGTCAGAAATAAAGCTCACATGTGGGAATCTGTTTATTTTAAACTAAAAGAAAAAATTGAAAGACTTGCCAACTCTAGCACCTATTATTTGCTGTGTATTCTCTGCACAGACACATACTCACCTTTAAGGTTTTGGACAGTTTTTTACAAGATTAAGATTTTTTTTTGAATTGAACTATACTTAATTTAAAGCTACTTATGCATAAATGTATGTACATGTTTTATATGAATCTATTGCAATATTAAAGTCATTATACTTTTGTTTGATTTTCCCATTTGAACAGTCCCCAAGCTCTGATAAAATTTAATCAAAACTGTCAAGTTTCACCTGATTCTTAGCTGCTGCCAAGAAATACCAGAACCATTAGGTGATCCCATTGTGAAAATGTGAGTAGGGGCCAACCTATTCTGAAGTTTTGCGAATCTCATTAGACATCTCACTTCACTTTATAGCACAAGGAAAGAGCTGACTAGTTTTATCTGGTTTCTGTGGGTTGGAGTAGAAGGGGCTAGGAGCAGGGAGGAACTGTGTCAGACTGCTCTCTGTCTCACAGTAGTAAAACAAGCCAGGTTTCTTGCAATCCTCAGTGCATCTGTACCTCTAATTTTATTCACAGCAAGCATAGTTTTCATACATCATTATAATGCTTCGTATCTAGAAGTCACCACCTTTCTCAGTGCAAAGGACCAACTAGACCTGTAGTTGGTCATTTCCAGGTAGACTTGTTACACTAGTGGATGTAACCATGGCAACCATTTGCCACTTTCAGGAACTTTTCCAAAAATATGTACCCGAATACTAAATTGGCTGTGTAGGGTGAATCACTAATTAATTGAAAAAAAATCTAGCTGGAGTCCAAGATTTAGAAAATGATAAAAAATCTTTGGGGATTTTTACTCTTTTGCAAAAGGAACCCTGTAAGCTACTACTGAGGCCTGACTATCTTTTATTCTTGAGCATTATTATGTTACCAGGGCTATAAAAGGACATCAATGTAAAGGATGAAAAATCAGTACGAGTAGGCAAGAAACAATTCAGCTTTAGTAAAGATTGTAGAGCTGCTCTTGCAATTACCTTGAATTTATCTGCTTGTCAAACTATCCAACTTTTAGTATAACCCATATAGAAAAGCACTGGTACAATACCATGGAAAAAAGAAATAACATGTTGCTGTTGTTTTCTGGCTTGCCTCTAGTATGAGGTCTAAATTGCTTTTGGTCTTGAGTTTTTCAAGCTGCAGTGTGCCTTTTGTAGGACTTGCATGTGTTTATTTTCACTAAAGTGAAGGGGATTCCGTAATTACCATTATTAATAGTAGTGACAAAATATTTACCTGGCATCATTACTTCGACTGCATTTCACATGTGTAATCTCATTCTTGTGTTTATCAGGCAAACAACACTGAGACAATTAGTGCCATAACAATAAAATAAAACAAAAGGGTAAGATAAATATCTCCTTTAAATGCATCCAGTTCATTTGACTTAGGCACAATTGTATCTAGATGTGCCTGAAGAGGAGCTGTTTTTCCAAAAGAGAATCTGTTTCCAAAAGAGGATCTGCTTTTCCAAAGATACTATATAAAGTCACAGGTTAATCATTACATAATGTACAGGAAAAGAAATACAAAAACACACAGAAAAAGCTGGTGAAAACCCCTGGATAAGAATGCTTCTGATAAGATGAGTGAAAAACCACTGAACCACCAAATTCACTAACACAAATAAATCTTGTGGCAGTTCTCAAAATAGGGAGGGTCTCAGGGGAGAGATCTAATTTTAAGCCTAACACCCAAAGGACAGTTCTGGCTTTGACACTTGACTCAGTCCAAAGAAGGAGGGCTAGGCAACCCATCAAGACATAGCTGATCATGATTTGAATGTAGGTGGAACCCAAATAAGGGAGGCTAAATTAAATCCTATCTATTTAGCTTGCAGCCAGGTGAGACAGTAACCACAGAAGTAGTGTAAACGCCCAAACTAATTATTTTAAGTGGCACTGTGTCCTGGACACACTGCAGGCAGGCAGCAATCCTGCTCTTAGGAGGCAGTAGCTGTGGTGAAAGACATGTAAATATGAAATGATATACATTTTTCACTCTTTGGGTCTGAAAACTATGCAAAGATGCCAAATTCAAAAGGCTTTTTTTTCATTAGAGGAAAAGAAAGAACAACAACAACAACAAAAGCTAAGCAAAAACACTTCCTCCACCGCCAAATTTTCTCTCTTATCTACAACTTTCCATAGGGAAAATACAAACAAAAGTGATGCTAAGTTTGTTGACACAATTTTCTAACTGAAAAGTACATACATAAAAGAGAACCAAGATATGGAAAAGTATTGCCAGAATATGGAAAAGTGTTATATATTTCTACATTTTCAAGATTCTAAGGCAATGGCTGCTTATTTGTTTAAAACACTCTACCGGCATGAAAAATCTCAGCTATCTCATCTACATGGACAATGCAAAAATAAGTTATAGGATCAGAGATCAAAAATCTTCTTTACCAGTTACGTGACTGTGCACCAATACCAATCAAGTGTTTACTCACTAATCATTGCTTAATCACTAAGCACTTACTGAAGCTCAGAAACATTACAGACATTTAGAAGTTCAGAAGGATTATTAGAGCTGTATAGCCACTTTTATGGCAAGGAAGAGTTGGCTAATAGCCATGATCATTTACAATCCAGTAAAACTAAAACTGAATACAGAATGGTTTTGGTGGAATAATCTGACAGAGACATAAGAGAAATAAATTCTAGTTTATTTGACAATGAATTTCTATAATTTTTTAAATAATCTTAAAAGTCTTTGCTAAAAAGTAAAGGTAGTTTATACAGTGAAATAGTAGCTAACTGGCATTGCCAGAATTGAGGAACAGCCACGGGACAAATGGCTTGTTTAAAGCATGCTTGACATTCAACCCTCTCTCCTTATAAAATGAAGTAATGCTAATTCCCATCACTTGCTGACAGGATTAGCTGTCCTACTTGTCTAAGATGGACTTGTTTAAGATGTGAATTGCAACTGAAGGAAACCAAAAGCAATGAAAAATGTAATTATTAAATCTCTGAGGAAGGTGCTCTAGTGGGGCTGGGCACTGTACAAGAGCAATCTATGTCCTAATCCTTCTACAGTCACATGGGCAAGAGTAAGAATTTTAAAGGGATGTGCCTACATTTACTGAAGCCAATGAGAATTAAATGCCTAAACACCTTTAAATACCCATTTTCAAAACAGTAGCCTAGAGGTCATTTGTCTGTAAAGAATATGTTTTCCATAGGAATAAGCTGATGAATCCAGATTCCCAATGATTCTTTCCTCATCTTCTGACACACCTATGGTCCAATTGCCTCTGTCACCAGTGCCCACTATACTAAACTACTGTAGGACTCCAAGGCTAAGGGACAACTAGATTGAGGCAGGAAGCCTTACATAACTAACGACTGATTAGAGCTGTTGGTAGATAGAAAAATCAGATTCTTTTTATTGAAACCCGTCTGTGGGAAATAAAATAGACCAGGACCACAAAGCAAAGAAAGACAGAAGGCTACCCTTCAGACTCTATAGATAAAGCCTTCCTATAACATATTTGATCCTTATTTTACAAGAAAATTATTCATGAAGAAGAGTTCTGCTCTCCATTTTCCAGACAGGAACACTAAGGTACAGCACCTGCAAGGTTAAATGTCTGATGGAATTAAATTATACAGTCAATGAACACCAAAAAGAGGAACAGAAGTTGGGCTCTGCCTGCATACACATCAGCACAGTAATAATTTCTCTCTTTCAGGTCCAGGTTTTTTCCGTTTCAAATCAATTTTTAAACTACCAGATCAGATCATGCTGACTAATAATGAAGCATATTTTTATCTTTTGTGCTCCTTCATATCCTTGTGACCAAAGGATAATAAGTTATGTTGTGCTGTGGGAATTTATATGTGCATTTGAAGATAAGAGAAGACTCAAGGAAAAAGTCATGTCCCAGAGCTAAAATACCAGTATCTCCTCTCTGCAGAAGAGATTCACCTTCACCATAACATTGGACTGAATTACATGTTATAGTCTATGACATACTTTGACATGACTAATGTGACCCAGGTGGTCTCAGTGGTAGAAAAATGTTAACGTAGAGTGCATGGTTTATGAGATACACATATGCATTGACAACAAAAAATACTCATGGCTGTGTTTGTATAATTAAACCAAAAAGAGAAATAAAAAGAGAGAAATCCATGAGCTTACAGGGGTCTGCAAATACACAAGCTGTCATATTTCAGTATTTACATGTATGAAAGGTAGTGGGTGACGGTGTGTTTATAGACAGTGAGTTTCTAAAAGCACATGTGCAAACTGTTCCCTCTGTTGTTTAGAGGATGACCAGATAGCCATTTTTTTTAACTGCAGTGTTTAAGCGGGACCATATGATACTATGTTTTATTTAAATTTGGGCTTGTACACTGAGGCTGGAAACTTGTATCTTTAGAAAGATTTCATATTGCATAGTGCCACCATATGTTGCCTACTTTAGTGTTTTAAGGAGATTGCCTACTGCCTAAAGGTAGCATGTCTCAAATTTACAAATCACATATTGCTTGAGGGCAAAAGTGAAACCATTGATTTAAGAGAATGCAATATGCTGAGTTTAAGGGTGTTAATTCTGCTCTATCATTCTCCAGGATTCTTTACATTGAAATATATTTTGGTGAGGGAAAAAAATGAAAGGACTGAAACTACACGTTTTGTAATTGCATTTTGAACTCTAAAGGAAAAAAGAAACTGTCTGATTAGCTAGTCTCAGACACATCTAGCATAAGTGTTCTTGGAACCTCTTGAAATGAACATCCTGAATTATGAAGCTGCCCTTTTCCATTTCTCATCATTAGTGTAAATGGAAAAGTAGCCACTAGTACGTTACAACTAATTTAGTAGACAGACTTGTTCTAACATTTGTTCTGAATTATCTCATGCATATTTTAAAGGGAAAACTTGTAATTTATTTATATATCTTAATATTTAACTTTCTTAAAAAATTTGGATTGCTCACAGTAATTTAATACATTTCTATCCAATGTTTGCCTTCAGATAGCTTCTGCAAATGTTGAGATAGAGAACTCCTAATCCCTGAATGTGAGATCATTACCCCATTGAACATCTTCCATTTTTCATCAAGCTTAAATTAAAATATTTCAAATGATGAAGCTTCTATTATTTTCCTTGAAATATATTTCATACCTAAATAATTCTTCCAAGGGACAGTGCCTGGAAGTGATGAACAGCTCTTGCAGCATTAGCATTATTATTACTGCATTTACATTAACATACCTGATTGGGAAGACAATAAAAAATAAGAGTTCCATTGTACCACAGTGATGGATAACTAAGACAAGGCTTTTGAAAGGATGTCCTGTGTAGCCATTGGGCATAAATGACCAGTGGAGAGAAAAGCAAACAGTACAAAGTGCTGATGAAATGAAGGACCTATGCTCAAAGGTCTCCGAGACCTTTTCATATTGCCTGTTTTTGTGAGGCCTGGGTGAAAACCAGCCTTTCAGTAGTTTGCAATGTTCCCTCTGGAGCTGGTCTTGTCTAGAGCAAAGAGTGAACCAATGCATTAGCAGTGAGGAAGATGAGTGAGTTTGTGCCCTTACAGAATTAAGCCCCAGACTACAGTGAAACTGGGGAGTAGTCTAAGGGAGGTAAGGTGATGGCTTCCTACATTTAGCAGGGAGAAAAAGCTCAGAAGTGCCCAATGAAGGCACCAGGAGTTGAGGAATCAGGGCTGCTGCTCCCGCAACTGGGCGAAATTGAGGGTATTCGACAGGAATGGCTCGAGGGAAGGTTTGGTGGTAGCAGGTTTTCTTTGCTTCTCTCACTATTAAATTGAATGTTAGAAAATGCTTTGAAAGTGAACACTAAAATAGAGTCTGAATAGGTCATAAATTGCATATCCTAGTTTTGGCCGTACTTCGTTCTGGATAATTTAGAGATTGGCATGGGAAACCTCTGAAACTCTGAAATTGTCCTTATTTTTTCCTATAAATCTTGTCTATGCTTTCCATGTATTTCTCACTTTCTTACACCACAAATTTGTCAATAAAGGCATTTTTATGGACGTTGGTGACAGGTCTCACACAGCACGCTTTTTTAGGAAGCGCAGATGCTTTTTTTGCTCTGACTTGCACTAAGCAGGTTAGGTGACTGTTTATAAGAAAACATCGTGGCCAAACTGAGACTCCTGTTTCCAAAGCAAATATTCAAGCTAGTCCGCTTACAAGTCACCCCCATTAACGGGAACTAGCGCTGACTTCTTTGCAACAGTTCCGCATCACTGAATACCCTTCACAAATACCACTATGGCTTAATTTACTTAATTTTAGTATCCATGTTAACCTAATACTTTTCTTTCTCAAGAGAAAAAAAAAAAGGCAGTTTATAACTCGCTTTCTTATCAGGTAATAGCTATCTGGGTTTATTTAAAGAGCCTTTCTTGGCGGCACAAGAAGCGAGCCCCTGCGAGGACGGGAGATTAGGTTCCCGCGGGGCTGCCCTGCGCCTTTGTGCGGCCGTCCCTCCTTTGTGCCCTGCTCGGTGGCCTGTGCTGGGAAGCCTGTGGGGAGGAGATTAAGTTCCCTTCAGCTGGCCGGGCTCAAGGCGTGGCTTTTCCACGTTTTGGCTAGCAGATGGTGACAAACCAACAGGTGCACCCAGCTCGCCGCACCGAGCCCGCTGCATCTGCTCGGCACACAAATAGCGCGCCCGGCTGCGTCCCCCGCGCCAGCTGCAACGTGTGCTGTGACCAAGTACGGCTGCAGACAAGGTGCTGAGAGATGCAGGCCGGTGACCTTCAACTATTAACCTTTCTACATTATACTCCGAGAGGGGTCGGTGTGGCAGGGATGCTTTGATCTGAATATTACATGAGGAAAAATGAATCGAGGCTGCAAGGTGATTAGCCGGTGGAGGAAGTGGTGGCCCTTTAGCTTTAAGTTTTACAGTGAGTGACAGGTTCCCCCACTCATTGAAAAATGCTCCCGTTTTAACAAACCTCTCTCTTTTATCAGTGCCACCAGTGGGTGGCAATTGCCCCACTCTGGATGCTTTTCCCCCATGGATATAATATCAAACTGCTCAGACTATAATGTCTGAGGCTCATCATATTCTATTTTCCCCATATTCCCTCCAGGGAACATGATTCCAGTCCAGGTTACGTAGAGTTTCCAGACTCTGTGCTCAGGCAATAGCATGTTTGGTCTCCTAGCACAGTTAGAAGCACCAGAGCAGGGACAGGAGGTAAAATGACAATTAATGCTCCATTTCTAAGGATACCTTAGCTTTTCTCAAGCTTATAGCTATACCTCAGAGAAGATACTGCAGAATATATCTCTGATTACAATGTTTTTCCTTCCCAACTTGACCATATCCTTCCATAGTCTCTCTCATCGCATTTTCTTCTGTCCAGCCCCCTAATACAGCTCAGCTCTCACTCTCCCCAAACAAGCAGCTCTGTAGCTGATCTCCTTGGCTCAGAGCTGGGCTCTTTAGTTGTCATTTTCTCTCTTTAACTGTTCTTCCTCTCTGCTTCCCTCTCTGCTCCCCTTTCACACTGACTTAATCGAAGGTCTATTCTTCCCCCAGGGCCCTGTACTTCGGTGATGTTCTGGGTCTGCTGTAAGGTCTTCGCAAACCTGGCAGTTTCTGTTAGACTAACAGCTGTCTCCATCCCTTGCAGCTCTGGGGCTTCCCTGGGTCAGAGCACATCATGAAGCAACGAATTTCATGACTCTCAAGTGGAAAAATTATTGGCTCAGGCGAGGTTACAAGAAACCTTCTGGTCCGGAGGATACAAGCCAACCTGCCGGCGTTCCACAAA
Source organism: Tinamus guttatus (assembly GCF_000705375.1). Next base: position 42,995 of record NW_010582041.1, read on the forward strand.
AAGAGCTGCTAAAACATGGCCAAAGACAGGAAAGTCCTTCGGGGATGGGTTGCATTTGAGGTGGGGTGCACCAGATTACTGCTCTACAGCTATTGAGCTTTTAGAGAGTCTTCCTGGCTGGACTCAGCTGTGAGCTGTTGCTCGTTTCTTTTGGATGGCCTCTTTGTTCCCAGTCTTGGAGGGAGGAGAAGCAGACACAGAGGGAAGTGTTTCCATCATAGTGCAAACTGAGCTACATAACGTCTGGAATGATGACTGGCTGCATCCAAGCTTGTCTGGGTGCCTATTTGGGGAGCTGGAGAACAGCTCTAGCCGCAGTTACATGAGCCCTGAGCGTCCTTTAGATGGCTCATTTTGAAGACAATATAAGGGATTTTAAACAGATTGCCGTCTCACACGAGAATTGCCAGGAAAGGGTGCAATAGCCTTCCAAAGAGGAAATTCTTCAGTAGGAGCAGGAGCTGAAATGGATGGAGTGGTGGAGAAATAACTGTTACAGTGATGGAGAAATAACTGTACTAACTGAAACCAACTTGAAGGATTTGAAGACAACAGGTTACTGTATCTACAATTCTCATAAATGTGTATTTCATTGGCTTTCATTCTTTCAACTCCATTTTTCTTCTGTCAATTTCCTAAGCCACAGATGGTTGTTCTGTACTCCTTCTGCTATACCAGAGTTATAAAAAAATTCTTTATTTCTAGGGAGAGAAGTCCTCTGTAAATATATCTCCCTGAACACCTTTACTCCTAATTTCAAAAGATATAATCACAACCATTTATTTATATATATATATATATACATTTGTGAAAACATTCTTACCTAAAGCATAACTAAATTGATACATTGACTTTTTCTGAAAAGCTACTAATATTTGATTTTTGTGGTTTCCTCCAAATGCCACTAAATGCTATAACTGCCACAAATACCTACATAATATTCACTATGTTTTTGAATATTTCACAAAGCCTAAGAAGAAATGTTTGTGAAAGTAAACTGTTGTCCCCTCTGGAAAATCTGGAAGAATTTCGTACAGGTGCACAACCTGTCTAAATGCTTTTTAACCACCATGTAGCATGGCTAAAGAATGACAGCATAACAGTAGTATGCTTTAAGAATGACAGCATAACAGGAGAGTGTTTTACAAAATAATTGAAGTAGCTACAGAGTGGATATCATTCCACATGAAACTGAACAAGTTATAAAATAATGCCCATAACTGCATAATACATTTCTGTCTGACATTACAGCTTCCAAGTCTACTTAATTCTCCCAGAGGCTTGTCTCTAAGCTCTATAAAATTTAGACTTACTACAGGAAACAAAAGTCTTTTCAGACTAGGGCAACTTTTTCTCCCTGTTTTCAATCCTATACTGTCCTTGCTGGTTCTGGGGGCAGGGCTCTTCCTATGCCAAGCCTCAGGAGGCCCCATAAAGCTCACAATCCCTTTTTTTTTTTTTTTTTTTTTTTCTGTCCCCCCCACCGAGGTGAGGAAGCAGCTCAGAAGGGGTTAAGTGGCTGGGGACCAGATGCAGCTGGACCCTGTTAATCTGCAGGGACCAGCTGCTTTGTATAAAAAGGAAGCAGAGAAACAGAGTGGCCAGTGCTGAGGGAAAGCTGAGGGTATTAAATTGCTTGTACTCTGGAAAGAGGGGAGTGAGCAGCACTTATGTTATGGCTTCTCAGTGCTCTTGCAAAGGCAGAAAGGCTCTGCAGGTATTTTGTTTGTGTTTGGAAGCTGCTATTGCAGTTGGCGAGTGGCAGCCCACCCAGGGTAGTTGCCTTTAGTTCTTAGTCCCTCCTAGGAAGGTGAATCTATGGGGCCAAAGCTGATACTGAGCAAATCAGGTGCAATAAGCCCCACTCTGGTTTTTATTTCATTTGTTTCCAAAGTTGGAAAAAGAGCAGAGTCCCTTGTACCTTCTGGAGTTTTAATGCAGGGAAGGTGCTGACCCCTCTCTTGGCTGTTTTGGGAAGCTCTCAGCCAAGTGAAGCTTGTATTTCTCAGTTGTCACAAATATCCTCCTCTGTCAGTGCACGTTGACACAAAAGTTCTACAACTGTCACCCACTATAATGCTTGTCAAACGGGCTGTTGGAGGAAAAGCCCTGAGCAGTGTTCACTAACTCTAAAAGCTCTAGGAGCAGAACTGGAATTGCATAATACCATGTACAGAGCTATTAGAATATATTTAGTAATTCCATTAGAAATCTGCTGTTGCGCAAGGCAGAGCATATGGGGAGAAGTTGGTGAAAACCTGATTAAACATTTATATGGAGCATATTTTGATTTAACTTACATAAATAATTCATTATTTTTGTTTTCTTGTTTTCTTTCTTTCAAAACCACCCTTTTATACACCTGCTGTGCTAAAAATAATGCTGCTTTATCTGTAATGAAGAAGTGGTGGTGATAAGTAGGGATACTGTGGCAGTAACTGGGGTCGTTGTACCCATCTGCACCAGATTCCCATCACTCATATTTGATAGACCCATATCCTTTCGAAAAACATTGTATTCCTATAAAAGCTGTAGTAGTTTTCTTTTGTCTTCACAAACAGTGAAGTATTGTCATTCCAAGGGCAGTTATTATTATGCAGAAGTTAAGTTGTGCTGGGAGTCCAGATCAATAGCACAGTTTTCCCAAAGCTATGAGGAATTGCTACTTGCATATCGGATGACTGAATTATTTTCTAAACTAAGTAACAGTTTTAAAAGGAGATTCATTTCTGAACTTTGCAAAACTCTGGGTTCAATATTCTAGTTCAGCTTCAGTTTCTGTACTCTGTTGGGATTCAAAGTCTGATTTGCAATAACACTAACTGTCTTTTATATCTTCTTTATATTAATAACGTGGTACAAAGTGGGTCTAAATCCCACTTTAAGGCCCCCTCTTGCCATTACATATATGAGGGGATTCAAGCTTCTTATTTAAGAGTTCATCTGAGTGAGCATTCAAGCACCCCAAAGCACAGATTTTTCTCTGAAACTCCCCAGAACAAGGTATTTCACAAAAACTGCTTCTCCTTTCCCTCCCACTGAGTTTCAGAGTTCAAACACTGGCAATTTCCAGTACCATCTTTTCTTGTCTTCTCATTACGAGTAGGATTTCATTACCTGTGGAATAACTAGCTCCTGCTTTCCTGCATCAGCATTGTCCCTGCTCCTTTCTAAGACTGCTGTCACTCATTACAGCAATGAGCCCTTCTTTCATAGCAGCACAGCAGACTCCAGAAATGCAGGACTCTAGATCATTACCGGCGAACAGAGTCACTTTGGGGTCATTATCAGAGAATAGTGTCACTTTTTTAAAAAAAAATGGCATTTCCTCTAAAGCTCTGTGTGGCGACAGCTGCCTTGTGAATCCTGCCTAAGTTCTGCAACCCAATGGCTTTGACCAGCATGGTTCAGCGGGGAATTAAATTATGAAATTTTGTTGTAGAGAAGACGCTGAAGTCTTTTGAAACAGAAATATTATCTCCTGCATAGAACATACTATATTCAGCCCTGAAGGGCTTTATGAAGCTGCTCACATAAAAGCTTGATAGTGTTAGCTTGTCAATGTATTAATCATGATGTGGTTAAGCAAAAATCCACCCCAAACTTTCGGAGACACTGTGCAGAAAAATTCTTCTAATATTTCAGTCGGTTTGTGGGCTAATGCTTTCCGCTTGTGCGAAAGCAGACGGTCTGTTAGATTGCAGAAGTGATCTCTAATGAAAAATAAAGCTTTCAGCACGTGGCTTTGGCAGTTACAGCTCATTTCTGTGCGCTTTCCAGCCTGGAGAGAACAGGAGAGGGCCCAGGGAGCGCCCAACCGGGTCCGTGAGCGCCGAGCGCGGCTGCTGCCGTCGCAGTGGGAGCTGCACGGGGGAAGCAAGGCTGGTTGGTGAATTTCATTAAAAATCCGCGATGTCTCTGCGCACAGCCTTATTCACAGTTTTTTCTGTATTGTGATTTTAGGATATAACAAGGTGTTAACAAGAAAAACATGTTTTCATTAAAGCTGTATACAAAATGTATCTTTGCCCTGAGCCCTTCTGTGTGTTTATTTTTCTGAAACAGTCTGTTACTTAAAGAAACAAACAAAAATCGAAGCAGAGGAAGAAACTTTCCTCCTTCTGCGGGAAGGTCCCTTGGAGCCCCTTCCTTTGCCTCCTGCCACAGCCATCGGGCAGCGCTGGGCCAGGTCGGCACCTCACTTGTGCCGCTTATTTTGTTAAGGAGTTGTAAGCGTTTGCTCTGTTTTCTTTTTTTTCCTTTTCTTTTTTTTTTCTTTCTTCCCTCTCAAAGTGAAAACACTGTAAAAATAATGACAGCCATAAATACTGCATTAAACACTTTCTAAAAGGTTATAGTTCGCAGCTGCGAGGTCGCGGCCCTCCGGTTATACTGCGGCAATGGAGCGGGATGCTTTCCCAGCCCGCGCGCACAAGTGAAGCGGAGCGGAGGGAAGCGCTCTGCATCCACGGCAGCAGCACCGGAGCCTTGTCCAGCCGTCACAGGTGGAGGATGGAGCCAGAAAGTGGAAGCCCATGGAGAAGGGTGGGAGAGAATACGCAGCAGGCTGGGGAAGATGAAGCTGTTCTGAGAAAAGGAGTGAGAAAGGTGGAGGGAGTGAAAAAATAAGCTCAGAGCAAACGAGGGCGATGGAAAGGAAAGATGAGAGCAAAGGAACTGCCCAAGGGAGGTGAAGGACGTGACTGATAAAAGAGCAAGAGAAAGGGCAGGGCGGTGGTGATGCAGGATGGAAAACTCTGAAAACTGGAATTCTCATAGGGAGGCCGAGCCAAGCATTACTTCCCCGACATGCTATGAAAAAGGAAAAGAGAGACGGAAATTTCAATAATTTACAAAAAAATGAGGGTACATGTACAGGTGAGAAGGACAGACACAAGAAAAAAAAAAAGAAAAAATCCCTGGACCAAGCTGGATCCATGAGGATGTATCTAAACACAGGCAAATGAGAAAGGGAATTTAACTTTTCCTGTTCACAGGAGAGTCATTAACCCTCCTCCATGCCAAGATGCCTTCCATATCTATACAGGCAATGAAACAATATAGCCATGTTCCTGGTCCAGAACATCTGGGACTGGACATGGGAGCTGGTGGGCTTGTGGGAAAACAGAACTAAGCTTGGGCCTAAGGGTGGGACAGTTTTTGCTGTTCATATTTGCAAGTCTGTGTCTACAACTGTGCTCAAACTCATATTTGCGATGTGACAGCACTTAAGACAGCCTGTTTTGTCCCATACTCCCAGAGCATTAAGCATCCTTCTGGCATATATATTACACTCAGTCTGCTACGGGAAGGATTTTCTGATTTTTTTTTTTTTTTTGAAATAGGCACATCGAAGTTAGACAGATTTTTCTCTCCTCAGCCTTAGAGTACTTTGGGGGCTGTAAGCAAGTATGGAGAGGTTTGTTTTACAGCACGGTATTTTATTTATTTGGCAAGCAGGAAAATCATGTCTGATCTTAAAAATTAAACCCACACTTGCTTAAAGCAGGAGGATTGGCCAGTGAAGGTGCTCTGGTACCTGGTTCAGACCCTCAGCTACGTATGTTCTCATGTCAAAGATAATGGAGCTGCATCCTCAATGCAGAGTCAGCCCAATCATTAGGATACCAGGGATGGAGCGGTATGCTTTTCTAATGTAAGAGGCCCATAAGTCTGTATTCCACCAAGGTGAAGTCAAATGTGCTAGGCAGAAAGGAGAGAACAGACAATTTCATGCCTAAAATCAGGCTAGTGAGGACTACAAGCATTGAACACGTTTTCAAAGCTAAAAAGACCTCAGATTTGTTTCCATTTGCTTCACTTTCCAGCTGTCATGTAGACCTATAGCTGAAAGAAACAACAAAGATTCTGTGGAGATCTTTTTGGAAGTGGCTTGATTCGTGCGAGCTGCAGCCACAGGAGTGAAGGGTCTAGGGACAGAGAGACGGGCATTGGGACAGGCACTTCACCTTGAGAAGAAGAGGGAAAAGTATTTTCAGATCCTTCTTTCCATGCTCTTCATCTCGAACTGCCCATCTTGGCAACAGTTTCACAATAATTTTGGAAATTATTTCAGCGCTCATGATTTTTTGCATACACTGTTGGGATGGGTGAAAGATAGAAAACAAACACTTGTTGCCAGGTAACTATTGTAACTGGGCATATGAAAAGTAATTTTAATCCATGCTTAGTTTAGCTGGCAACCGTCCCTGTCATCTGCTTGGAAACTGTTTAAGTAGATAAAGTGTATTAATGAATACAAGCAAAAAAGCAGCCCCTTGTACCTGCTGCATGTGGGGAAGCGGGGAACTGAGGTTTGTTCCTATCCTCATCCGCAATGTGCGGGGTGAAACAGCATAAAATTTAAACCAGTGTGCCTGATGTTAGTTGCACTAGAGGAGATGCTGCTACTTTGCACTGATTTTTTTTTCAGATCCATTAGTACTGCACTTTCTCGGAATGTTTTATTCAAGAATTGAGGTTATACTTTCCCTTTTCTTTGTATTTACTACTTAACCTTGATGTTCAGAACCTTTATTACTTAACCTTAGGAAGCCAGATTGGTTATACCTTCTCCAAATAGGTAGCCACAGCACGGGAGGCACACAGCTGTCGTCAGTATGTCTGTCTGCGCAGGGCTGAGGGCTATTAAGGCCTTCAGACCTTTCTTCTCTTGCCAGCTTGATGTGGGAGTAATGGGAAGTGTGTGATGGCTCCTTTGCCCTGTACAGAAAGCAATGGAGCCGCTGAGCTTTGCGCTGGACTTATGAATTAGCAGTTTGTTGTCTTGGCTTTTTTCTCCCTCCAGCTGGGTATGTATACACCTCTCTAGAGAAATTAGCTGCCCTAGGTGAGCTCAAATATTGCTTCACTATTGCTTATAAGATTGCAGATGTCTTTCTGCACCTGACAGCAATCACTGCAATAGCAAGAGAGGGGTCCACTCTTGCTGACATCTGTAAGAGCTCTGCCACGATGTCAGGAGAAGCTGGATTAGACTGACAGGAGCAGATTTTCTGCCTGACTTTTGCTTATCTTGTTCCCTTTCCCTCTCCATGTCCAATTTTGTATTGCATAAATTATGTCAAGCACAGACTGGGAAAGCCAGTGCGGGATAGGATGAACTCCTAGAGCTGTCAGCTGGCACCTTGGCTCTGGGAACCATTGGCAGCTGGTACGTGTTAGAGCCGCATGGAGTCTGATCCCAGCTGTGCCCAGGGCTACATCCCAGGGATGAATACCTAGCAGAGTGGGATGGAAAAGACAGTACAGACTCTAGTCTATAACTGCAACTGCAAGAATGCATGTAAAACCTTTCTGCAAATGTGAGACTTCTTTTCCCTCTGCAGCATGTTTATTTTCTGGGGTGAAACTTTAACTTGATGGTGCAGTTCCTCTCACCTAATGTCAGCCACATAAAATGACAGCGTTAGCCTTGTGGGTAGCTAATCTAACTGACTCCTTATGCACTTTCTAGAGCATTTGAAGAGATGTAGACACTCAAGGAGTAACTAACCCATCCTTTCTTAAAATGAATGAGACCTCTGGAGGTTCCTGAAAAAGAGCCCGTTCAATGAGCTGGAGTAGCTGTCAGGTTTTTAGACAGCAGAATGAGCAGAGGTAAGTTCTGCTCTGAGAGGGTGTCACTATACATGAGTCCAACAGAATTAAATTCCCTTCTTCTGGCTTTATTTCTTATCACTGTCTTTTACTCAGAGTAGTTTGAGAATGAAATTACTTAAAAGAAAAGCATGGAAAATGTTAAGAATGAAACAATAAGGTGGGTAGGGAGCTCCCTGCCTGCAGTGCCCATTTTGCTGTACAGTCAGCTCCCACACTCATGCAAACGTCACTGACGAGTTTTGCCCATCAGTGTTTATTGGCAGTATTCAAAACTGTTTTGACTGCTTGGGATGGCTGGGAAGGAATAGTTCACTCATTTTCTGTGTTTTTTTTTTTTTTTATATATATGAATTTCTGAAATTGAGCATCTTTAAACATTCTGTCTTTTTAACTGGCTCCTTTACTTGAAATGTTAAAGATTTTTATTAAAATGCTTGGTCATTTGAAACTGGCATGCTTTTTTAACTGATATAACTATTTGGATAGATTTTTCATGAGCTGACTCTACCAAATTCAGAATAAAACATAAATCCTTATCTCGTGTCTGTGTTTTCAACCATCTTTGAAATTCTTTGCACGTACCCCTTTCATTAGCTAGAGAGAACTAATGACACATAATGCTTGTCTAAAAATAATTATTCTTTATTGTTCTCTCCTGTAGGTATAACGAAAATTTCTTGGTTATCAGCTAAATAAGTGATGTTTTTACAGGCAATGTTCCTGAGGCGACTTCCACACGTTGTTTGTTACAAATAGACTAACCCAATGACTACAATTAAAATAAATCAAGCCAGCTGAGCAGGTTCAAAAACATGACACAAACTTGACTAAATAGCAACATGACATAAAAGGATGCTGTAAAGCCTCCATGATAATAGTTGTAAAGGCTTCTGTATGCAAAATGTAAAAGACCACTTTTCTGTATGCTGCCATATGTCCACTGCAATTTGTGGACATATGGACGTAGGACTCTCTCATGTGTAATGTATATCACACAGACAAAAATAAAACAGGAGCAAAGGGCTAATATCATGAACACTGTTTAGAGGACAAATTAAAATGTTTGTTGTGGCAAAAACATGGGTGTACTAATTAATAGCTCTAGATTGCTTATTGGCACTGGCTGCGACAGCCTCAGGTTTTTGATAGGTTTCAATAACAGACAAGAGTGTGTAAAAACGAAATATGTGTCTTTAAGTGTAATTGCTTAGATAAGCTCTCCTTTCTGGAAAAAATGTACAGCCTGATTTTTTTTTTCAGTTTACAGTTTGAATTAATCTATTTGCAAATTTATTTATAATTCTACTGTCTTTATTGCCTTCTAGCATTGCCCACTGATGCGAAAGTGGGATTAGAAACAAACAGGAAGGGATACGAAAACTTAAAAGAAGTTTTCATTTCAGTGAAAATATTTGAAACATAAGATTTGTTTCCTAAGCAAAAGGAAAATGATAATGCACATCCAATGAGACATGCTTCATGTGCCTTCATTCCTCTTGAAGATGGAAACTGCCTGTTAAATATTGCCTTGCCAGCAATCAAAACGGTATAGGCTTAATCCTCACTTCTCTGACAATCAGGGAGATGATCTAAATAAAAGCAATGTTCTCTCTGCTTAGCATAGTCAGTAGCTTATATCCTCTTGCTAAAAGCCATAGGCCAGAAGAAAAGGATAAGTAAGACTACCTAACACTTAGAAAGAACAGCATATGCATTTACTAGTTAAAACTGAGGAGCATCAGGGAGTGGTTACTTAACCATCTTATTTTAAATATTAGATTTAAAATTTCCATTCTTCTTTGAAAGTAAGGCTGGCAAATGACACCAAGTTAGGGAAGGACAAAGGGATTTTATGGCAGAAGCTATACCCTGAATATTAAGAACACAACTGAGAACTGCTGCTAATGCGTGCATAGCAACTTGCTTCCGTAGGAGAGACACCGATTTCTCCCCTAGAGAGATTAATCTCCTCATAGATGAGTCATTCGAGCATGAAGAAATATTCTTTGGCCATCGTGCACCAAATGGAAGCCCATACATCAGACAATGATGGTGTATTATATTGAGACGTTTATAGGATTGGGACATGCCAGCTGGGATGTGCAGCTTTAAGGGAATAAAAAAAAATGAAAGGATTTAAGGTGGATCTGCACTGAAAATCACTGAGCCAACATTGTAAGAGTTCATTCACTTCTCACCATAGATATATTTCCATAGGGGTACTCAGTTCTTACGGAGAAATGTTTACTCAAATTTGCACCTTAGCTTTTTTTTTTCAGCTGTATGTTCCAATCTGTGGCAAAATAATGGGATTGAGTGAGCTATGCAACTGGGAACACGCTTCTTCCAGGCCTCATATCAGTGATATAGCTCGGACTCTTTCTGATATTGTTGTGCTAATAATGGTCACACTAACAGTTTTGATAAGTCCTGCAAAGGCTGTGAACAACTGCAATCTGTTGAGTTTTCCTGAATGTATTTTGGTTGTTAACAAGAGTTCAGAGATGAGAGCTGTTGACTTTTAAACTGGAGCTGGTAAGAGCAACGACTGTAGACTTTCCTCCTCCTTCTACTGATGATGACGATTTTGCAACACGGCCGAGGAAATGTGCCAGGGTCTCCTCAGCAGACAGCACTTCAACACGAGGAATTGAGTCGTGTATGTTGCATTTTGTTTACAAAGTATGACTGTAAATCTTAACATGCGAGTCACCGAAGTCAAATACTGTCCAGTGACCACGTTTCTTTCTATTTGAGAAAATTCCACTGAGGAAAGTGATCTTGGATTGACAGAACATGAAATGAAGAGGGCCAGTTAAAGTGGGCTCTCTTTCACATGCTTTAAGTGATCTTCCTACTCCTGTGAGTAAGCCAGAAGTGCACTAAGTTTAAGTAAATTGCTATTAATTATTCTATGCTTAATTAACTTCCTTCAGCTTAAGCACGTTCTTCCTTCTGTAGACAGATTCAAGTCTTGCTAAGCATGGGGATATTTTTCATGACAGACAGTATTTAAGACTTCCCCAAGCCCATAGGAGGCCGAGGTGCTGTGGAATCATGGTTCTATCAGAAAGGCGTTTGCTCCAGGTAGGGGTGGGAAGGTGTCTGTGTGCTTATGCATTTGTACTTATGCAATGCCAGCATAGACCTATAGTCCCAGGTACCATAAGAATATTCCTATGCTTTGAGGTGGGAAAGAACAGGTGTAGGATCGAAACAGATGGATATGAGAAAATGCACTGGGGCTGGCCGAGGGCAAACCCTAACCCTGCGACCAGCTGGGGCCCTCCGCCCTCCCAGCTGCTCTATTTCCCGTTGGAGCAGGAGCTAGAACAAAAACTAGCCACCCTTTCAAATAAAAGCTTGATTTAGTAAAACAAACAAAAATCACAAAGTATTCAATCAGTCTGCTCCGAGCCTGTGCCCTTTTCACAGCCGTCACCCTCTTTCTAGCAGGCACGCACTTCCACAACAAGCCATCGCACCCTGACAGTCTTCAGTATGCTGTCTATGCCCTCCCACCCCGTGTTTACCTTGCAAAGTATCATCTTTTTATGTCATAAAAATTTCTAGTGGTAAATAACATCTATCAGGCAAGCTTCCTATTTTAACTCTACTTCATTGCCCTGTCAGGAAGTCTGGATTCTAAGAATATTTCAAAGTATGCTTTAATGGATAGTCGTGGAACATTTTCAATTTCGAATTCCAGTTACCTATATCAGAAAAACTTTTTTTTCCAATAAAATATTTCATTTTAGATTCATTTTTGCCTCAGAAACACATTATGTTTTGGTACATGATATACAGTAAGGAGAAATCATACATATTTTATGTGGAACACATATTGAATTTGTAATATGTGTCTGATAATGACTTTGTACTAAGCTCCTGTTCCTCCACAGTTTCAGTGTAATTGCTGTCCTGAACTAGACAGAGTCTGCAATACTGCTACTTACTTGCTTATACAGTTGTGTGAAAGCTATAAATCTGCCTCGAGTCTCTGACGAGACTTTCATACACTGAGGAGAAAAATGATACATCATGATAAAATAGAGTCCAGGACTTGCTTTATTCTGGATCATTCTTGCGTTTTAGTTTCTAGAGACTTCGTTCAGGCTTAAGCGTTTTTTGTGTATGTTTTGTTTTAGATATATTAGGAAAAGTTTTTGACTAAACATGCCTTCACTTGACAGAGGGACTTTTCTAATGATTTCTGCAGACTGAGTTGGAACAAGTGTTCATGCTGCCATAAGGAGAACTAATTATTAGATTTGGGAATTTATGAATGTATATTTATGTATGTATCTGTAAAAACATAAGGGAATAAATGAAATGGATGCCCAATATCCTTTGGAAGTCCTGCATGAAATAAAAGCTTAGAAATAGCAGGGAGGTAGAACAAGTCTATGTACAGCATCAGGAAAAAATGAGACTGAGAGCTAAGACTTATTCATTTTCCCACAAGATGGTTCTGACTTTTTGCCAGAAGGTCAGCATCTGATAAAGTATTTTACACTGGTACCTTTCTTTTTGTCCATGATCATTAGGAAAGTGCAGCATGTGAGCTTAAACTGGTAGTGGACAGTCATAGATTTCAATTTTACCATAGTCGTGGATGGCTAACACTTGTTAAATACAGGCATGAAGTCTTTGTTAATGTTTTGCAATAAATAGTGGTGTCATTTTTAAGGCACACTTTTGGAAGCAAAAAGAGAACCCTCTTATTTCAAAATACAGCATTAAAACATGATCCTGTTAACACCCTGAAAGGGAGAACCTGTAACTACTCCTCCTCTCTTTCTCTCACTTTTTCCCTGCAATTCTTCACTTCTAGAGAACAAAAAGAAGCCCTCCTTAGGAGACACATTGATTTTCTCACAGAAATCCAGGGTAGTGAATGCAGAACAGGGTGTCACTGTATGTTAGTTTTTGGTATGATTACTAGGGCAAGAGAAGGATTCTAGCTGGTTTTGTCCAACTGTCCATCCCAGTGCACTTTCAAGTAGGGACTGGACATCATGTCTTTTTCTCTGGAGCTGACAACACAGCAGAAGCTAGATACTGTATACTGGTCACAATACTCACCCTTCTAGACATGTGTGTAATTACTGAGAAAAAAAAAAAGTTTAGAAAGTGAGGACCAATGGCTTTGAATGACTTTTGAGTGGGTGAATGAGGCAAACATGCTCCTGTGTATAGACATAGGCAGCAGGAGCAAACTCTGGCAGGTATACAGAAAAGCAGAACCTTTCCTGGAGAGTAAATACATTCTATTTGCTCTGTAACAGGACAAACTTAAGATCCAACTGTGGCAGATGCGCTGGGAGTTGGTATTATTCCAAATGTAAGTGGGAACTTTGCCCGCATAACGTGCAAAGTTTATCCAGACCCAGAGAGCTTCCGGATGGGAAGTCTAAGTCAGGTGTTCCTCAGCTGTTGCTGTTTGAGAGGAAGTAACTTTTATTTAGATGCCTGAATGTCAGTTGAGGAACATCATAGGAAATGCGATGCCATTGTCTATGTAAAGTTTGTTTCCGCAAACAAATAGGTTGATGCACATCACAGCTAGAAGAGCTTGGCGCACATGCCTCAGTGAGGCCTCTGGTTTCTAACCAGGAATTGCTTTAGGTGAAACCTTCTCTGTGTTGGTGTGTGAACACAGCATGAATTCTCTGTGTCTGAAAGACACAGCTTGTACTAAAGCCAAAGAGAAATAAGGGTTTCTTTTTCCTTGCTCTCCTTAAGGTGTTGGAAGCAGTTGAAACTTGTTTGAAACAACCGGACGACTCTGTCCAGTTTGGTTGGAAATGGCCCAACAGTTCAAAAGTTACAAACAAGAAGAAAAACACCCTGACTGTGTGAACATACAACCCTCATTTCTTTAGGAATTTAGGACAAAACAAGGACTTTTGTATCTAGAGTCAGACATCAGGTTCTAGCCAGTCAGGCAAAGTAACAATAGAAAAGCGACCTCAGGAAAAATGCTAATGATTAATAAAATATTTAAAATTTGATTCTTCCTCAGTTTGAAAAGGTGAATTAATGAACACATCAATCAAACCCCTGAAATCCTGAAAGCCTTCAATTTACTTTCATTGTAATTGCACAGCAGAAAAATAGCCTTCACCCAGAGATATCCGCTAAAATGTAATTAACCTTTTGTTTGTGGTAGAACTTTCTTGGGGAATTTCAGGTGCTTATTTGGAGCTCTCAAGGGGTATTGTATCTTTAACAAAGACATCATTTCTTATCAGTGTTCATATGTTACTGGAGTTAAATGGGTGTTAAGAAAGGTAAAGAATTTTGAGAATATAGCTAAAACATCTGGTTCTGAGTTGCTCAGATTTCTTCATTCTCTTGGGATGTAACTATTTGACTAGTTTTGCATTTACAATACAATCCTCCAGAGCAGACCAGACCTGTATTTTTAACATTAAACTTCTGCAAAACTGACAAAAAACATCCCTTGATTTGTTAAGACTGTTTTAGCTTGGGAAAATTTTCAAGGCTTCTATACCTTTCAGTTGTACTCACACACTCAGGCAAATAAATGCAAAGAAACAATGAAGCAATCTTTCCTTCTGGCCAAGAGACTTCTACAGTTCTTTAGCTCTACAAATCATCCAGCCTTAAGTATGACCCATTCTGTATAGCTAAGAACAAAGAGAATTTCTGGGACAAGAATTTGGCAGGTGTCTACATTAGCCTTTGTGCATTTGCTAACTTACATAAGTTACATGAAAATCAACTAACTTGGGTTAAAAAATGTAATACTAATAAATCTGTAAGAAACCTGGAAGAGAAAAATCAGCTGAAGCTGATTTTTGGAGCTGTAGTCTCCAATGTATTAGAACCACATTTCCTCCACTAGACCAGGAATGTTCTTGTGTGTACTACTAGTATTTGATTTTAACTGTGAGATGTGTAAAATGATGATGAATGTAGATGATGTAGATCTTTATAAAAAGATCTACAGGTGAAGACACAAAATATTTTTATTAGTTCTGTTTTACAAAGAGTAGAATTGAATCTTACCTGAACATCCTGAGGACTCAGCATAGCTATGCTTTGGGTTACATTTAGGATTCCTAGCCCAGAGGTCTGAAAGCAATTCTTATTTGACTACTATTGTAGTAATACCAAAACATACCAGGACTTATTGTAGTATATACAGGGTGTATGGTAAAGGAGCAATATTTGGATCCTCTCTGCATTACAATATCTCATTGTACAGTGTTAAATTATATTTTTGTGCTATAATATTAGGTAATACACTTTTCCTTATTTGAATATACAAATATAACCATACATGTTTCTGGATTCAAGCTTTGCCATTGGTAGCCTGTCAAAGAAAAGAAGACATTTTCTTAATATCACCCACTTCAAATGGGGAACCTAGAGCACTCTCTGGATGTGAAGAGTAGAGGACAGTGTGCAATAAGGAGTTCGAAGTCATACATCTGCCTTTGTGCAAGCAAAGGACACTTGAAGAATTGTGCTCAAGAATGCATACTCTGCATCTACACTTGGAAGCTGTGGTGGACTACTGATGATCAGAGCCAAACCTTTCCACTGAGTGTTAGCAATAGCCAAGCCCAAGGCTCCAGCTTGCCCTCCTTATTCCTAGGAAAGCTTCCTTTTGCATGATGTGCCTAAATACACATGATAAAGATGCAGAAGTGCAGGCATTGGTTGTGGGTGACCTCAAGGTTAAGTGTGAGCATAAACGTACTCAATTCCACCCCTTCCTCATTCCTGTGTACTGTTAGCATCAGGCCATCACACCTCAGTGTTGTGACTACTGGTTATAACTGGACCTTGGCTTTTCATGGGCTGAACTGGAATGACTCTTGACCTCAGTTGTCAGGAAAAATGCTGTTAGTAATAATTTATGACCTTGTTTTGCAAAACTCCCACTCAACCAAATGAGGGATAATTGTATGAGTAAAAATTTGCAGGACTGGTCCTCTATGATACAGCAATATAAAAATCCACTCATCTCTAGAGCTTAATTGTTTCCCAGAGGTCTGTTAAACTACACCTTGCAATTCATCTTGCTAATTCATTGTCATGCTGCATTACAGAAGCAACAGCCTCAAGTGCCTGTCTTGGAGGTGGTGGCTGGAATACAATGACAGAACAGGGCATCCTGCAGAGCGGAGCAGCTCTGGGTGATCAGGGCAAGAGACCTACCACAGAGAAATCATATTTTGTTAAATCTGTGCAAAAACATATGTGCCTCTTTATAGTGTAGTCTTTGTACAGTGTCTTATGCACTCCTATATGAATCACGTTCCTTCTCTGTTTGCTCACAGACCTCCCATTTTTTAACCGGGGCCTGCAATATATGGGAAGACTGGAAGTGGGCTGTTTCTTTCACAGTTCCAGGTTTCATGCAAGTGTTTTAGGGGATTAGAAAGGTGCCAGGGTATGTGGATAATGAATTCTCTAGCAGCATATTGCATGACTGGTTTCATTTCCCAGTTTTAAGACAGCAGATTTTTCTCCGTTTCTTTTCTTGATGTTATTAGAGGTCTTCAAATGATGTATGGTTCCATTTAATTTTAACTAAAGTAATCCCCTCTTATGAAAGGAAAGCTACTTTTATTAGTAGGTGAGCTGAGCAATTGCATTAGCAGTCAAGTCCTATTTTCCTTTACACAGATGGAAATCAAGTCAGCTCTACTGGAAGCAAAGTGTAGCCTAATGTAGGCAGAGTAGGGCATGACATTGAAAAAACATTTTTCCTTAAGACACGGCAAAAGTCTTATGGGACTTTTCCCCATCTTAGAAGAACACTTATATATCATGCAAAATTCTGCTTTTCCTTCATTATTTTGCTTCACTGGATAGAACCAGAAGTAACTATACATCTGATTTTGGATGAATTCCTACTTTCAGGTTATTTAAGGGCGAGATTCTTCTCTCCCTCCTGGAGCCACCAAGAGATGGACTTCTAGCCCACGCTTGTGTTTTAGGGTCACCGTAGCTTAGAAGGAGACTGATACTTCTCACAGAGTAGGATGAGTCACCATGGGCTCATTTTTGTTGCCATATTGGCCAATGTGGGGAATCTAGGAATTTATTCTAGACCAATTGTCTAGTTTTACACTAGTAAAACTTTTGTCTAGTTGATGTTAGGAGAGGTGAACAGCCCTCTCCCATTCTTACATGACTCAAAACCACTCTTAAACCAGTTTTTCAAACAAACATAACATTTGTATTTCTGTTTCTTGTTTCTTCTTGTTTCTCACTAGCAGATTTCACCCTAGTGTGACAGTTAGCTGTTCTTTTATTCACCACCTCCATTCCCCAAAGCATACCAAGTTGGATGCATGTGCTGTGCAGAGGTTTAATAAATCACACAAAAGCAGTGTTCCCTACTTCATATTTTTCAAATAAACTCTGCAAAAAATGGATAAATAGGCTTTACTTACTTTCTACTTTTTTTCCCCCTGGAGTAGGTCCTTGTTTACAAGGAAATGAACAGTTCCCCCAAATTATTGATGAATAATAAATAGTGTTCTTTGCTCGAGATGCATGACCTTACGATATTCATTTCTATTGACTATATGTGTCTCATTTTACTTTGGTCTGTTATCTGGCTGCAGAGAATCTCTTCTTGCATTTTAGATATTTTGAAAGAAAAAGTGTTTGTATGCACACTTAATAAACATTTACTGTCATCCTACCCAATATACAGTAAGATTTTACTGAGGCAAAATAGGTTAGGATCTCTTTTCTTGATGTGGTAATTAATTTTTACATTAGTATGTTGTATTTTTAACCTTCAGAATTTTCTTCATAAAAAACGTAAATCTTAAGTTTTGTCATACCTTATAATTGCTCTGACAAAAACATTCACAGTGACATGAGTGGTGGCTTGGCTACCAAGACAGATTTTCATAATAATGAGTTTTTTCCTGTAGGGGGCTGTGAACTGCTAATTAGCATCTATGACCCAATATTCTCAGCAAATAAGAGTAATAGCAGTAATTTCTAGCTTTATGCAGGGTGCAAGTCTAATATTACGAGCACTTCTGTTTCATTTGTAATTAACTGCAAGCAATTATTACAGAGTCAAGGAAGTATATCCTAATGCTCGTAGGTAATAAAAAAAATTGAAATGATGTTTGTAAAACTCATATGTTTCATGCTGGGTGCACTGATTTCTTTCAGAGAACTGCGATTATGTGCCTATCAATTAAAAAAAAAAGTCTTCTTTAATGTTTCTTTACATTGATATGCTTGTGAATGCTGATGTCTAAGTATCTAGTCTCCGCTTTAATCCTCTTCTTTCTTTTTTTTTCCCACTCGCTATGCTTAAAATTTCATTTAGTATTTTGATCACAATGCTAGTGAGTACTTAAGCTGACCACTTGATCTCAGTGTAAGACTTAGTTGGTACTGAAAGCAGTTGTTTACGTTTCATTTTATGAGGTCTGTAGCTTAGATCTATTGGAACTGTGACCCGTAAGGATGGTGACAGAAGGCTGGGTGTTCACATAGCATAACTTACTCTCCTAAACAAGAAACAGACCTGGTGTTTCTTTCAGTCAGCAATATATACGCCTTTCTGCAAATTGACTTACTTTTCACTTGTTATATTCGTTCTGTGACAGTAGGAACAGCTATGAAATAGTAGCTATTGCTGGCAATATTATAGTTACTGGAACAGTAATATGTTTTGTCTTTGCTTTGAACATCTTACCATAACAGGTCTGGATTATTTACTCAGAAATAAGATTTTACTGGAATACTAAGCTTTGTTTCCAGATATATACATGTATTTTTTTCTTTTACTAAACTTCCAATGTTAGACCACTTCCTCCTTTGCAAGATACTTTTTACTTTTATAATCAATGCTATTTAAAATGGACAGAGCACATTCCTAAACCATAAAAGCCATGATTCAGATTCTGATGGGCTTTGCATGTCTTCAGCTGTGATTTAATCTAAGGAATTTGCTCAATATCTCTCAAGATTGTCACCCAATTGATTCAGAGGATAAGGAGTTGGTATCATTGTGAAAGCTAAAGACTGAACAAAGTATCTGCTGATTTTCTCAGACCAGCATAGTTTCAAAAGGCTACATGGAATTTAATGACTCTTAATTCATAGCTGGTTGAAAACTTCTCGACGTTGTCTCTCCCATTGACCATCGTCAGTATTGCACAGTATTGTACTCCATAGGAACACTTAACTAATCCATCTTCAGCTATTTATGTAACTGAATATGAATATCAATTGGTCCAAAGTCTGTCTAGCTAGCTACAAGGAATCCTAGCTGACTCCATATTTTTAATCATTGAATTGGTTTAGATCAAATTCATCAGGAAGATTAATTTATTTGATTAGCACAGCTGATAGAAAATATAATATAATGCACTGACTGCTAAACAGCCTATGGAGACATCCATCTATCCAGCATCCTAGTGCCAAAGAAGAGAGGCAGAGCTTCCCTCTTTTCTACATTTGCACAGTTCCTTGTACATTGTTTCATGCATTTTCCTATTGGTTGTTATTTCTTATTTATTGTTTTTACCTGTAATTTACTTTTAATTATTTAATTCATTTGGCCATACTCATAAAAGGATCCAAGTCCTACTTATTAGTAATGTTTTTTTCTGGAACCAGTGACACATATCTGATGCTATAATTTGGATTTTCAATCTGTGCATCCTCACCAAATAGCAAGAGGTGTGTCTTATTGTAATCTTTTATATTTCTTTGACTGACCATTATTTTAGTATATTGTCCAGACCTATATCAGTCATTTTCTCAAGAACTTTTTCAGATCAGTTGCACTAATTAAACTTTTTTTTTCATAGCTGTCTATCACTGTTTCACCCTCCATAATGAAGAAGCATAGCACTTAGCATCTCAACACAGCTGGTGCTAGCTCCTTGTATTGACAGTCCAAGAGGGAGCCATCATTCCTAGTGATATATCTTTGATACTTAGACCCCTCTTTCATTTCATTTTGGTCTTCAGTGCATGACGATCACCAGCCAAGATATAAGAGCTTAATTTTTTTTATGAAGAGTTTCCTAATTTTTCTCTTCCAGGACCTGGTCATAAGTGTAGGAGAGGACAGCCTTGATGTTGCTCTTTTCTGCAGCTCATTGGCCTAGATAATTCAAGTGCAGAAATTATATAGCTACTTAGCTGAGAAGCAGAGCAGGTTAGCTGCCTATAGCAGCATACTAATGCAATTGAACTTGTCCAGGAAGAGTGTGCCAGAATATGTGCAGAACTATTTTGGCTGCTGCACTTATTTTTGTAGATATATCTAATACTGCTTCATCACCAGTTTGTATAGTTTTATTAATGCTCTTATCTTAGGAAACATTTGCAAATGCTCACAAATCCTGCATCTCTCCATTGAGGCAGGAGGTATCTTTCTGACAGAAAGCTCTGTGGTGAGAGATATCAGGAGGAATCAGATCTAGACCAGATTAATAGCCTAGGAGGGAGTATGAGAGGTTCAGAATTGAATATAGTGTCTTCATGTATAAATGGAATTCTTGAATTACAAGATATTCTTAAATATCTTTAACTTGTCGCCATATATTTGAAAAAGCCATCATAATGCTCAATCAATGTTTGGCAAGTTTTGTGGGAATTGTTCCTTGGCTCCAGTGAACTTACTTAACATTTTTATTTATGGCCTGGAAGCGAAAGTAAGCTTTTTACTATGAAAACCTTTATATTGCCAGACTGTGAGAAGAAATAAAGAGTCAAGACTAGTCATAAAATAACATGATCTGGAACGTTTAGATAAAGTGTTTTAGAGCAATCATATGTAAGACCTAGGGAAAAAATGTAGATCTAGGAAAAAAGCAAATGGCAAATATTTACATGATAGTGAACTCTGTCATGGCAACCTGTTTCTTGGAGAAAGACTATAAGGAAATAAAGAGATCACAGTATGAAGTTGAGTGAAACTAATTCTGCCTGTCACTATGCAATGCTGTTGTGAGAGAGAGGAGGGATTTGTAGATGTGTATGAAAACAGTTAGGCTAGTTCAAAAGATATCTTTTTTTTTTTTTTTTTTTTCCAAACAAAGTTGCTTAAAGGAAGCACTATGGTCTGTATGTATCTATATATTCCCTGTGGTTCAAATGATTTCACAGTTTCTGAACTGGAAGTGACTGGGAGGTCGTGAAAAAAAACTTAGTACTGCCTCTCTGCCCCCTGCAAATTTGAAGACTCCACACACCAAGAAATTGCTCTGGAAACTTAGAAGAAATTTTAGTTTTAGCGCACTTGGAAAGTAGGAAAAAATTTGGAGAGTAATGTGGAGATCTTCAAAACCCTCTTGGATGCAGTCCTGTGCCACGTGCTCTGGGTGACCCTGCATGTGCAGGGGGGCTGGACTAGATTATCTCTAGATGTCCCTTCCAGCCTTAACTGTTCTATGATTCTATGATTCTATGATTCTGAGATCCAATACTTGCATTTAATATTGCATTATAGATATTCCCATCGATTTCAGGAGAGCTATTCATAGAAGCCTCTGTCCTCCACTGCAACGTGCTGAGTGTCTCCGTTTCCTCTGAAATTTCTTCCTTTACAAAAGAAAGCTCAAATAAAGGTATCACTCAAGTAACACGTAAAGATCAGCCAGTATGGTTGCTGAAGAGCATATTTCTGTTAGCAGAGGCAAGTTGACCTCAGGATATTAACACCTTTTATTGTCTTTAAATGTCATGCATGTAAGATATCGTGAATGAGGTAAGTACTGGCCATCAGTGTGATCCAATTCCCATAAGAGTTAGTGGGCATCTCCCTAATGACTAACAGAAAATATGATTGGAATCTAACAGAGCTGTGGAAAAATAATGGAGTTTTTGTAAAAATTGTTTTGAGAAGAGTGACAAAATAGGGAAGAATCATTCCTTGTAGCCTGCAAATGCCTTCCATAAACAGAGTCATCTTGCTATTTATCTTCATAATAACAGAGCTAATCAGGATTTCTGTTTAATTTGAAATACATGTTCACTTACTAGATGATACAGGAAAGAAGAGTGAATTTACTGGGATTTTGGCAGGCATGGAGGGATTCCTCTGAGTGGATAAGGACCTGCTTATCCACTCATTTGACTTCCACTAGCACAAAAAAGTGATCCACATAGGAGTTCCATAAAGCTGCAAACTATGGCTAAGTTCAAATCCTTAAAGGCATTTCAAGTGCACATTGTAACCAAGACTTGTCATAATCAAGTTGCAGAAAGACTCTTATAACAGCCTTCTCTCTCTGTCTCTGAATTGCTGGGGAACAGGCAGATGTGGAAATTATGAGTAATGCAACTGATGATCTTAAGGCTTTTAAATACGCAAGCTCTCAACAATCAAGATCTATTTGAGTTCAGAATTTAATAAGTAGTAAATACAGTAGGTTTCACTTGGATGTTTTATCAGAGTCTCTGCAGTGCTTACTGCTCCCCCCGCTCCTTGCTCTATGGGCAGCATGATCATCTAACCAGCTAATCAGCAGGCAAGTTGAAAACTTTTATTGTGACACATAATCATTTTTAGTTTATCATATTTTTCATTCTTTCGCATGCAGGTACTGTGAGTTTGCTTATAAAATACATGTTTTCAGAGGTTTTGACCTTATTTTTTTAAACAAGTGAGAAAAAAAATACAGTTATCTCAGGCTGTTTATTAACAACTTATTTACTATGTACCAAGACAAGTATTGTATAAAATTCTCAAAATACTGATGAGTAAATTAACATCCTCAGGTTTCCCAGACATCCTGATTTATAAAACCTTTTAGTAATGACCACAAAGTTCCAAAATTTTTGTGGGTATACAGCACATATTCTGGAAATACCATTAAAACCCAAGCTGTGTGAGATACAAAAGCTGTGTGTAGTGAGGAGTTCATTTAGATTCCTCATCTGTTTTCCCCTAATCCGCAGACCAGACTGAATGAATCTAAATTTCTACATTATGTTTCAGCTAAAAAAATAAGGAAACATTTGTCAATGAAGAACCCAGCTCACGCTATTACTATAGGTACAGAGCTTAACACCCTGGCTTATGTGTTAATTTATCCACAAAAAAAAAAACCATGTTAGTGTTGAGGTGAGTAAAAAATATTTGCACCACTGGAAAAAAACTGCTAAATCACATTTCTCCAGATCCTCTGAAAGGCAAAATATGTTGCAGCTTTGCCTCTGATATTCCTAGTTTGGTGGAATGAAAACAGAAGGCTTTTTAAAAAAAATAAAATAAAATAAAGAAAAAGTATATTTTCACTGCAAAAAAAAATAAAAAGAACTTTCCTTCAAAAGTAGAGAATGAAAACTGAGAGAATTTGCATAGACAAATGCTTTAAAAAGTCCAATCTGTTCAAAATGGGCACTTATTTTTATAAAAGCAGAGTCACACCTTCATTGTACATCCCTGTCTCAGGGCATAGAATCACAGAAGGCTGAAGG
>NW_010582043.1:0-11370 GCF_000705375.1 Tinamus guttatus
TTATATTTCCCAATATGAATCACTCAGAATTCAATCAACATGCCATTTTTTAATGGGGGAAAAAACAAACAAACAAACAAAAAAAAAAAAAACTAAAAAACTTCTGAAAAAGAGTCAGCTGAAATATATGTTGAATAAGGTGCACATATGGGCATAAGGCATATATGAATATATGCACCTATGAACCAGTTTCTCTTAAGAGATTCTTGTGACAGAGATTCTCTATCACCTGAAGTCATTCAATCAGCATCCCATTTTTTTATAGGGGGAAAAAAAAAACTAAAAAACTTCTGAAAAAGAGTCAGTTGAAATATATGTTGAATAAGGTGCACATATGGGCATAAGGCATATATGAATATATGCACCTATGAACCAGTTTCTCTTAAGAGATTCTTGTGACAGAGATTCTCTATCACCTGAAGTTACTCAGTAAAACTGCCAGAAAATTGTCTCGATCCTAAACTTGGAGGGTTGGGTTTTAGAGCTTGCCACAAGAAAGCCCTTTCTGAGGCTCTGTGTGTGGAGACTGATGGGCTGTATCAGTCCTGAGACCGATATCTTCTGTGTCCATGACTCATCCTGTCTGCCGGATCAACTCGCACAGAACAAATATTGGCACAAATATTTGGGGACAAAAGAAGAGGAAAGAATTGGGCCATAGTGCTAATGCCAAGAGCCTTGTCCCATCGCTTGATTATGATAAAAAGAAAAACAACAAAAAAAGAATCTGATTCTGGAGCCAAAAGGATGCTTCTCCCCCGTACCATCTGCAGCATCTCACATTCAGGCTGCGCTGAGTTACAGAAATTTGACTTAACTCTCAGAGCTAGTATGTGTTTTGAGCTCTCTGCATTGTGATAAAATTTAGTATTTTGCAGAGAAAAAAGAAAAAAGTACCGAAAATTTGGCTTTCAAGACAGCAGAGAAAGGGAGCAAATACTCTGCTGGAAATTGAGTTGGTTGAAGCTGTAGTAAATCTACCGGAGTAGTGAATATATCTGCAAGAGTTTTTTCTTGCAGCCTACGTGTTGGACTCATTTAATTCCATCTAGTAAAAGTAAACAAGAAGATACTAAATCCATTGCTCGAACATGGGAGTATGCCCTGGAGCAAATATAATAAGGATGAAGCAGCTTACCTGACTTTTGCTGAGAGCTAAAGCTTATGTTATGTTGTCTGGTAAAATATTAATGCAAGTTTAGCATATTGATATAATATTGACACAATATGTTTTAATAATAAAAATGGCTTTTATATTCTTTAAAGTAATAACAAACTATTAACAGAGGACCAACATGCCTAAGAGCCCTGTGCAGGTGTGCAAAGCGATTTCGAAGCAGCTGTTGGAGTAAAGCAATCATGCAAATGATTATGTCTCCACTAGATTCTTAGATTACTTTAAAAAATCTGAATTTATTAAAAAAAAGCTGAGATGCTGCCGAGCTCCTGAGGACCGGTGCCGTGTCCTGCCTGTTAGCAGCAGCTGGGGCCAAACGCTGCGGCCGCGCTCCGGATCTAGGAAACTTGGAGCAGCGGCTAAAAGGATCCGCTTACACTAAGCAGCTTAGTGGAAACGGTGCTAATTACCAAATGTGCCTGCGGGTAAAAAGGCTTTTTGGGCAAGAAAGGAGGAGATTCGTTCTAGCTTCAGCACAACCCCCGCCGTGGGGGAAAGCCAGGGCTGGACACCCAGGGCACCTTTCTTTTCTGTTAGTCCTTAATCCCTCCTGCCTGGCGACTGTCTGTGTTGTAACACGATGGAGATTTGCTCCAACACGTTAGCATTAAGCTTCCAAATTCACTTTGGTTTGGGAGGAATTTAAAAAAGTGGTAACTTGGTTTAAAATATATCTCCTGGAATCATGGATTTCTTACACAGTTGGATACTAATCAAACTCTTTGAAATGTCCTGCATTTCTTCACATTTTTGCAGCGTTAACCTGATTATATTTTATTGTTATGCTTCTCATGCTTTGGGAGGAAAAGAGCTCTTGTCTCACCTTTTATGCCACAAAACTTGTTTTTATCCCTTGTTACCATATCGTAGGTCTGTGTGTGTCTCGTCCCGTGTTGCTGCTTGCTCTGCCTGGTTGTTTTGTGCTTCCTGCAGAGGCCTTGGGACAAGGAATGGTGCTTGGAGCAGAGGCCGCAGGCCTCGGCATCGCCACCTTCTTCCCCAAGCCACAATTCCCGCCTGCAGGAGCTCTCCTGGATTGCATAAACCGCACACTACATACAGGGATCATCCGGAGAGCGGCATCCCTGCCTTTCCTTCTGTCCAGCGCCTGCCTTCCCACATCCATGGGCAACCTGGGAATATCGGCTGCTGGACAAGAAGCAGCCAAAAGGAGAACCTGAAAGACTATTTTAACATCCATATCTCCCATCCTACACCCCTTCAAAATGTCGGGTAGAAAGCCAAAGTGCTGGAAAAAAGGAATCTTTACATTAACTGAGGTACAAAACTTTGCATTTAGTAAAAAGTTGTGTCTTGTAGTCCGGTGTTCTGGTCTGCGGTGAGAGAATTCTTTGCAGGAGTTCAGAAGTTTTGTAGTGTACAAGATGTTGTAACGCCAGCAAAAGGAAGGCAGAAGAATTCTGAGGACAGTAACACCTGATGACCCAATCAGTAGTGAAGATGTTGTGTCCAACAACCTCTAGAAATACCACAGTATTAATTATAACTCAGCGTGACAATACAGGAATGCACCTGAAAATGAAGCATACAAAAAGCTTTTGCTGAATCTCGAAATTCCAGGGAAACTGGAAGGCATTCCAGTTGTAGTTGTAGCAATCATGTAGTGATCGTGTTGTGGTGATCATGCTTGTTTCCTACCCGTTATGTTCTCCATACTGGCTGTGAACGGCTCCTGTAATATCTCAGAGTCAGAAGCGAGTCAGGGTAGGCTGGATTTCACCACCATCATATTCTGGTTGATTAGATTTTATAAGCTGTAATAGCCTAGGAAGAAGCCCTGGGAACTCCTCCAGGAGTTATATCTGCACTTCATTAGTTTTAAGGCCATCTTTGAGCTTCATGCTAACTCGTAAGATTCTTGATCTCTGTGGAGGAATGAGAAAAAAAAACAACAACAAAAAAACCACTTCATCTTTAGGAGCCTGCATCTCCTTCCAATGGCTTATGCTGTTCAAAAGACAAGTTTTTATCTAGAAATACTATTTGTCATTGAGAAAACTTCAAAGGTCGCTATTCTTGAAATACAGATGATGTTATAACTTACTGAGGAAAGCATTTGAGAAAAGGATTGTCAGTGTGCACACATTAGAGAGGTAATGAGAGTCTTCAGCAGTAAGCCACAAGCTTCCACGTCACCCCTGCCTCTCTGCGCTGATAACTAATAGTGTGCAATCAGATGTGTCTGCTAAAGTGAAAAAGCCATTTGCGGGGACTGCTAATATTTTTCATGCTTCTTACAGGGTTTACGACTAGGAACAATACAGCTAAATTCAGGTGGTGATTTTCCTTATGAGTTTGTTTGCGTGGTGATTACGCGCTCCCTTTTTTCTGTGCTTTTGGGCAATGGAAGGCTATGTGCTAGGGTGTAGTTCCATGTTCTTGAATAATGAAAAAAAAATATATATAATCACATAAAATGTAATTTTGTAATGCTCTCTATTTTCACAAGCTGGACAAGTAACTTAATCTATTTCACCTATTTTCTGAAAAAAAGATGAAAATGATATTTTGTACGTACTGATTAGTTATCTAAGAAAATACATATGATGTGGAAAATGAGCGTTCTGGGGTCGCCCTTTTCTGGTCTTTTTCTTATAATTTGGTGCAAGAAAACCTGCACTAGCAAGTCTCCTTATTCTAGGGAAAGTTTCAAAGAAAGCAGGCAGCAAATTCTAAGGCTTTTAGTCATGGAGTTTTCTCTTGAAAGCCAGGTGTCAGAGCACAAACTCTGAACAGTAGTTGCTCCAAGTGCATATCTAGCACTTTGTTGCCTCTCAAATTCGCCCTCCTTATTTTTGCAAGCTTAATTGTTGTAAGTGGTTTTATCTTTGTGAAAAATACAGTGTTGACGTTTTTGCTGATTGCCACTTGAATTAAAAATGTTGGTGCTGGAATGTTTCAGCGAAGGGAACCAGCGCGTTGACGCTTGCCTCACCGTGTGTCCTGTCGCGTGGCAAACCATAACCCTAGTGATTAGGCAGGGGGTTTATTTGTTTATTTACATTTTCCTGCTCGGGTGTGACGTGTTTCTTTTAGCCAACAGTGTTTCCTGCTCACTGGAGTGCAGCTGGTGCCAGTCCCTTGCGTTTTAACGACGCAGTCTGTGTGGGATGCTCCCTTCAGCAGCCTGTGAGAAACCTGCGGGGATCAAGAGCCTCTGTGTCACCAGCGACTGAAATTCACCTCTGCACCCGCACGGGGAAGGTAATTCTGGCGACAGGTCGGTGTAACCTTGTTGTGATGCTTGCCCCCTCACACACCTGATGTGTTTCATCTGCTTTCCCTCACTGCAGCTTATCTCTTTGACTCCCCAAATGAAAGCCAGTAACAGTATTTCACAGAATATCACAGCAAATCAGGATAAAAGATGTGCCACTTTTGCCTTGGGCAGTGTACGGTGTTATTAACCTTATTCATCCATGCATGTTTAGGCTCTCCTGCTAGGGAATGTTTTTCCAATTGTGTCACCTTATTGCTCATTTGAAACCCCTTGTGCTTCTGCTGATGCCTGTGATACCCCTACGATTGCTCTGGAATTTACAGTGGTCAGGAATTGCCAAACCTCGTGTGCCACCATATGAGATCCTCCTAGCTCCCAGCTCTGAAATTGCTCTGGAATGGTATTTTAGATTCATGCTAAAATTATTACTAGAGTAAATTAAGAGAGGCAAGGATTTGCAGTTGGACCTGAGAACATGTTCACTGTCAATGTCGGCAGCTTGAGCCCCACGTGCCTCCCTCCCAGGTGAGGTGGCACCGGCTGCAGCTCCAGCTCGGACTGTCTGCGCTCAGCGGGAAGCGTTGGAATGACGGCAGGTTTCGCCTCGGGATAAAATCCAGGGAGGTGAGACAAGGAGTTGCTGTGTTGTCGCATGTGTAGCTTAGACATGCAACCCCTCAGGTTCTCCGTGTGCTTGTGGCCATACACGTGTCAGGAGCTGGGAATGCCTGTGCTGGTGGATCCCAAGAGCACTTTTGCACAGTGTTTCTGTAACCCAGGCCCCAGCTACTGCAGGGAGCCAGGGCACGTTCTCTTTTGCATAAACCCTCTTCATTAGTCTCAATTTGTTTTACCTGTAGCGAGGCAAGTCCCACTTGTTTGTGCTTCTGGCCAGGTAATTCTTACCAGGTAATTCTTGAAGCTTCATTTCTTAATTTTCAATTCAGACTCACCCATGAACAATTCACATACGTTCCTTTTCCAGCATTGTCCTGTCAGTTTAAATAACCCTTTCTTTTTCTTTTTCTCTGCTCAGCAGCCTGGCCGAGTTTCAGTTTGCCATCCACAAATTTTGATTGAGACTCATGGTGACATTTACAACAGGTCGGTGAAGCTTAGAGACAGGCAGTTCCTCCCCATGAGGTACTTCAGAGCAACGCACGCAGTTTGCAGTATTTGCCTTGCTAGGCCAGACAAACCAAGCTCTCCTTCCCTATTTTAAGATCTGCTTACCTGAGCAGTCTCCAAAGCTACTTCTGCTCACATTACTTCTTCCCTGAGAGAGTCAGCAGCTACATTAAATAAATCTTACAGGTTTTCCCCAGCATGTTTCTTCAGAAATTGATTTAATGTAATATATTTCAGAGCAAATACAAAATTTCTCTATTTTTTTTTACTTTATTGGTTTCAAAAGTAAGTTTGAATATGTGCTGCATATAGAAGAGAGAAGTAAAGCTTGCTGATTTCTAACACACTGGAAGATTTTGTGCACATGAGTGAAAAAGCAGTCCTTTCTTTTGTAAGAAGCATGAAAGGCTCTATTATCTGCTTTATTTTTAAAGCTCAAAAAGAGAAGACCAACTTTTTCAAAACGCAATTCACAATTATGTGTATTTTAATTTACAAGTCAGGTGTCTTAAGTTGTTCCCTCTTGTCTCATCTATTTGTGCAAGCACGTCCAAACAACAACTTTGCTTCTGTAGATTTTATTTTCAGGAAGACAATATGGAATTACAAGCCACTTCCTTCTGAAAAAAATGGTTGTAATGTACGGGCTTGTTTTTCAGCATCACTTATTTTTTCAGGCCCTGTAATTGAGGATACGTTTTCCACTTAAAACTATAGGATGTGCCTAGTTAGAGTAGGATATTGTTGGATTTTTCCTGTTTTTTTGCTAGAAGAGACATACTGCAACATCTGTGTTTCTATCAAATCCCTGAATGACTAAAGTTCATGGATAAAGTACTAGGAAAGGTGGTTGTGCCCAGTCTAGGGAGGGTTTCAGCAGCCACCTTGTCTAGGAAGCAGGCTCTACATTAAAACAAAAACAAAACCAAAGCAGTTTCTTATTGATAGGATAGTTAACAATAACCATTCAAATTCAAACAATGTTCATTTGGGGCTGGACTCTGATTTTCACCCAGTCTTGTGTTTTCCAAAAAACTGTTTTCCATCCATACAAGTTCTGCATGAAATAAAAAAGACACTCTGTCTGGAAACGTACAAAACTTTCTGTGTTATTAATAGAGCTTAGAATACATGAAAAGGAAGATGTTCTTAGGAAAATCATCCATTTGCTTTGAAGCCAGTGTTCAAGCTGATGTTGGAAATGGATGATAATAAACAGTGAAAGCTTATCACTTTATCGCTTTATTCATGAAAGAATTAATTTATCTTAGCAATTAGTCATTTCAGGGGCAGCTGTAACTCATATTTCAAGACTGATTTATTTAAATGTAAATTGGTTGATTGGTTGGAGGGAGATAAGGTTTTTTATTTATTTATTTATTTTTCCCTACACTATGATGTCCCTCCTGCATAGCCTACATGCTGAACAAACACAGGAATAAGTTATTTTCTTTTTTCTGAGCAGATTTTGACCTCAAAATAGCCGATTCCAGGTGCAAGAGCATTTAAAAATCAAACTTATTTTCAGAATAAGAAGATAGATGGAATGTTTCACTAGCTGTTGAAATAGCTGCAGGCTGTTAGAACTATTGGATTCACATCAGGAGTGGATCAGGTCCTGGCTATGCTCTGGACATGCTCTGTATTACAGATGTTTTGTGTAAAACGTGGTCAATAGCACATCATGGCTTAGCAGGCAGCCTCCCCCCACGCTCTGGAGATTGAAACCCACTTTATAGCACAGCCACTTGGGGCTGAAACATTTCCTAGCCCTGAACTGCAGTAAATTCTACAGTCGTGCCATTAGGGAGGTGCTGCTTCTGCCCCCAGCGCTGCATAACGTATCAAGGACACACGGATCAAGTGTGTGGATCATTCTGTGGATGATAGCAGTTTGGTAAGCATACGACTCACAGCAGCACTTGTTTTACTTCTGTGTTTCTGTTGTTTTGGTTTAGAAACAGTCATATAGATAAATATATTCACATATATATATATGTGAATTATATATATATATTTTTCTGACCAAGACTTGTTTTTATTACAGCTCAATTTTCAATCCACAGTAGCTGACAAGAACTGAGAAGAACCCAGGCTCTTCCACCCAGGCTTCCTAGCACGGTTTGAGTTTCGATCACAGAACTCCTGCAGTTCCTCTTCAAGGGTCTTTTAATTACCAATGGGAACTACGTTAGCACATGTTAGTGCACAGGTTAGTAAAGTTTTCACAGGAGGAAAAAAAAAACAACCCTCTAAAAAGCTCTAATCTTTAACATGTGCATTTTAGACCAGGAATCCAAAGCATCAGACTATTGACTGGTGATACTGCTGTCTCCTGTTCTAAACATATTAACGGACTGATTACTTTAATCTGAAAACGTCGATAGCAAACGGCACCTCAGGAGAAAAAAAGTGTATCTAATATCATCACATGGCAGTAAATTTTAAAATGGTTAAAATGATCTGTTTTATGGAAAGTAAATGAATGCTATACTAATTAATTTAGAAGTCGGTAAACACTGTTTTACTTGATTTTGCTCTTGATTGCTGTTGGCAGATAGAGGAAAATTAGATAAATCTTCAACAACTTATGTTCAGGCCTGCAGTCATCTCACATAAGGGAAAAGCAGGAGTTACATTTTTCCTGTATTTTTTTTCCCCCATTGAAAATTCTACTAGGATTCAGCACAGTTGGAAAGTTTTGTTTTTGTAGCTCTAAGCCATGGTGACAACCTTCCAAGTGGAAGTCTTGACGTTGGCCCGTGGGCCCCTGAAAGAAGGGAGTGCCTGAAGCTTTGGCCTGCTCTGTGCCCTCTAAAAAGGAAATAAGCAGGAATTAGCGCTCCAAGCCCCGTGTTCCTGCCAAACAGCGAGCTGTTCTCGTGAAGCCCTTGGGTTCTGCTTCCAGAGGGGCTCCTCGCCGCCCCTCGCCTCGCGCAGAGACCTCGGGACAAGCGATGGAGCCCGTTCCCGCTCGGTGGCATCAAGCGCTAACTCCACGTTCCTCCGTTCATCTCCCTGCTGCTCCTGGGATCGGGAAGCCCTTCGGCCCTGACAGGCTCCTCTCCCCTCTTCCTCCTGCAGCCTCCTGTCAACACGGGGGGAGCTGGGGGCAGCGAGGAGGCTCCCTGCTCCCACCCAAGGGCCAGCACGGAGCAGGAGCAGGTTTGCTTCAGAAAGGCTCCTGGAGTCCTGTGACGTTCACCTGCCTCGAGCCTGGCGTGCCCCGGTCGAGCGTGTGCGCCCTCTAAAAAGGGAATAAGCAGGAATTAGCGCTCCAAGCCCCGTGTTCCTGCCAAACAGCGAGCTGTTCTCGTGAAGCCCTTGGGTTCTGCTTCCAGAGGGGCTCCTCGCCGCCCCTCGCCTCGCGCAGAGACCTCGGGACAAGCGATGGAGCCCGTTCCCGCTCGGTGGCATCAAGCGCTAACTCCACGTTCCTCCGTTCATCTCCCTGCTGCTCCTGGGATCGGGAAGCCCTTCGGCCCTGACAGGCTCCTCTCCCCTCTTCCTCCTGCAGCCTCCTGTCAGCACGGGGGGAGCTGGGGGCAGCGAGGAGGCTCCCTGCTCCCACCCAAGGGCCAGCACGGAGCAGGAGCAGGTTTGCTTCAGAAAGGCTCCTGGAGTCCTGTGACGTTCACCTGCCTCGAGCCTGGCGTGCCCAGGTCGAGCGTGTGCGTGTTGAGCAGATCATCTCCTAGAGCTGTTAAATGTCTGGTGTTGCTAAGCGTGGAGATGGGTTCTTATTCACCAGCCCTGATTGGAAACATGCAGCCCTGTTCCACTCTTGTGCCTCTAATTTCAGTGAAATATAAAGGGCAATTGGGGTTGACTAAAGATATAACAGTGCATGGATGATTCTTACGTTATTTTATATCGGTGTACATATTTTTTCCATCCTATTGTTGAGAATTTTCTACTAAAGTCCTACAGAGGAACGAGATGTTACTCAAGGTGAACACAGAGAAACAGAATTCATCTGTGCTGTGCAGCTACGTCTTTGCTGTGATGTCAACTGCAGGTGACCAAACGTGTTTTGGAACTTAGTGGTAGAGAGCAGCTAAACATCTGTTCACCAGTCATATATTTGCATGAGGGAGGATTGGACATTGTGTCCCTAGACACTTAAGTAGTGGTTTGGTGTTTCTTTTAAATCAAAGCTTCAAAGGAGTAGAACAAGTTACCCATCCCACAAAAGGGGCCGTTCACCCTTTGCATCTACAGCATTTGCCTACCCCTCAAATTCCCAGCTAATTCACCACTACCAGAACACTGGGTGCTATAGAGTAACGTCTGGTGAATGAGGTCTTCGGCTTTACCTGTAGAACATGTGAAGGGGAAATAGTGTAAGGATTGCTCTGTTCCACTGAAAACAGTTCTTCTCTTTTATTTTCCTTTTTTTTCCTTTTCTTTCTTTTTCTTTCTCTTTTTCCTTTTCTTTTTTCCTTTTTTGTCATCTTTTTCCTCTTTTCTTTTCTTGGTATGAGCTTTAGGTTTTATATAAGCTTCTGAGGCTGGATGCTACTGGGTTCTGTTTTTTTTTTCCCCTAAGATTTTGAGTTTCTCTTTAGTTGTACAACAGTGACTGTCATTCTGCTTTGAAATAATATGAATTTATAGCTGATAACTTTGCAGGTGAGATACAACATATTTTTTTCCCACAAATAAATAAATCCCTTTCTTTTCATTATGTGTTATTTACATTACCTGGAAATGAAATGCATATAATTAAATCTGAAACTAGAAAGTGTGTGTGGGGAAGATGCATCTGAAGAGGTTTGCAATTCATGTTTTAGCTCAGTTTAGACAGATCCTGCCGTCATACTGGGACCAAAGCATGAGCCTGCCCCGAGAGAGCAGGGCCTCCCAAAGAACACGAAACAAGAAGGTTCCTCAGGCCTCTGCCTTAAGTCTCCCTTCTTTTCCTTCTTTCTAATCCTTTGGATCCTAAACATGTTTAGGAGAATTTTTCTTGTTGTTTTTTTTTCAGATCATTTATCTAAATTTTAATGACTCACTAGGGCTTTTGGGGACTTCGTGGTGTATTGTGGTTCTCCGGGGGTACAAACAGCTCACAAGTTTTTCAGGGCAATGGGGCGAAGCAAGAAGGCAAAGGAACAAGGAAATAGGTGTTTAACCATCTAATTCACATGATTACAAGTCCTTACTGCCCCGACCTTGAAAACTCAGTGCAGGACAAAGCGAGTACCAAGACATGAGGGCAGTCAGAGGTGACCTCTAAACAAACAGTTTTTAATTTATACTCTTGTATAACCAAGCCTGTATCTAATTAGGTATTTTAGAGGACGCTTTCCCCACGAGTGTGATGTATGAATGTCTGCCCGTTGGCATCTGAAGCCACAGATGTCATCTTTGCGCTTTGTGAAATATCTCCTCTGCTGGCTCATTTTGTGGAAGGGGAAAATAATTCCTTCTGTCTTAATAACCAGCTTGCCTCACCGAGGGATTTTGCGTTGATTTATAGGGCAGCTTCAGAGCACTCGATCTCCAGGACGTGCAGGTGCCGCTTCCTAGAGCTTCTGGTGTGAGGGACGTTGCTGCACGACGAGCAGGCGCCAGGTTGGTTCCTCACATTCCAAGAAGGCCAATGGGATCCTGGGGTGCGTTAAGAAGAGCGAAACAAGGATGATCAGGGGCCTGGAACATCTGCCCTGTGAGGAGAGGCTGAGGGAGCTGGGCCTGTTCAGCTGGAGAAGAGAAGGCTGAGAGGGGACCTGAGCAGTGTCTAGAAGTACCTCAAGGGAGGCAGTGAGGAGGATGGTGCTGGCCTCTTTTCACTGGTGGCCACCGACAGAACTAGAGGAAA
>NW_010582046.1:0-36402 GCF_000705375.1 Tinamus guttatus
TCTGAAAGTATACATTGCAGTAGTTGCACTTTCAGAGGACCAATATTATGAGCTACCTCTCAGGTGCAGTTTGTTGAAAACAACAAATTATCTGGAGTTTGTTACCAAGTGAATTTTACTTTTAACCTGAATCTTTCAGCTTTTTAAATTTCATTACCAGCTGTATCGCTGTCTCGACCCTTGCATCTCAAGAGATCTCTTCAGCAACAAGTGGCACATTGACCCAGTGGTATTCATCAGTCGATGACACCCAGTTCATCAGTAGTACAGGCTTGGGCACAGAAGATGACCCAAACCAGCCCATGCAGAACAATGCAATTGCCTTTCAAGGTAGAAACTGTTGTCATGATGGGCCCTGTCAGAGCTTTCCAGGACCCTAGACTGTGACTCTCATGAAAATTTCATGCTCATGTTATTAGGGCAGTTTGGCACCATGTTGACCAATCACTCTGAAGCTACTGGAATCTGAACTCTAGTAAGAATAAATGGAAAATTGAGAATTCATTTTTAAATCTCAACACACAGGCAACATAATTCCACCATTAACAAAAATGAACAGAAAAAAAAGAAAATCAAAGACATCCCTATGTATTTCTTACAATCTTCTAACCCTGCATAATCCACCTAATGATCTCCACAGCTGAACATACATATCTGACACATTTGGCTTCTTCCCAATGGAAGAGGAACTGGACTTGAGGATCTCACTTCCCTTTCCCCTCCAGCACTCAAAGTCATATTTGCTCTTCTAACCTCTTCTTTTGCTTCCCTCAAGTCTTCCAAATCCTGAAGCGACTCAGACACAGGGTTTGCCCTTTCCCAGGCTAGATGTTTTCAGCATGGCCAGGTGTCATTATCACCTGCTCAGAGAGCCAGGGCAGCTGAGGAGAGTTCCAGTGTCTGGCAAGGCCCAACAAAGACCATAAGTCCATTTTGAGGCAAAACGCCAATGTTCAAAGTCTGCAATGCATTACTGCCTCTCATTTAAGGATGGACACAACAGTATCCAAATGCTCTGGAGTGATGAAGAGTTAGAAAAGCAACTACTAAAGACTCACCACATGTACCTCAAGCTGCTGTGCTTTCTGGAGTCACACGTTTCATACTGCCTCTTTCTGTCCCTGTGCTAGTAGGACAGGGCACCTTGGAGCATGCGCGATGACAACAGTAGGAGACAAAGCAATGGGAGGAACACACAGGCCGTGCACCACCTGTAGCAGAAGCCAGTGCTAAAACTCAAAGCCATCAGGGTTGACACAGGGCAACAGCTCCTTAGGGCCCATAGTGCCGTTC
Source organism: Tinamus guttatus (assembly GCF_000705375.1). The sequence goes on from NW_010582046.1 coordinate 1,294, forward strand.
AGATATCAGCTCCAGAGCCTCCTCTGCGAGTCCTTTAATAAAAGATGGTAAATGGTCAGATATCCAAAGACTTCAGAGCTTGACCTGCCAAAGACACAAGGTAGCAGTGGCTTTAATGTAGCAGAATCACTAAGCAATGCTGTTCCAGGGAAGTTCTCATCTGTTTGTCATTATGAATTACACTGATGCTTCAGTTGGACTCATGTAATTCTCCCTACAGAGTCAAACTAAAGCTGCATAACTTTTCAGCAAGCCATTTGGGGAATATCCCAATTGAAATCCTCCTGTACTTTGGCAGAATAAAGGCCTAGCATCCAAGGAAACAATCCAGGAAGGCAGCTTTCCAAAGGATATTTAACCTTGGGGATCCCTATTTCTTTTTTCCCAGTATTCTCCATGTACTTCCTTAACCCCTGTACTGAGGAGCACTCCTGTTTGGAGACACTCATCTCCAGCTCCACCTAAGTCCGCCGCAAGACACAGACAAGGCAGCAGAGCCTGCAGGTCCACATGGTGCCAAGACAGACTCCTGCTCCTTGTTTGCCTGTCAGAACAGGGCCTGCAAGCTGCCAGGAACCCCCAGCAGCCCTCCGCACTCTGCAACCGCTCTCCTTCACCAAGAAGGAGCTGGTCTATTAGCCCAATCACTGGACATAGGAGACCCATCCATCATCCTATATATGTACAAGGGAAAAGTGCAGGAAATGAAAAATGTTATTACACAGGAACAACTAGATTCTTCTTTTGATTTATCCTGACTGAATCAAGCCTGTTTAAGACAGAGGCTTAGTTTGAAACAAGCTTTGTCATCACAAGCATTGAGGGTCCATCAAAGAAAAATAACAACCTGCTTTTTAGTGAGTCTCTGTTCAAGTGTTGCTTTTCTCATTTCCCACCTCATTTGCTCTCTAACTTCCTTTGGAATAGGGCTGTTTAGCCTTTTGTAATGATATTTATTTACATAGCACTATTCATCTGCAGATCTCAAAAATACCTAAATAGACACTTCATTACAGTCTGATAACACAAAAGTAGTAATTTCTATGAGCATTAGCAAGCTGACACAGTAATAGCTGGTTTGGTAGCTATCTCATTTCCCTATGATCACCTAATTATTCTTTGCACTCTCTTACACAGTCTTACTGCTTTTTTTTTAATTAAGTCTTTAATGCTTCTAAAGACCAGGTGTTGCTAAAACCTGTGATACAAATCATGTGCCTAAGTCTCAAAAAAATAGGTTCTTATCTTATGTGCATACTGTTTATTCCATATAGACACATATATATCTCTACTACCTATTATAATTAAATACACAGTAATTATGGATGAGCGAGATCTTTCCAAAGTAGCTTCCATCTATGTGATACATTGAGGTATGTGCCTCTTAACACGGGCTTATTTGAAACAGAAAAACAAGCCTCAGTTTAGAGTTTTTTAGTATTGATTCTCTTGAGTTTTCTTGTTTTCAAGGGTAGAACTGTTTTCAGAGGATACACAAACTCATATTAAAGTTTCTTGAAAATGCTGTAAAATATTATAATTTGTTGAAGATTTGTTTCAGCAACAAGCTTATTGGTTAACAAGGCTCATTTTAGCACAGGCCCTGTGCTGCTTGCCCATTAATAATCACCAGGGCGCACTGAACCAAACCTCCATGGCTGCACTGTCATCTGTCACCACGAAGTTTGCAGGAGGGTTCACAAAAGTGAACGCAAAAGAGACCGTCTATTACAGAGCAAAATGGAAAGCAGCATGGAAAGCATCATCTGAAATAAAGGTCATTTCAGATGAGTATAGAAAGTTATGATAAAAGAGCACATAGATAAAAAATACCTCTTAGTTCTGGAAGTTATTCCTCTGATTTCATTTATTAATTTGTTATATGATTAAGAAAAATGAGGTAATATAGTCTATGCTTTTCATTCGCCTCATTTCAACTGTTTAACAGCAGATGACTAGAGAGAGTACTCTAGAACAAAATATTAAATAGAAAAAAAAACATTCTGAACTGATCATAAAAATCTTTATGTTTGCAGCTCTAAAATCAACACAATCTACTAAACTGTAAATTTAAATATTACAGAGGTAAAATAAACCGGCAGGTTTCGAAATCACCTTTTTGACTTAGTTGGACAGATGCAGGCACGAGCGTAACAAGCCAGGAAAGCACCACTATGCAAATATAGATGTGCACTAACGCAGGTCTGCAAAGGCTTGTGCCTCTGTCGGGCACGGGATCAGCAGCGTGTGCCCGCAGTTCCACCCGGGGTATGGCCTTCCACCCACCTGCATGGGCTGTTTTAAAAGTTTAGCTTTTTTGCCGACACCTGAGGTTAAACCAGATGTGTTAATGGCATCTTCCAGTGCTACTAACTAAGCGCCTTTTATAACAATATTTAAAGCGTTAAACAAAAAAATCTGTCTTTACTTACAAGACAAAGCAGAAAAGGAAGATGATTCATAACACCCATTATTCTCTGCTCATTCTGCAACTATTATAGCGCTACTGCAAAAAATAATAGTAATGTCTGAGGCTCTCGGATCTTCCTTCAGTTTTAATCGCTTGCTTCCCAAGAAGGGCTTGAACAAACCCCGCAGTGTTCAGTCAATATTTGTATGCAGCACCACGCGGGCAGGCTGCCAAGCTCGCGGGCTGAAAGAGCCAAGGGTGGAAAACTGACACCCTGACAAACACACTCCCCGCTCGGGCTCTTTAAGGTGGTGCTAAAAGTGTCATCTCTGCTGCCGCCGCAGCTCGGGGAGCTTCGCTGCAGCCCTGCACATCGGGCTGCTCTGTGGTGGCACTCGCCAGCTCTGGGGCTTGCTCGGTGCCCGGGCGCTTCTTGCACTGTGACCGGGCTCTCACTTCCCGCTGGCTGCGCTTTAAATGCCTTTTAACAGGCTGGGATGCAGGAGGAATCTGCAGGAGGAAGCCCCACGTGGGAATCCCGCCCAGCTGCAGGACCCGCAGCAGCTCCCAGCCAACGGAGCCGCTCGGATGCCCCCAACTCCTACAGGGCCATGTGAGCTCCCTTGTAGAGGGTGCTTAGGTAATTAAGAATCATCTGTTAAAATCCTGATTACCCTGGAAGCAAAAGGGCAGCACAAGCTGACAACAAATTTACAGTGCGCTGCAGCCTTACAGTGCTCTACACTTGGTTTCAAAAATCCACAGGTTGCTCAAGAGGCCTTTCTCGTGCTTTTTCTGATCTAAACAATGCAGAAATAACAACTCTATTGTTGTTTCTGTACTTGCAACACATCAGTGTTATCTGCTGGATTTTTGAAAAACTTCTAAGGTACTAAAACAAAGAACAAAATAAGTTAGTTCCTACATTAATAATAGCTCACTCGGCCCATTTCTCTATTTCAGGGTTCCTAATGTGCACTCTGAACCATCTGCATGTCTACCAGAAACCATTATAAACTTTGCAGACCCTTAATGTAGTAAGTTCATCCTACTTACTGTGTAATGCAATGCAGTTTGTAATGCAAAGGTTTAAGAGCTGACAGCAGCAGGGAGAGCTACCAGCAGCTGCTCGGGAGAAGAAAATAAACACAGGGAAAAGATATTAGAAAAAGCAGTGCAAGAATTCACACTGTAAAGCACAATATTTAGGACAAGTGCAGCAACATTAACAAGCCAGATTTTAAAACGAAGACATTTCAAGCAATTCAGATTGAATGCAAGGTATTTGCAGAGTTCTGCAAGGCATGAAAGTGCCTGTGAAATCGGAACTGCTTGAGAGTTCACTTATCATCAGGGTACCACAGAGGATGAAGGACCTAAAGAAAAGGGATTATTCTCTAGCTTAAGCACAATGAGAACTGTTTTCTACATTTAAAAGGTGAATAGTTCTTCAAGTGAAGTTATGACAATACTTGCTGCCTACAGAGAAAAGCAGCATTTCAAGAGAATTGTATGAAAAGGAGAAGGATTAATGCCAGAGAGAGACCATTATCCTACTGAAGAGATGCATATTTTAATAATTTTACTCTAACCAGCACTGGAAATTTCCATAGTTGACTACAGAACTACACTCCTAGGACCTGCAAAACCTCAGTGTATGTGAGGGCTAAGGGAATTCACTGGTGTAAAATAGAATGCAAAAGTGGTCCAAACAGATGATCAACTATGAGGAGTCTAATTTTTTGTTAGCATTTAGTCAGCTTAGGATATTTCACTAAAAGGGCTAGCAACCCTTAGGAAGCCTAGCAAGCCTTGGGAGACCTCCAAGGCTTCCTTCCTTCGTCAGGCCATGCATTTAGTGGTGTCCCATACAGGGACACTTGTGGCTGCCACAGAGATCACAGCCGACAGCTTAACAGCCGAAAACAGCTAGCAAGAATCCCTAGTTCTTTGAAAGTCAAAGGGAGCAGTAGAGGTTTAAATGTAGACTTCTTTCAAGTCTCAAGGGGAAGATCGTGGCTAATAAAGGTGACTGACTCTCTAACCTGCAGCCAACGTACGGCCAAACTCTCCAAGAGCCCCAAATGTAACATGGGAGAGAAGAGTGAGATCTGCACAATTGTGTGTCCTCAGCCCTAAGTGAAAACAAAATCCTAGAGCATCATAAGCAGCCAAAATAAAACGTATTTAAACCCTTCCTCCTGCATCACTGAAGTCTGTACACTTCTGCCTACAGGACTGTGCATATTTACTAAAACAACAACATTCCCCGGAACTGACACACTACAAATTTCTAGGGACAAAACTAATTGGAGCCGCGAGCCAGCTGGGGAGGGAACGCGGGAGGGCGGGTGCGTGACGGGCTGCTCCGCTCCTGCCAGCGCTGCGGAGCCGCAAGAACCGGGGCCCAAAGGAGGCGCTCAGGGCCCTGCTCACGCTGTCACGGGCAGCGCCGTGACAGCCACCAAGCCTTGAGGTGCCACTGATTGTCAGAGACTATTGAAGACAATTTATTTATTTATCTTCAATATCTATCACTACAATTATCTAAATTGGATACTGTAAAGAACGGTATCCTCAGCTTTTGAAAAAGAGGGGCACTGACTTATATTCTGGACTCATGAGAGATTCAAGTCACAGCCATGATAAGCCTCAGAAAAGCTGTACACTAAACTGATTTTCTGGTAACTGCTACACAAGAAAACACTTGCATTGAAAAAACTTAAGCATATGAAACATATACTGCTAAGACAGTTAATAGCCCTAAGCACAGTGAAAAGGAAAAACATTACTTGGAAATTTCACAAGTATTTAAAAAAAGAATTCAGAAAAATACAGGTGCTATCAAAGGAAAGATAATCAATCCTTCAAAAGCAGAGACATGGAGTAGCAAAGAATATTTCTACCATGCCTAATGGCAGTTATTTGCTTGCCCTCCTTCTCCAGCTGCTGCTCACATTCAGCTGGATGCAGGCAGCAAATTACAGCACAAGGCACAAGCAAAAAGGAACCACAGCAAAGGAAGAAGCCCAGCATGAATGAAAAGCTGGCTTTCTCCTAGGCAAGTGCTACATATCAGTGCAACAGCTTCTAGCGTCACAGAACCACGTTGAGGAGATAGAGAAAACTACTGGTGTATCTCAGAGCTGGTTAAAAATGGCAAAAGTGGCTGAGAACACAAGCACCTGGGAATTACTAGAAACAGCAGCTCAGCAGAGCTCCTGTAAAGCACATGCAAGACAAGAATAATGATGTCCCCAACAAGGACATTAGAGAATGTGTCATCTGACCAGTATGCCAGAAACCAGAAGGTGGAAGCATTAAAACAAGGCTTATTGCAGGCTTTGTAGAGCTAGGTGACAGGACTGACCATGCCATTCTATTTTTTACCCAGAGATTGCCCAGCTGAAGCACTGTGGAGCCACATACTTGATGATCCCGCTCTCCCTGGCACTGAGCTGGACAGGCAGGAGGACAGCAAAGGACAAACTCCAGCCTTTGTGCTCAGGGAAGGGGGATTAATGCTTCTGTATGTTTTACATCCTTTTCTGCCTCCTCTCTAACATGCTTAAAGACTTTCAAATCTGAGCAGGCAGGTATGGGGTAACAGGAGTTTTAAGGCCCCACTAGCCTGTAATAATTCTCTAGGCATAATCTAAAAGCACAGCATAGACGACTGCTCCATGCTGTGGTGTGTGGGGAAGGATATTCATGAAAAGACATTTCCTCCTTTGAGCTTCTTTTGAAATCTGGTTCTGCAGCCCTTGCTCATGAAGGACCTACGTTCAGTAGAGCCCAACTCTGCTCACCCATAGTGCACATGCTCAGAAAGGTCCTGCACAACTTCCCCAAGTGCCAAGGTCCTGGCACTAAGTTTAGTGCCCTGCACCACCCAGTTACACTGTGCTAAGGCACACAGGAAACATTTAACAGAAGCAAGATGACCAGGTATTGATGCATCTTATACTTCAAACTAGCAAAGCTGTGGTCTTGTAAACAAAGAGTTGTATACAAATTGAAAACAAAACCCCCACAAATTTTATCCAAGATCAAACTCATACCCCGGCATACCTGGCTAGACACAAAATCACATTGCTTGGCATTACTGTCAATTTAAAAACTTACTGTAGTATCTGTCCTAACAAACTTATTAGCATTACCTTTCAATTTTACCTGAAGAAAAAAAAAAAAAAATTTTTTTTTTTTTTGAGTTCATGTTTTCAGGGCAGAAGACCGAGAATTAGGAGCGTGCAGAGGATACCAAAGGTTGTGAGATAATCTAATTGACTACAAACAGGTCTGGACAACATAACTTACTGGAGGGGAAAAGGAAACAGGGAGGAGCAAAAACAATCCAAATAACCCGTCTTGTGCAGATGCACATTCACCTTCAGGGCAGCCACTCTGCTGCCCTGGAGAGATGCGTCATCTTCAAGTGAACAATATTTACTTTGATGCATCGTGACAAATGTCATTTTCGGTTGCTGCATGCTGGCTTACCTTATAACCAAACAGATTCACACGTCAAGCTGTGACAACTTAAAAGCAAATTTAAGATGCATAAAAACTCTAAGGAGAAAAGCAAGAACTATCAGCGTATTGTTCTTCCCTGATAGAAAACATAGCATCCCACAACCCTCTGCAGTTGTTTAAAAAGGTGTTAAAACATCTACTGCTATTTTCACTAAGGTTTTCTCACTAAGGGGTAAGTGAACAACAGTGTGCTTACAGCTGCAGAAGTCAGGGTAGACAAAAAGAAGTCCACAGCTGCTTATTACCATGTAGCACCTTAAATTTCTATCATGCCTACAGCTACAGAGAGGAGGATCAAAGGATGTTCAGCACAGGAGTCTTAGGACCTCTAGCAGAGCAGAACGGTTTGTTTACCCCATTTCCTGTCAATCTCTCAGGCATCAGCACTCAGAGCTTGTACTAGATTCATACTCAGAAGGTCACTTTGAGGACAACATTTTCAATAAATAAGAAACTATCATGTCTTCATTAGCCATATTAACACAACCTACAAAGATTGTGTTTTTTTAAGCCATATATTGTAAGATCACAAAACAGCAACGCAGGGTGTTTTTGCCAATGACACTGACTGTTGTGACCGATCCCAGTAACAAATCTTCTTGGCCTGCCCAGCATCCTGCTGGTTTGGGGGAAGTATTACACAAACATAGAAATTATTTCAGAAAAATCTTCCAGACCATAGCTTAATTGTTATTTTTTCACCACAATTTAATATATAAATTGTTATAATAATTGCTAAGAAATTTGTTTCACATACTCTTTTAATAATAGTACTCAGAACTTTACATGGCATTCGTCATCTAAACCTTCCCAGAAGGCAGGCAAGTAGCAAGTGTCACACTCTCATAATGCATTCAGGTACTGTATAAATGGGACATAATTAAAGTGGGGCCTAATTAAAGCTTTTCTTCTCCAGAGACAGACAGGTAAAACATAACTTACCGTGTTCTTGACTACAAAGGAGTCTAAAATTGTCTTTGAGATTACACGACTTTAGTCTCACTGTACAGGAGCAATATAGTAGGCGCTGGGGCTGACCTCTGCTTCCAGCTGCACTCTTTTCAGTCTGGACTAATTTCTAATCCCTCGAAACAAGGCAGCTAGGATTTAGCCTGTGTAATACAGAAACTTGATGCTAACAGCACACTGCTATAAGATCGTCTGGGTAACCCCTTCGGCTCATGATGGTGCACCACAAAAATCCACCTGTGCAGAAGCAGCTTCTTCAAAGCAGGTCCCTGGCCAAGCCCCTCGGCTTGCTGAGGTGACAGAGCCGGTCCCGACAGCAGCGCTCACCACGGGCTGCCCACAGGTGCACAAGGTCATTCCCAAAGGGAGCATCGCCACTGCCTGACCCAACACAGTACAAAGCATTGGTCACCTGGCCTATAACAAAGGGGAGAGTGGGAAAGTCTCTGGAAAAACAGCCTGCTTGGGTTAAAATATTAACTGATATAGTGGAATTACAGAAAGGGAGGGGAAAAAAAAGTCACAATACACACATGCTGTGGAAAGGCAAAGCTGAGCCAGGCAACACAGCTAGTTGCACAGCGTGGAAGTGAGAGAACAGATCTCTCTCAGGCTTGGCCACAGATCTACTGCTGTTTTCTCTTCAGCATTTCAGTTCATTGCTCTGCCAAAGGGGAATGAACTTTTTTCTCAAAAGACTATGCTGGCAAGAGACAAACCTTAATTGTATTGAGAAAATTATATGTGAAATCCTCTGCTAAAAGTAGCTACAGAAGCTGCAAGTTGTATTATTACGTTAGAAATAATGCTCTTAAATCTATTGTACTCTCAATACCCTACTAAATTTCCCTGAGCATAAGTAATATTTTAACAGGATTTTCTTTGTTTCTGGCATGCATGGGAAAAAGAGTGGGATAAAGAGTTACAGTGTGACTAGTCAACAAGTCCAAGCTGCTCAAAGGTCATAAAAAAATAAAGCAGGACACAGAGAGCTCTGTGCTTGAGCTGCAAGGACTCCCACTTGATTCGTGTCTCCTCAAGCAGCAGCGAAGGGTGCTCAGCGCGGCCGAGCGCCACGGTCAGTCGTCGGCCCCCGGTACCGACGTGGTTGAATTCTGCACGGGCCGAGGGGGCTGGAGGAGCACAGGGTAGTACCACAACCCACAGTAGTGGCAACGGGCAGGTACAAACACTCTGAACATGTACAAACATAAAGGGGGTTCTGGTCACTGAACCAGCAAAACACAAAGAGGCTGAAGAGGTGACAAACAAGAACAAGAGAACAAACAGCTGCAGTCTGGGAGCAAGCAGCAAGCTTTCCAGACATGAAATTCAGCTTTAAGGAATTTTTTCCTCCTTCACGTTACATGTGCTTTTTCTGAGGCCCTTAGGTGCTATAATATGGGGAGCTGGATTTTCTATTCTGTTTTATATTTCCGAGAGGACAATAAGCATCACCAGCTCAGATGAGATTTGAGAAGGGACTTTTTCCTCCCCGCTGGTGTACTAGAATTCAATGCTTTCCTTGCCATACAGCCCAAATATAACTTTCCACAGATGGGGTTTATCTAAGTTCAAAACATTGCAATGGATTACTTAGCGCATCTCTTGATGACAAAGCACTTTCAAGCATATTCCAGGATTAACAGTTACATGATTGATTCCATAGTATGAGACTGAGGATTCAGACTGAGAAAGGGCAGCTGGATGTCTGCAGGGATAAATATGGGTTTTGTTTATAGCTAGAGCTTCTAGAGAGCCACAGTTGTGACTGAGTCCATGCATCCTCTTGCTACCCAGGTCAGCAGCCTGCATGCCTGGGACACAGCATCTCTTTTGCAGCTGCAGCAAAGGCTCAAAGAGCAGATCCTGCAAGCAATTGCTCAGAACAACCTTCATATCTCAGGTTCTTGGCTGACAGTGAATCAGGCCCCGAGTTCTTTGATAGTAGCACAAGATTTAACTTGCAAATACACTGTCCGGCTATGGACTTATTAAATCTAAATTAACTGCCTCTTAAAGATAGTTTTCTTCTTTGCATAACAAATGTATGCTGCTTTTATTCTGACCCCCAAACAGATTTCTTCCATTTGTATTTAACTAAATACCTTGCTGTAAAATTTTAACAAGGGGAATGATGATTCACTTGAATTATAGCTATATATTCACAGTAACCATTTGCAAGGATGCTTGGATGCTCAACACACCCATGAGACGGCCTTGCAAAACAATCCACAGGAATGTACAGTAGAAAACAACTATAAACATACCAAGATGAAGGTTTGACTAGGATTTAGTCAGCTAAAACAAGTATTTTTGCACTAAGCAATTAGAATTGCAATTAAAATGTGTTCTGTCTACGATGTAGTACATGCACAGGGATCCCATAAAAGAAATTGTTAACTCTTAAGTCAGTAAGTGCATTCCTAGCAACTGCAAGCAGAAGGGGTAGATAAAGAGCCTGAGACCAGGCGGGCCTTGGGCCACGCACGAAGATTGAGTCAGAGCAATCGCAGTAACAAGCATCTCAACCAGGCCCTAGGCCTCTCTAGAAAGGCACTTTTCCAAGGCAACAATAGAGACCTTACTGCTGATACAGAAACCACCTCAGCCACCATCCTTACCACCATCCTGGTTATTACTTCTCCTTTAAGAGGTTGTTCCTATTCTCATTCCCATAAAGTAGTTGAAAATGCAGACTCCAGACTACAAGCATTAGCAACACTAGCAGATATAACACGCTTGATATCCTATTTTTATTCTGCTGTCATGCTATAATTAACTGGGAAAGTTTGTCACCTATCTTCCCAATTAAAAAGCTCCAGATGGAAGTTGATTAGGAAAGCCAGAAAGCCAAAAAATAAAAATCTAAAAAGCACCATATTGAACTGTGGAGAATTCATCTTGATATTGCCAACAAATGAAGTTGCAGGGTCATAGGGAGTTATATCCATCCAGGAAAATGCTACAGGATGTGCTGTGACTCCATAGAAGAAAAAAAGATACAGATAAGCTGAGCAAGCCATAAAGTAGGAAAACTGATTTTGGAGAGGAAAGAGGAGAAAGAAACATTTTATAGAAAAATGTGGTGACTGCTGTATGGGAGCACAGGGAGACTTAGCAAAACGTCTCAGCCTTATTAAAAAAACAACCTAAGCTCCAGCCTGAGTAGAAAATAGACCTTTAATAGATGAACAAGAAGGAAGATGAGTCCCTCAGAGCTGCAGGATGAAGAGCTCTGCTCCATCACCTACTCATGCCTTCTAGCGCAGAGAGCACACTCTCAGAGGTGCTCCTGATTTAAAGATAGATCTGCTAATCTGTGGTTTAATAATTACAGACAAAGAGCATACAATTTGTTAAGTTTCAGGCCAAGTTCAGTCATCTTTCCTCAGCACAGCAAATCCACCTACCCTCCTGGCAAGAAAATGAAAGATCTAAGAATCAAGAATAAACATGCACTACTCAAGGGCACTCTGCATTTTTAGGCTCAGATGCTTAGAAGCTTTCACTATAAAGGAGCTGAGCATAGGCCAAAACCCCAAAACTTTTTATTCCCTTTCACCAGCTGTCAGCTTCAGCTGCAGATTTGAATTAGGATCCTAATTCAGGTTTCCTAGATAAACCCAGCAAAGCATCCAAGGCTTAGAGCATCCCCGTAAACATTCCTAAAGACCTTACAAGCAGTGCCATGGTGCTTTTCAGTGTGTCCTTCTCCATTTTACAAACGGCAAAACCATCAACTTGGTAGTTTTGCCTCTGGGAAACTCAGTTGTCTCTGCAAACTTCTGAATTTGGTCAAAGAGTTGAAGACCTTCAAGCAGCCATAGCAAAGGTGCAGGGCACATCTGAAGGACATGCAGTAGATGAGGATCAACAGGAGATGCCACCAGGAGCTTTCCATCAGCTGGACCATCATAAAAACGTAAAATAATGACAGAGGTGTCAAAAAGGCATATAAAGATGTGGTGGTGATTCATTGATTCATTTGGCTTGGAAAAGAACGTCAAGATTTGTTGCATTTTTTCTATAAACTAAATAGTGAAAGAATTATTTGATATGATTATCACTGAAGGATGATAATGCAGTCTTTTTTTAAAAAAAAAAAAAAAAGTGGATTAGGATTTTTTTTTCTTTTTGCACATATCAGATCTGAAAAGCAAATAAAACACTGTTTCAACCACCCAGTGAAAAAAACAGCGCTTTTTAAAATCTATGCCTTTATGAACATTAGCCTTCATATTGAAATACTACAAAAGCCCAGGATATCAAATGATCTAAGTCATATGAAAGGCTAAAGAACTGACTTGACAAGCAGCTGTGAAAGGAGCCGGATTCTAGCTGAAATGGACTGTAACATATTTACAAAAGAAAGCGAGGAACATAACCTTCAACCTTCCCCTGGGCCTCATAAAAGGGATTCAGCTGTGATTTCAGAGACCTGAAGCAGGAAGGTATCACAGACCATAACAGACTCATTTGAAGGAAAACACAGTTTAGTTACTTAAAACACTACAGACAAAATAATTTGCAATTAATTATATACCTTCCATCCCCAAAGAGTGTAAAAATCCATTACTGCAGGGATGTGAGTCCATGCAAAATATTCTTAAAGTTAAAACCACTCTTTGCTGCACAGTGAGAATAAAGCAACAGCAGCTAAACAGGAAGATGTCCTGCATGGTCCCTCTGCCATGAGAGGCAACGCAGAGCCCCGGGCCACCCCAGCACTTCATTCCAGACATCCCTTGGGGAGCTCTAGCTCTGTTCACATCAATCTGGTGTCATCTCTTTCTCCTCCACAGCTAGTCGTGAACAGACCAGCTATTCAAGGGCTCCCAGGTTATGGGATGCCCTCACAAGCCTCCTGGTGAACCTGTGGCATCGTATCCATAGTGTCAGCCACCACATCCAGGTGGAGGATATACACCCCAGAAGACAACTTCATCATTAGTGAAGAGGAAAAAAGAAACTGAGAAGCCAGAGAGTCTGTCAGGTGCTCTGTGAGTCATTTTGTGATTTGTGGACTGAATTCCTTAATAACAAAGCTTTTGCTGACACATGTTGTTTGTATTTGCCTTCAGAACGGTCTAATTAGTAATGAGTAATCCCACTTGGAAAACATTTACACAAAAGTATTTAATCTCATGCCACTAGCATAGATTGCATCTTCTTTAATGAGAAAAGGGAGCCAGAAAGTAAATAGGGCTGCAGCCTGCTTTAGTGGGCCAGGGTAGCCCACAAGGGACAGGGCTGCAGCCGGCGTCACCACCGCGCGAGGGGAGCTGGTCACGGTGCCCCTCGGGCGCCTCGGACAGAGCTTCGTATCACAGAGAAAGAGCTGCCCTTTTACAGTGGCTACTCTTGCACTAATCCTAAATTCAGTCTACGCAGATGTTTGCTTTTGGAGATAGAGGGAATGCAGCATACTGTAAAAGGAGTGGAAGGGATTAATACTCTCTTGTGGGAAAACAGTCTGACGAGAATAAAACAAAGAATTCGTGGCTATGAGACTTTAGACATGAAGCAGTAGGGATCACAGAGACTCTGAACTGAGCTGTGGAGACAGCAAAGCTCTGGAAAAGCCTGAGCTGGACTGGACAGCCATTAATAACGCAACCCTCCTCCTCCAACACCATGCAAGAGAGCAAAACAATGACAATAAAACCAAGATCTCTACAATAAACACTTTGTATTGTCTGCAATTATCACTAATCAATAAATAACTTAGAAACTCTTTAGTGTTGCAAGATTGGCTACGTGGCCAGAATAAGATTAGAAAGAATTTTATCAATGGTTTTGTTTTTCAAAGGATGGAGTAAATTTTACTTTGCACTATTTTTAACTGCAGCCAAATAGCTTTAAGAAACATAACAGTTTGTGTAGGTTTAGCAGATTGAAATGGCCCTACCATGACCCTAAAACTACCGGTTGCCACTGACTATATCCCCAGAAAACAAAGATATTGCCTCTGTAAAATGCCTTGCCCAGGAAAATTTCTTAACTTGGTGTTTGTTGTAGAAGGCATCCTTCAATCAGAAGCATCCTCTACCGAGAAGCTGGGAAACTGCAGCTAAAAATGAAGTAACGAGATAGGGAGTAAATGGACTATAAGGGAACTTCTCATTGGTGAAGCAGGAAGTAAAGATGATGTGAAGTGCTGCTGAATACCAGGATCTACAGGTTTCTTAAAGTTACCAAAGTAAAATATAGCTAAATGATCCCACTATAGTGGCTTGCAAAAGGCTGATCAATAGGACTCATTCTAAACCAAAAAGAGAAGAGAAATAAGAGAAATATGATAAAACATGACCAACATCATATGTTTTCCTTCACAGCTGTATTCAGAGATGAACATCCCAAGAATTCTGCAGATGTCTCCCTGACATTCCTAGCAGAAGATAAACATCTGCTGGGGGGCTAAAGTACATCCAAATGGAAAAATATCTCAGGTCAAAAATACCCGAAGGTCTTTGGATGTCTTCAGTATTTTCTTTGGAGTCTCTGACCACTGGAGACTGCAGTCAAAGTACAGTGTGAAGCAGAGCCACAACAGACCCACAGTGAAGACATGCCCTAGCCTTTAAAAATGTTAGTTTCCAAACTCAGCAGGTTCCCTGCTTGCTTTGCGTGACTGAAGGAGGAAAATAAAACATGATGCATTACTTTCCCTTTTGAACTTGCACTTTAAACATTTCCAACAGCCTGTGCAGGAGGCAATCAAGAAACTAATGAGATGGCTACAGCGGCCTTTGGATGGTGCAGCTCTCGTAAGCCCAAGAAGCCACAGAGCCTGCTCTGCATCATTCCTTAGTGACACCCCAGCAGCACCCGTGCCCAGGAGGGCCGGGGACAAGAGGCCAGCACAGGCACTGTTTGCACAGCACCGTGGCAGACCACGGGACACAGCACGGCTCCTTGTGCCATTGGCTGTCCCAAGGACCATCACCAAGCGAGTGGGTCATCGGCAAAGTATTCGCCAAAAAGCTATGATCATTTCCAAATTAGAAGTGGTTAAAATTGTGCAAGAGGCTTGCAGATGTTTTGTATGTCAGTGTTCCTAGCCAGGAGCCATCCTAAGTTTTCCAGATTGCTTTACAGATACAGAGCCAGCTGGCGACAGCGAATAACCTGTACAATGGACTGTCTAATACCTTGCTTGTCTGGCAGGTTGTATATTTGATGACTTATCCATGGTTACAAATCACACCATTAAGCTGCGCTACTTTTATAAGTGTCTCTAGGCCTGTTTTTAAATAATGACCACGATTTCTAAAAGCGAGCAGTCCACAGGGCCCTCAGGTAAGCCAGACCCTACAAAAGTACAACTCATTCGCTAAATCTCTGATAGTTTGCCCAAGAGATGGATGAATTTGGCAAAGCTGGAAAGCATTGCTTCCAAAAAAGGTGACATGAGACAGATGCTTGTCATATTCCCCAAATTTTTTTACCCCGAGACAAACAAATATGAGATCAGATTTAGTCTGCTATGAAATAATGTGAACTCCTGTTTCTTTGCCTTGAGAAAAGAAAATGCTATTTATTTTTTTTCTAGGGCAAAATACACAAAGACATGCCTGAGTGTTGCCACAGGCATCTTTAATGAAGACGTAAAAGGCATTTCAAATGAAAACCTTGGCAATCCTCCCCTCCCCCTCACAAGAAAAAAAGAGAAAGAAAATCAACCGCCAACAGCAAATATTTCTACTGGCAAACACTTCTCTAAGATTCTTCCCCATTAGGAACCTCCTTCCCCAAAGGCCTGGTAAAAAGGGTTTGCAAGAGCTCTGTGAATACTGTCAAATGGAGGCTGCGCTTTGCCTGGGGGCCAGAGGGGACCATTAGATCATCTCCTCTGCTCTAACACCTGCAGTTAAAGAGGAGAAAAGAAAAAAAAAAAGATAAAAAAAGAAAGAGGATTTCACCCACTCATTTCTATATACAGTTGTCTGGTTAACAAATATTTTCCAGAAAGTCAGTTCTCAACCCTTGGTCATCAAGGAATGAAGAAGAATAAAGAACCCACTCAGCAGTTCCTTTGCTTTTACCTCTCTGCAAATACAACACTGCCTATCACAAGAAACACTTCCTGGGAAAAAGCAGTCCTTGTTCTGGTACTAGTGGCTGTACTTCTACAAGATCCCCCCCAGCTTTGATTCTACATCTCGCTGAATGAGTTTGAACCTTAAGTGCCACCAGCAGATCAGGAACTTAGCAGCCAAACATCACGTTTACAGCAAAAAGTTCACATATCCATCCCTGCAAGCACTTACGCTAACATCTTGTGTTTAGTGGCACAGCACATTACTGAAGGGCTTGCTAGCAGCTCACATTTATAATTCATTACATGATTTTTATGTACCCCTACTTGTTGGGGCACTCCCCATTTAGGCAAAAGATTCCAGGTTGGGGTTATTCATCAATGATGCAGTTCGGGTCTCTATCAGTATATGGCTATTTTGGCTATAGTTGTATAACTCTGTTAGATTCTTGCAACATAAGGAAGAGAACACAAGTGTGCATTTTTGACAGGGAGTATACCAAAGGCACACCCATGTCCTCATGAAAAGGGGGAAGAGAATCAAGTTGAGAATAGAGAAGCAGTTTAATGACAAATGAAATAAAAGGTAGGGACATCAGCTTCGGAACCAGTAGGAATTGTACCACGCATCTCCAAGACAGAATCAAGTACTTGTGCACAGACACAACATAAAAGTGGGTCATTGACCAGCCAGGGCTGGTGGGGAATACAGTGCTTGACTGTATTTGCAGGAGGGGCTTTCAGACAGTCAGATTTGACACCTGGTAAATAGCTTTCATGTGCAATCTGTTGTGCCCTATGCTTCTTTGCTAAGAGAAAAATAAAAAAAAAGTGACTTCATCTGAAAAATATCTTCCTAAATTGCATCCTCACCTGCAGGACAGACCCACTCACCGTTTCATGATATTTGTGGGGGGTTATTTCGAAATACTCATTGCCAGTTCTCTGAATCTACATCTCTGCAGATAATGAAGTGCTTTGTAAACACTCGCTCTTAATCATTTGGGGAAACATTCACCTCAAACACAATCCTTTTGACGCACATACGGAAAATTGTTTTCTCCAACACTGATGCAAAGCGGGCTTTCCTAAGGAGAAATACAGAAGTGGTTTTATACCACACAGCCTTCTATCTGCATAGCATCATCATGAGCTTTTCCCTGGGCCAGAAAGTATGCTGGCCACCTGCAATAAGCTTTCTCCAGGAAAAGGGAAATAATTTACAGACACACTGTCATTTGTGGAAGAAACTTGACCATTACAGGAAAGACTTCATTCTTTACAGCTAGGAGAAAGTCTGTTTTTATATATATTTGTGTGCGTGCACGTGTGTGTTTTTAGATGCTACCAGGAGGAGGCATCTCTCAAGTGTTGTATAAAAAGGGTAGACCACAACGGAAACTTTAGCCTCCTCCGGCAGTAGAAAAGAAGTTCAGACTTCAGGATTTATAAAGTTGCTTGAGGAAAGCAACTCTTAGAGGCTTACATTTAAAGGCAGCCTTACAACTCATGAAAGTCTGGGGGAGTAAGGCACCTACCTGAGGTTCAATATATGCTTAAGTCATTTCCTCATTTAGGGCCATAGCTGAGAGAAAAGAATTTCTCATGGGCATCAGCTAACACTCCAAAATAGCTATCAATCAATCTATATATGGGAAAACAAGCAGATACACCCTTTATGAGATCCTAAAGTCAACATTATGAACAAACCTGTGAAAACGTATGGGAAATGTTTAGTATCTTACAAGACTCAGAGATCATTTTCCTAGTGCCTGTGCCAGGAGACTCTACAGGAAAGTCTGTGTTTTGCACCCAAGATGATGCCTCTCTGAACAGTTACAAGATGAAGCAGATGACCCTCATTCATTTACATGCAGAGTAGTTTCAGTCTCAGTGGATATCAAAGCATTCAATAAATGGCAGCCTGTGATGAGCAGAGTAAGTGGCCAACCATGTTGTAGATCCCAAGACACAGTAGAAAAATAATTCCCCCCCACCCACACACACACCCCCTTTCTTCTCAGTCCCATAACCTCCTCCAAAAAGATGAATTTGCAGGTGAATGGCCAAAGTTAATTCCCTTCAATACCTACTGTATCAGCTACTTATCTAATGAAGAACAAGGTTAATTCTAGCCCTATTGCAAACACACACGGATCACCCATATAAAATCACTTCCAGGCTGCAGAATGGGAATCAAATATTTGATAGCATATGAAAGAATGATGATCTCTCTCCTTAGCTACCTAACATTTTTTCCTTCAGACTGGAAGTTTGTGGGTTATATGAGGTTGCATCTCAGAGGAGATGTGGCCATCCACAAATGAAGTTTCTTACAGCAAGGGACACAAGGATGACCACACTCAGGTTCCTGGCAGAGATGGGGAAAGTGGCCCACGTTTTATAGTTAAAATAAGTGCAAAAAGCCCTTGCCCATGAAGGGCTCTGCTCAGACAAAAAAAGTACGATCATATTGTCTTCAATCCACCTTAACTTGTTACACTCCCCTATACTGTCCTCTTACCCATCTGGTCCTGGAAATACTACAGTTCAAATGAAGCAATAACAACCCACTGAGCAGAGAGCAGCTGAAGACTGAAGATGTTTTTTGTCTTAATTTAATTAAAAGCTAATTAAATATTCTTCATAAAGAAGTCTCCTGCCCAATTGCCTGCCCTCTTATCTGAACATGGCTATTAAAGTCATTTAAATAGATGTACTTGCAAATCCTTACATGTAACATCAATGCTGCAATCTCTTGTCTTTTCCAAAGTGCCAGTCTTGTTTTTCCTGCTTTTCTCATTTCCAGATTTGCAGCCAATTTATTCCTCAATAATAGTGAGCTTCCGTCAGCTGGTATTTCTCCAGATGTTTTGGGATTTCATCTATTATTAATGTTCTCCAGGATATTGCCTGCTGCTAAGGTGAGGTCCACAGACCTGCAACTGGTTGTCTCTTCTGTTGGAAGTGGCTCCCGTGCGGCTGAGCTGGGCCTCACAAGCCGGGCAGCCAGAAAAACACACACCGAGCCCGTGCGCAGAGCTGCTCACGAGGAACACGCGGCGTTTCGGATTCACTGAGGGGCCAGGAGGCTCTCAGTGGTTTATACCCACAATACATACCTACTGGCATCAAGCCCACAAGGCCAAAAGTGGGGTGGGAGTGAAAGTCTTAAATAAAAGGGTGAAAACAGAAAGGGAGTTTTCCCACATCTATCATTTGAAAACTCATAATTCAAAGAAAATCTCTCTTCTTACAAATACTCTTTTGTACCTGGTGTATTTCAAGTTGTTACTAGTGTTGAGGTTATGCCCTGCAAAGAGCCTGAGTGCTACGAAGAGCAAGATGTGACAAGTGAGCTGGCAGCAATCCAGAAAACAGCATTTGCACTGTACACATTTGAGATGGGACAGCCTTAATATCGAGGATAAGCTTTTGGGGGCTTCAGTGTCCCAGTATTAGATACTCAAATCCTGCTTGTGCTAAGATCTCATATGTTTGGGGCAGTTATGTCTTCACAAGCATCTCAGACCAAGGGATGGTGACCACAGTAAATGCTCTGTGTTTGTTCATCTCATGTTCTATGAACAGAAAGATTCAAATTATCTCAAGAGATAGCACAGATATATGAAAAGCTAAGTGTGAATGACCACCTTGGAAAAAAATACTGCTGCCAGGAGAGCACTACATTAACTGCTTGCGCTGCAGTTCCAAATAGCAGGCTTATGTTTGTCAACACACAGTTCACAACAAATAGTGAATAAAGTCCATTTAACCTGTTCACAAACAGTTAAGTTTCCTGCCTTTCCAAATACTAAGGCAGACTACCCAGGCTAACATGTCCTTTTTGTTTCTGTAGACTCTATGCAATGACCATTTTTATGTCACTTGCATATAAATTTGGACCAACATCATTCCTACTCTTCTCCCAGGATAAGCCAAGCTCTTCTGATTTCCAGTCTAAATTCCATTGCAATTTATTAATATTTGATCTTGTGCTCATGTTGAAGTATGCCTTTTCCTATCTGCCTTCATGTCACTAAATAGTTTTCTTTCAAAACTTGTTTTAAAGACTTTACACAGCTTTACAGCCCAAATCTACAAGCCTGTGCTTGTCCACAACCTTCCATCCTTTGTCTGAAATTTTACTCCAAACCAGAATTTCTGTTCCTACCCTGATTTTTCAGGTGCCTTATCAAGGATGTCATCAACATTTTTGATAACTAACACAAATTTGAAGTAAGAATTCATTCACATGTGGATTGTATATAGATTATCCCAGAGCTTCCATATGCAACAGGCCTTCTTGGCTCTTTTAGTACTTATCTGTACTGCTATTTCCCATGCAAGATTCAGTTAACGAGGTTATCAGTCATTCCCTCCAACTCAAAGATCAAGTTGTTGCTAATGAACAACTTCCCTTTCTCTGCTTAGCTGGAAGTAACTCCAGCCTCTCTCCACATTCATTCCTTGTGCTCCTTAGAGCAGTTAACACCACAAGAACTGTAAGCATCTCCGAGTTTGTCTTTCCAAAACCCCAGCCCCACATATATGCCTACAGTTTGTCTGTCAGAGTTGACCAGAACTCATCTCAGATTTAGTCCAGGCCAACACCAGCACACAGCCTAAAGTGCCTTACCTCTTGTTGGTTCCAATATTTGGTATTAAGACTTATCTCTCATTGTACCCAGGCACATCTCAGCCCTGTATTCTCCTACCTCCCAAATCTTTCTGGGAAATTAAATCCTTCTATTTCTTTTCCCACTAATCTACCAGATCATTAGCACAGAGGCCTCTTCAGAAGTCCCATCACTTCCTTCTGGCTGCTCCTTTCACCAATCCATCACCTAGAGCTGGCTGTGTCTCCCCCTTGCATTCTGTAGGGCTTGCTCCTTCACTAGCCAATTTCTCCATCCCCCTTCCTCACATTCACATCCTTCCATTCACCTTTGCAGATGACTCTGCAATTTAGATCCTCTTGCACATCAGCTATCTGCAACTTGCCAGGCTTACAGTGGAGCTCATCCACCTCAATACACTTTAAAATTCTATTGGAAATCCCAGGACTAACTTTGATTGCCCCTCTTGCACATCAGCTATCTGCAGCTTGCCAGGCTTACAGTGAAGCTCATCCTCCTCAATACACTTTTGAAAATTCAACTGGAAATCCCAGGACTAACTTTGATTGCACTTCTCTTCTGCATATCCTTCTGTCTAGGAGGTTTATTAAACCCTCTTTCACAGCACCTGCCATACGATCCCACAAATGCTATGGCCTGTCAGCTGGTTTGCCTGTGCTACATTTTCATTTCTGAGACTTCCTATAGTCACCCTGACAATCTAATCCTTATGAGAAAGAGGGGAGACGACCCCTTTTTACCTATATGGGCACTAAAACTCTTGGATAAATTTTCACCTACAAATACTTGCCTGTACTGGCTGCTGCGCTTTCAGAGTACAGCCTGTTGGACTTTTAAAACCATTTCTCTCCAGCAGCTCCCTAGTAAACTTAATCTGGGGCCACTGGCAGGAAATGGGTGCCAAACCTGCCAGCAAAAAGCCTTTTGTAACCTATTCCACAGACTACTGAACACTACAAGCTCCTGCCAGCATCCAGCCTGCCAGTTGTGTTCCCCAGACAACCACCCTAATGCCCTGTTCTTCACTAGGCAGCTGGGTGGAAACATCCTGCTGCGCCTCCCATGAGGGTTCTGAATTTACCAGCAAGGATCAAGGGCCAAGGTGAAATTTTGGCATCATCCAGATCTAAGGACCATCAACATCGAAGGAGCTAGAACTTCACCAGGAAGTCCCAAGGTCAGAGGAACCTGCACGGGCATCTTGTGAAGCTGCTGCATGGTCAGATCAACTGTTGATTAAACACACTCCATCTGCTGAGTATTTGCACTTTATTTTGTCTGATATCAAGTATGAATTTTGTAACTAGCTATTGCATGTATGCTGTTCTATTCCCACAATTTATTTTTCCTAAGTGTCTTGGCATCCATCCAACAATATGAGTGAACATATGAAAATCATTACCAAAAGAAAGATTTATGCACAATTTTTAGTGATCATGCAGCATGTCTAACTGCAAGATATGTTCTCTATTGAAGATTTCTCATCCAAGAGCTTTAAAAATATACAATATATTAAAAACCTATTTGCAGTTGTCCTCAAAGACTGCACTTTCACCCCTCAGCCAGTTTATAAATAGGCAAATAATACAGAAATGCATCTTAGGGGTATATTCAAAAGTAACTTTGACTCTTAAGTGTAGGTCCATTTTGGTCCTAATTTTTAGGACAAAGAATTCTTACTGAAGTCAGTGTTTTGAGACATAAATGAAAGATAAAAACCAATGACTACATTCATTTCCATCATCCCTTATGGGATTCATAATGTTCTTATCTGTTGCTATTGTTGCCAGTACATGAATGCAATTGCTTTTAGCATTCCAGCTGATAACTAAGACAAAGCATGCCATATCTATCAAATCACCACGATAAGGCCAGTGCTGCTGCAGCCTAATATTTTTCCACAGAAGATCTGCATGTCATAAAACTTTTTTCAATTAGATTTGAAAATACTTTTTTGAAAATTCTGATTTTTTCGATTTGAAACATCAAAATGAAGTCACAGATACACAAGATGAAGAATCTTCACCAAATGTTCTCTTTTGAAAATATTTATCCTCCAAAGAAACACAGCTTCAAGTATTTTGGTCAGTTGCACAGATCAATACATGGATGGAAACCCCTTGCATTTGTCCCGTAGCTACTTCAATGCTACAAAACAATTAAATCAGGAAGTACAAAAGCCAAAAGAAAACAACAATTAAGACAGACCTCTCATTTATCACTATCATTAATTGATATAAAAGTGACTGTGCTAGTATAAACCTCTAGTTAGCAGATGGAAGAGATTCCTCAATACCTAACTGATGATTCAGGTCATCAACAGCTCTCTTCCAGATGAAGAGAAGCAAGGATATGCCATTGCCCTGCATAACACTCAAACCAGTATAATACTCATTCACATAATTATAAATATTTCTTTTTTGTCTGCATATTTTCCACTTCACAAGCCTTTTCCTATCCCAGAGCAAAGAAGATCTATCCCCCTTAGACTTGACTGGTCTGGCTGAACCCAAACCCAGACAGCAAACAGCACTTTCTCCCCCAGACTGAGACAGGGATTAACGCCTTGGAGCATCATGTGTGGGAACCGGAGGCCGAGCTGGAGAGCAAGCCCCTCTCCCGAGATCCACAGCACGGAGATCACCCTGACGGTGCTGGGCGCAACCGTCTACTTGGCCACTAGTTTCCAGGAAAGGAAGTCACAGCCACCCCAGTGCCTGGGGGTAAGGCATTAGCGTGTCCTCTCCTGCATGAGCCCACCTCCCTCACACAGGCAGTGTTAGAGGTTGGGGTTTCACTTACCCAGACACCAGGAGAGCCCAACTGTGCAGCTCAGAGCCCCAGCGCACAGGGCCCCGCACGGTGCTTTGGGCAGCTCGCAGCAGGCACCGGAGCTGAGCACCAGCAGGGACATCTTCCCAGCTGAGGCCAAGCTCTCGTTCCTGTGCAAGTCTGGCTGTTTTAGAAATAAGACACTCAGGTTTTATGGCTCTGACCAGACATTTGATTTTCACACGGGAAATACAAGAATGATGATAAAATGCCCAATAGTTCTTCTACTAGCAATCCAGGGACAGAAGTGATTGAAGAATTTCAAACTGAAAATAGGAGATGTAATTTAACAGGGCAATGGGCTTGTTTGGGAAGAGCAGGTGTGAAATGCTACCGCTGACTGCTTGCTTCTTAGCAAGGCTACTTCTGCTGAGAGTTATTTGTTCAATGCAAACATGAAATGCAAAACACGAATAAACACTGGTGGAGTTTTCTGTTCCTGTGTGGTATGTCAGTGAAAGCTGGGATCACCGTCTAGCACTGTAACTGTAAAGACAAACACTTGCTTATTTTGTATGTCTTAATTGCCACGTGAACCTCAGCAGCCTGCTGCAGAGCTTGCCAAGGGACATAATCCAACAGATCATCACATAGATGTGGGAGGAAGGAGATGCTCCCTCTTCTGCTTTCTCATCCAGGATTCAAAATACAGCCCAGCTCCCAGACACCTCCTTAGTGACTCGGATGGTAAAGCTGCCCGCACGTGCGTGTCTAGCAGCATTTGCTTCCCTAGTATAGGACAGGGATAAGTAGGCCTCCCCATTGAAACATTATTTCCAATTTGAAAATGATACTAGTAGATGCCAATAGGACTGACCTCTCCTAGCTGAAATCTCACTGCATCCTGACATTTAAGCCTGATGAGAAAAGGACAGTCACAAAACAGCATGTGAAAATATTAGATATATTGAAGCCAACAGCAAAACTCTGATTTGACTTCATAAGGGCCAGAACCCTACCTTGTATCTCTCACTGAGATGCTGACACAAAGCCAATGTCATCCAAATAAATCCATTGATCAATCCATAAAACTCATTGATTTATGGCACTAAAAATGAAAATGATCCTGCCCTACAGAGGAAAGGGGCATAGCACTTGGAATGAATTACCTCAGCACATCCGATGCAGACACCACACAGCATGTCCGGGAAGCTCCGAACCAGCCCAGCGGTGCTCCGTGCTGCCGCCCTTCCCGCTGCCCTGCTTAAGGGCGCACGTGGGCTTCTTGCTTTGGAAGTATGAAGCACGTTTCTAACACATGCATTCAGAACCAGTTTGATGCACCCCAAGAAGAGCTCTTTTCATGGTTCTGCCTACCTCCAGAAAAAAGGAGATTAGTGAAAAGAAATGCTGTAAATGGCTTAGTGACTATGTATGAATTAATATCACCCTATGGAGTATGGGCAACCTATCATCCATAGCTTAAAAACAACAAAGCCCAGATCAAAAACTAAATGCATGGCAGGAATTATCTGTCCACACAACAATTATTTCAAGACAGAGGGGACAAGACACTGTAGCATTCAGAGTAAGACTGCTCCCCCTTCTGAATAGCACAAACATTTAAATTCCTTGTATTTTGATGAACCTTAGCAGAGGGCAGGGCAGCCTAGCCAAGTCCCAGATTACACTCACAAATTCTTCTTCCTGGAGTGTTGAATGCTCCCTCACTGAGGGATAGCTTTGTTTTAAATCTGTTTTCACATCTTTACTTAAGAAATAAAACATGTTAAAAAGCAGAACTGGGACCAGGGCGCTAAGATCCCATTGAGATGCAACAGAAGTTGAGTTGACCTGATCCCCTGCATGTCTATAAACATGCTAACTCCCCAGCAACAGTCTCAGATATTTCTTATGCTTAATGGCTTTGGGCACCTTAGCCCCAAAGACACTTCTGTTATCCACATGGGGCTCACCACAAAACCCCATAGTTCATTATTGGGTGTTATTAGCCTGAGAAATACAGAATCCAGAAAGATCTTTCCCAGTGCAAGCTTTTCTGCAAGGTACCTATGTGAGCAGCTACAGGCAAGCAGGCCTGTTAGTGGTTGCCCACATGGCCATCCATGAATGACCTATATCACAGAGCCTCTTCAGAAGGGGACAGCACTGCCTCTGCAGCAAGATTCACATGCTGCAAGACTGCAGGGATACAACAACGAGCACATCCTAAATTATTCCTGACTTCTTGTAACTCTTGCTTTTGTCTTGGGTCACAGAAATATCACACTGCAGAACAATCCTGGCAGTTCATAGTTACAGTCAAAAGCAGTAAACCTTTTTTAGTGTTCTGGCATTAACACACCGTGATTACCAACCACGTACCAAGAGACAAAAGCTGCTTCTGGAAATATCTATTAAGTAGTAGATGTTCTTGCGTGATTTCATGTCCTTTGTCAGGTGCTGTTCTGGCACATGGCACTGATACCAGCCTGACTCAAGAGCTGCACAGAGGACTGGGGAAAGACAGGACAGACTGTAAATGGCCTAAAAAAAGCCCCGAGAAATTTGGGACAACTTCATTATGAACAAACTTCTATTCAGCCACTGAGTGCATTGCAGTGAGTGACAGCTTATACAGAACTTGGCAGGCTTCACAGAAAGAGGAATAAAGGAAAACTTTTAGGCTGCGATAAGCTTTATGACAGGCAGTAAAATCTTAATTGAGATACACTGAACCATACAAAGAAGTTTGTGTAATACAACACAGGTTTAAGTGAACAGATGTAGTCAGGAGAAAATGAAAAAAAACCTTCTTTCATGATAGAACCCCTAATTTAAGTGTATTCATTTCTCTAATTCTTTCATTTGTTGATTTTCTTACCTATTCTTGCAATTTAATATGATGCATAAGCTAATAAATTCTCATATTTGCCATTGGTTTTGTAATTATTTTGACAAGCTTTAATTGTGCTAGTCACTTTTAATTCCTCTTTTTAGAGGAATATATAGCATGGCCTTAAAACTTGTATCATCTTACCTTAAAAATTGTGTTACCCCAACACAATTCTGCACCTGCTGAAATTCAGCAGCAGCTCAGTTCACTGCATCACACAGTGTGGGAATGCTTCCAGCACCGCTCTATTGCACTGTGGAATCACTACAGAATTTGGTAAGGCAGAATGATTTTTTGTAAAAATTAACTCAGCTGTAACTATATAAGTAGAGATATTCAAGCTGAAATCAATAGCTTTCAGAGCAGCTCAGATGTTCATGCAGCCATATCACCACTAGCAGTCTCATTTTAATTATAAGATTCATAAAGGAAATAAATACCTGATGGCAGAGATTTTTTATAACCTCTTCTGTAAAACCATGACAAAGCAGCCGCGAGAACACTGAGCAATACACGGAACTTCCGTCTTTCAAGATGTGTCACAGAGATGGCACCGCATGAAATATTGTCCCTATAAAAAGCTGCATGAAGTAAAGATTTTTAGCTCAACCTCATAACCTCTCTAAGCTAGCAACAACCCCAACTCCAGTGCCAAACCCAGCCCAACCTTCACCTTTATCTACCCTAGTAACTTTTTATAACCAAGATCTAAACTTGCAGTCCAGATAGGCAAGCAACAAGCTTGAAAATCAGGACCTTCAGGACCTGCAGCAATGGATACCCAAGAACCCTACAAGTCCTCGGTCCCTTTTGGATCCCCCACTACACTTAGCGGTCTCCACCAGTTCATAGTCTGTTCTTAATCCCTACCCACTGACCAGACCAACCACAGATGTTTAAGCAGGTGACTATTGCCAGCATCTGCACCTGTAGCCTCCCCAGCACACCCAGCTCATCAGAGCTTCTGACCTGCAGCTCCACAACTGCTCACAGCTCTTCTTTCTCCACCTAGTTTAGACCATGTTCCATATCATAAGCCCCTACTTATATCAACAGCTCATTTTTAAAGGTGTCAGAAGGTTATTTGTGATGTCTCCACTTTCTTTATAATGCAAGAGCTGCATGCAGCACCTCTTTAAAGTCATGTTGATGTAATATCTGGCCATTAGGAGATCAAATGGAAATAAAAAGAGCAACCACTAAATTCTAAAACCTATCTACCATGTTACTAGGGCCTGATGTGCAAACATAAGGCAAGGATTATCTGTCCTGCTGAGCCCAAAGACAGACTGAACTGATGGCAGCCATTTCCTATTTGGTTTCCTTGGCTACAGCTGCTTTCTGTCAAAGTCTGTACAAAGTTTGGAGTTCCCTTTGCAAACATCCAATCCCAGCCTTTTGCTGGGGTGTTGCCGAGTTGCTTTCATCGGACACTGATAAAAGTTCACCTACAAGATAAAGGACCATATGAATACAGCTTTCTCAATTCTATCATTTTAGCTCCAACCAATTTTCCCACTGAAATCGGAGCTGTAATGATGAGACAAGTCACCTCCCCTCCAATGAGTTTTGCTCTGTATTATTGCTTTGATGTGTGCAAATTCTGAATCCATGTCTCTGATATATTTTTTCAGTCACTGTTTATACCAGGTTGCCATATGGAATTGCATACCTAGGTCTGTACTTAAATGCTGTCCAGGCTAGAACATCTTCCTTTTGGAGACTTCATTGAGAAAACTTGGCAAATTAAAATCGTTAATACTTACCATGACTTATGTCTGCATAAAGTATTGCCAGTACCCAGGGACAAGAACAAGGTGAAAAAAGCCTGTTCAGTACTTGAAAAACTTGTGCTTCACAGATATCTGGCTTTGACCTGAGAGGAGTTTTATAATCAATTTGGAAGCAAAAGGAAGACAGGAACAACTAAAAATCCAGGGACAGCTTCTCACTTTTTCCTCTGACAGACTCATTGATTTTTAACAAATTTACACCATTCAAAAACAGCTGGAGGGGTAACTCAATACTTAATTAGTTAGGCTTTATTTTTATTTTAGCAGTGTCATGGTTTTAAAGAGGGAGATACCAAGAAATAGAGAGAAAAGGAAGGAGAGTATAAAACTGTTCCCATGACAACTCTTCATAGAACAGTCACAGTCTACCTCGCCTGGAGGGATAGGTAAGTGAGACTAAAATATGTATGCCAGATAAATACCTTCAATGCTTTTTCCAGTTTAATACATAAATTCAAATTTAGGTACTGCCTGAACATTATAGATATTATGAATCCTGTATGTCTTATTTAAAGAGTAAAAAAAAAAAAAAATCCATTTTACACTGTGCAGTATCATTTAGGAGAGAAAATGTTTTCTGAGAAAAGCCTTACATCTTTCCCCTAGTGGACATTACTATTTTCTTTAGGTAAACTGCATAAGTCTCGCATCATTTAAATATTCCAACAAACCAGACAGTTCAAAGAGACTTTCTTGCATTCCTCCATCTAACATTTATGTGCTGGAACATCTATGATTGACTAAAAGGTCCAGCTTTTACCATCGCAGGTGAGGACACACACCAACACCCAGCGCATTAGCACCATGAGGAGGCC
Organism: Tinamus guttatus; assembly: GCF_000705375.1. The sequence goes on from NW_010582046.1 coordinate 30,163, forward strand.
CCGGCCTTCCCAGGGTCCATGGCACAGCTGGAAATAGCAGGCAAAGCAAAATAGCTGAAAGGCATTAGAGGAAAATGGCATTAGGATTAAAAAAAAAAAAAAAAAAAAAAGGAGCAAGAGAGAAGAGGGAGAGAACACAGAACATTTGGGGGAAGGAATGGGCAGGGAGGGGAAATCATCATTTATCTCCTTTATCAGGTCTCCTAAACCACCTGCTGTCCTCATTCTTCTCCTCCTAACTCTTTCTTGAAGTGCAATGCCTAGAGCTGAGGGCAGAAATCCAGCAGAGCCTTTACCAGCACCAAGGTGAGCTGAATAATTATATCTGACTCTCCTCCTATAGCATCCTAAAAAGGTTTTGCCTGCTATCATCTAGCTGGTTTATAGCCACACAGCCATCATAGCTCCATCACAGCCATGCCAAAGCCTTGCTGTACGTACACATGCCATTTCCAGAGGCAGACCTTAACTTTATTCCCAGTTTAGCCTCTGTTCTGACACCATCTTTCAGGGCATTTGATTCCCTGCCTCTTCTTGGCTTTGAGTTGTATCAAATGTTTTAGCTGCATTTGCTACTGCATCATTGAAGCTCTTAAAGGAAAATGCTAATCATAACTGAGCATAAAACAGGGTAGATCTCCTGCACTTGCACAAGCCCTTCCAGCTCCATGGTAAGCCCCTGCTCTCCACTCACACTGATCAGCTGCTCCATTATGCTAAAGACCTCTAGACCAACCTACATATCTGCAAGCTTATGAGAAATGGTATTTGGGACTGGTAAAAAAGTTTCATCTAAAAAGTATATACATCAAAGCTATTGCTCTGTCCCATTGAATGTCCAGTTACTCCACCACAAAGTTACACTAATTGTAAAGACAAACACAAGCTATCTTTTAAAGATTTGCAAGTTGATACCTGTGTTTAGAATCTTTAATTCTAAATTTGACCGACTGCTCTCAAGGCCACTAGTTCTTCCATTTTTCCCCATTGTAAAAGTATTCATTGTACATGTTTCTCCTCCCCTCCTCTGGAACCTAGGTCATGGAATCTTGATAATTGCTAATGGTTGAAAAAAATATTTCAGCTGAACTTCCTCTTGGCCTGGAGTACTCAAGGAGTCATCAAGCCCTTTCTAGTTAGAAAGCACAAAACCTATTCTTTCCCTGCATTGGCCTACACTCCTATTCCCTTATTAAAATTAATTTCATTAAGCATTTGATCGCAACGAACTCTTTGGTGAGGACTGAAACAAAGGCAGCATTGAATACTCCAGCCCTGTCCGCCTCACCCTTCATTTGCTCCCTTTCCCTATTTAGCAAGGAAAATATTTTCCTTTGTTTCCCCTGACGCCATTAATGTATTAAGAATAAAACCTTCTTTGGTTGTCTTTTACATCCCTTGCCAAGCAAAACATATAGGACTCATCCCACCAAGATCATTACCCAAACTAGGTAATTCTCATTTTAATCCATACATGCCACCAACAAGGTCCTTAACCATATTTTACTGATAAACATTTGCCATGGATCAACTTGATTCAAATAGATTCTAGTAGAAGGGCAGCTCATCAGCTACCAGATGCAATTCTCTTTTCCCCACTGCAGAGGGAACATTTCCATGTGTCTCAAGTGCAGAGCAGACCTCACTTGAGCCTGCAACCTACTGCTCAAACCCCAGGCTCAGGCTTAACCAGTCCCTTCATTGGGACTGTGCCGAGGCTCTCGAGTCAGTACGAGTGGCTTCCACTGCAGATCCAGACAGAGTGGAGAGCATTTGAACAGCTATCTTAAGGTTGGGCTAGTTTAAGTTCTTGACTTCTGAAATCACTGTGGACCTACTTACTTTGATTTTTTTCCCCCATACTCAACTACCACCATAGAATTTCTCACCTCTATAGAACTCCCCCTTCATAAGCTGTCAAATAACTGCTTAACTTTTTTATTATTAATCATAAATTCTCTGCAGAGCTTTAAATTATCCACCATTGGCAGGCAACTGGAAGCCAGCCTGCACAAGCCTATGCCAAAGGGACAGGCATATCATTTCACTGGAGCTGAAAGCTGGCAGTAGTAAAGAGGGTGCTGTCAATAGTCCTGCAGGAGGGAGAAAAGCCCTGAATTCTGCTCTTCTCATCCTCTTCCCCCCTGCCTTACTTCTCCAGTGACTTCGGCAGGATCTGGTAGGAGCACATCTTCCTCAGCTGCAGGATTACTGGCTGTTTGGACTCAGCTAAGCACCCACCTGAAGGGCCTCCAACACTGAACATGGCAAACACAAAGCAAGAGAAAGCCAACAACATGAACCCATTAGCTATAACTCCATCTCAATAAGGATAACCAAAGCTTTATGCTCTGGGTCTGTTCAAAAGGAGGATCCGCAACACTAATGCCATTCCTCAGAAAACACCCATACTGGCAGATGCTGCCCATGAGATTAAAAGGCTATGGACTATGTCTCATATGAAATGTGAATGTACTCAAAGATTCCTAAGTTCCTCACTCTTGAAGGAGATTTTAAAAGGCAGAAGACACCACTGTGTAAGAGGATGTAAATTCGTGGAGAGTTTTGATAGCTTTTAGCATATTAACGCTCACTTACAAATTCTTTGGCAAATTAAGTATTGTGCAGTCAAGAATCCAAGCACTGTGGGTTCCTCAGAAGAACTGCCCATCTTCATTTAGCCTTTTTTCACTCTGAATTTTTCCATGCTTAACAAGCAGTAATTATGAGACTACTGAAGATTTATATTTGAAATTTGTATTCCAGTAACGATAGGTCTGATTTAGCACTGCAGGACCAGAAACTAACCTCAAAATGAACAGGCGAGGTAGTACATGAAATTTTTGCAGCACTAAGCCATTTTGCACTGAGTGCAAGCTACAAGTTAGGTACAAGCCTTACAAGAAAGTTCTGTGCAGTAAAAATGTGAAGTTGTCAGAGATACCTAAACTAGCTTTGAATCACCCCACACAAGCCCCACCTGGCACCAGAGCCACCTTATGTTAGCACAGCCCTCTGCGACTTATCCAAGGCCAAGCAATGAAACCCAACTGCAAGGAATGCAGCTACATTGCCTTGGTACCAGGCTAGCTCAAGCACTGCATTGTGCCATGTAGGCACACAAAGCAGTGGCAAAAGTGCAGCCTGAATGGATAAGCTGTGCCATTTTTCAATTAAATGACTTAATGGATGCAGCACTCCAAATCTGTTCCCATGGCAATGCAGGAGCAGCAATGGAAATACAGGCAGTTTGCTCTTATACTCGGAAGGACAAGGAGCAGAACAAAAACCTTTTCTCCATTTGAATGAACAAAAGCAGGAGCATTTTCCAGTTCAAACATGTAAAGCCAAAATCTTTCCCATGTCCTGACCACAGTAAAATTCATGAATAAACAGAAAAGACTTGCCAACAAGGTCAAGAAACCTGGGTTTTACTTTGTCAGACCAACAGGGGTTAGGGTTGCCTCCCAGAGAACATCCTGCTCACATCCCTCCTGAGCTGAAATCAAAGCACTGTTGGAAGAAGAGCCCCAGATGTTCTTTGAAGAGAGTGAATAGAGGGAGGGACTGTCTGTAAGGTACCCCAGCTTCGCTGAGCAGTCATCACTTTCCACCGTGTTTGGAAACGAAAAGACAGCTAGTGCCGGGTGGGAAGGAAAGAGATAACACTGCACAAAGAGCCAGCAGCCAGAGGATCTTCAATCCCGAGGCCAGAAAGAACAAACAGCCATCCCATGGTCTACACGGAAAGAGCTGCAAATTCCAAGAGAAACAAAATTCAAAGCAATTACTGCAGCTCTCTGCTACATTAGGTCTACACCCTCCCATCCGTCCCAAATGGAAAATTCCTCTTGCAGCCCTAGCTTCATTAGGGGAGGGATTCATCTGGAGAAACAGATCCCATTCACCATGCTGTTCCCCTCGTTTGCATCATCTCAGGCTAGCCTGACTTGACCTGTGGAAAAGCTCATTTTTAGGGAGGCGCCTAAATCAGATACTGAGAAAGCAACAGGGCTGGATCACTGCACTGTGATTTAAGTGAATCCTACTGATCAGAGCACCAGGCTGTCCAGCCACATATCTCCTTGCCTGCTGCAGCAGCCCATTGCTATTTGCATTGCAGTGGTACCTAAAAACACCAGCCAACAGCCAGATCTCCAGTGCACTGGAGATTTTGTAGGTGCATGTGTAGGAACTGCCTCATGCATGCACATCATGCACAGAGTCAGTTCCACAAGCTGCCCCACATATTAAAGAATTGAACTAGGAAGCAATCCTTCTGGCAACACCTGGAAAGCTAATATAAAAGCTATCTTCCCAAAATCCTTACAGGAATGACCAAAAATACACAAGCAGATTCCCCGATTTTTTCCACTGAGATTTGTACTTTATTTGGCCATCTTCACACGCTGAATTTATCAGAAACCTGACCACAGGACACAGACATTGTTATCCTGCAAGAAAAGCAGAGATTCAAAAGAAAAATAGACAATAGGTGGTAAGTGTCGTGATAACAGTGTTCGATCTAGCATTAAAGGTCACTTATTCTTAGACCATATCTATCTTAAGAGCTCTAGAACATTTTCCAATATTTCCCTTGTAGAGACTAGGTTCATTAATTCTCCTGTTTCTAATGTAATTAGGAGCTTAATTTAGCCCCTGCTGGAGCCAATATTTTGGACAAATGGGATCTGGAAGAGCAATAAACCACAGTATATGTCCAAAAGACAGAAGAGATTTTTGAAAGCAGCTCTTCAGGGTAAAGACCCTTCTGAATAAACTATCTACCCAACTTGTCCAGAAGTTCTTCATCTGCCTTCCCTATTCTCTTCTTCTGAGCATTAGCAATGAAGCACCAAAGTAAACAACCTTACTATGGACACATAGGAGTGCCACAGTGCCCCAAAATCCAGCATCTCTGCACCTTGGACTTCACAGTAAAGAGCCAAGCACAAACAAGTGAAGGGCTCTGATGGAGGAGATGCAGGTCTCCCACTACCCTGCCTTTTAATTAAATAATAAACAGGATTAAATGGAACTTAATTTAATTCCCTGGGAAACTCCCACCCACTCCATGGGAGTGCCTCACTCACCAGCAGTCAGTGCTCTATGCATGTCTGTCTGTGTTAATAAATGCTCCTCCATCCCAGACACCGCGCTTCCGTGCCTGTCTCCTTGTCACTCTCAACATGGGGCTTTTCTAATCCCTTGACTATAAACTCTTGAATTCCAGCATCAGGGCATTCTTCAAGAATTAGTACCAGCTGCCTTTGCACACACAAACTGCAATATATTCAAACACATAGAAGCAGTTATTTTTGGTTAAAGAAAATGATTCTCATTATTCTTATGAAAGGCATACAGGCAGCTTCTTTGGGAAGTTTACTGCTCAGCAGCAAGAAAGTAACTCCTGAGCAATGAAGGTTCAGGATGTTCACATTTGCAATGATTTTCTAACTGTATGACACGAACATGTTTTAAAAACATATTTTATTTGGTTTCTCACAGAAACTACTGGTACCTTGTGCCATTGCACCTCTGGTGTACTCTTAGCTGAGTCAGTGGTACTTCGCTGGGGCCCAGATATGATTTTTATATATCTGCTGTCGAGATTATTGCAGTAATTTCAGAACAAGAATATCACTGTGACCTTGACATGTCTTCTGTTCTCCATTGTTTTCAGTACTTTTAATGAATACATCTTTCTTGAGCAAGAGATCAAAACATGGTCCCTTAGATTACTCACAGATGATGGCTTCCAAATTCATTTTAAAATTGCAGTGAAAGGGTTTAAGAGTTATTATGAACAGCTCAGATATGTTGCCTGCTGAAAGCCTGATTACGCTCCTAGTCATCATCTTTTAGATATGGAAAAAAACTTTAAGTAAAACTCACATTAGGATGCCTGTTTGCTTTTAAATTAGTGTTTCATTTCAATGGTGTTTCCTAGCTCCCAATGTCATTTTAGGAAGACATAGTGAAATCATCCTTTGATGAGGCACAGACAAGAAGGTTAATGTGCTTTAATAATGCAAGAAAGGAAAACAGGCCCGTGGAACCAGCTTGCAAATCAAGGAATGATCACAGTTGCCACAGTTAATGCAGGGTGAGCTCAAACCTTTTCAACCAATAAAGAAGTCAGGGAGAGGTTATTCAAAGTGTCATTAGCAACCAAGGAAGGACAGGACCTTTCATAGTTACCTAAGTCTCCATTCTCCTTTTTCTCCAGGGCATCATGAA